>QXTE01000166.1:580096-627516 GCA_003942145.1 Platysternon megacephalum
ATCAGCCATGCCATCAGGGGCTCGTTCACCTGCACATCTACCAATGTGATATATGCCATCATGTGCCAGCAATGCCCCTCTGCCATGTACATTGGCCAAACCGGACAGTCTCTTCGCAAAAGAATAAACGGACACAAATCTGACATCAGGAATCATAACATTCAAAAACCAGTAGGAGAACACTTCAACCTCTCTAATCACTCAGTGACAGACGTTAAGGTGGCAATTTTGCAACAGAAAAGCTTCAAAAACAGACTCCAACGAGAAGCTGCTGAACTTGAATTAATATGCAAACTAGATACCATTAACTTAGGTTTGAACAGAGACTGGGAATGGCTCGGTCATTACACTAATTGAATCTATTTCCCCATGTTGAAGTAGCCTCACACTTTCGTGTCAACTGTCCGAAATGGGCCATCTTGATTATCACTTCAAAAGTTTTTCTCCCCTGCTGTTAATAGCTTCTCTTAATTAATTAGCCTCTTACAGTTGGTATGGCTACTTCCACCTTCTCATGTTCTCTGTATGTATAAATATCTTCTTACTGTATGTTCCATTCTATGCATCCGAAGAAGTGGACTGTAGCCCAGAAAAGCTTATGCTCAAATAAATTTGTTAGTCTCTAAGGTGCCACAAGTACTCCTGTTCTTTTTGCTGATACAGACTAAGATGGCTGCTACTCTGAAACCTAAAAACAGCAGTGTAGCCACAGTGTTTAGGCATGTTTTTACTCACCTAAGCAGTGCCTCTCTGTTTACACTACTAGTTATACCCGTATTAGGGGAGGTGTTATGTATATACTCCACATGCCGCTGAAAGGGATTGCACCTAGTTAGTACTTAATGGTAAACCATCAAGAAAAACCCAGAGTTCTACTGCACTAAATACTGCTCTAGCTGCACTAAATACGAGCTGACAGAAGTGTCACCTTTCTCATGAGACATACAAGTGAAGTCATCCTGACCATTTGTGGTTACTACAGTGGCACTTTGAACAAGAGTAGGAATGCTAGTTGCAGTATCCTGGCCAAATTTCAATTTAGGCAATTATCCTCTGCCTGCCTGCCTATAGTTTCATTTGGATGTGTGTTCATCTTCCACGCCAATCCTCAGCAGTTAATAGCCATACAACCTTGTGCTGGGATAAAATACAACATGGTTTTACAAAAAGGTAGATTGTGCCAGACCAACCTGATCTCCTTTGAGAAGATAACTAATTTTTTAGACAAAGGAAATGCAGTAGATCTAATCTACCTGGATTTCAGTAAGGCATTTGATACAGTTCAACATGAAAAATTATTAGTTAAATTGGAGAAGATGGGGATTAATATGAGAAATGAAAAGTGGATAAGGGACTGGTTAAAGGGGAGACTATGAAGGATCATACTAAAAGGCGAACTGTCCGGCTGGAGGGAAGTTTCTAGTGAAGTTCCGCAGGGATCATTCTTGGGACCAATCTTACTTAACATTTTTATTACTGACTTTGGCACAAAAAGTGGGAGTGGGCTAATGAAATTTGTGGTTAACACAAAGTGGGGAGGTATTGCCAATATGGAGGAGGACTGGAATATCATACAAGATGGTCTGAACAACCTTGTAAACTGGAGTAATAGAAATGGGATGCAATTTAATAGTGCAAGGTCATGCACTTAGAGATTAACAACAAGAATTTTTGTTATAAGCTGGGGACTTATCAATTGGAAGTGATGAAGGAGAAAAACCTGGGTGTGTTGGTTGATCACAGGATGACTAGGAGCCACCATTGTGATGCAGCTGTGAAAAAGGCTAGTGCAGTCCTAAGATGCATCAGGCGAAGTATTTCCAGTAGACACAAGGAAGTGTTAGTACCATTATACACTGTACTGGTGAGACCTCATCTGGAATACTGTGTGAAATTCTGGTCTCCCATGTTTAAGAAAGATGAATTCAAACTGGAACAGGTGCGAAGAAGGGCTACTAGGATGATCAGAGGAATGGAAAACCTACCTTATGAGAGGAGACTCATAGAGCTTGGCTTGCTTAGCATAATCAAAAGAATGCCAAGGACAGATATGATTGTTCTCTATAAATACATCAAATGGATAAATACCAGGGAGGGAAAGGAGTTATTTAAGTTAAGCGCCAATGCGGACACAAGAACAAATGGATATAAATTGGCCATCAACAAGTTTAGGCTTTACTCTAGATGAAGGTTTCTAACCATCAGAGGAGCCAAGTTCTGGAACAGCCTTCCAAAGAGAATGGTGTGGGGAGGGGGAGAACCTAACTGGCTTCAAGACTGAGCTTGATATGTTTATGGAGCGGATGGTATGAAGAGACTGGCTACATTCCTTTGGAGGCAATCTGCAACTACTAGCAGCAAATATCTCCAATGGTCGGTGATGGGACACTGGATGGGGAGGGCTCTGAGTTACAACAGAGAATTCTTTCCCAGGTGTCTGGCTGGTGGGTGTTGCCCGCATGCTCAGGGTCTAACTGAATGCCATATTTGGGGTCGGGAAGGAATTTTCCCCTGGGTCAGATTGGCAGAGACCCTGGGGTTTTTTGATTTCCTCTGCAGCATGGGGCACAGGTCACTTGCAGGTTTAAATTAGTGTAAAAGGTGAATCCTCTGTAACTTGAAGTCTTGAAATCATGATTTGAGGACTTCAGTAGCTCAGCCAGAGGTTACGGATCTATAACAGGAGTGGGTGGGTGAGGTTCTGTGTCCTGCAATGTGCAGGAGGTCAAATTAGATGATCATGATGGTCCCTTCTGACCTTAAAGTCTGGGAGTCTGAGTGGCTAGTGCAGTGTTAATCAACTGTTTTATCCCACAGCTAGTTGCCTTCCAGTGGTGGGAGAAGAAGTTTCTGTGAGATTCCTGTAATGCAGGTAGAGCATCACTAGCTAAGTTTGCACAAATGTTCATTCTAAAAGCACCTTTTCAGTTGCTTATAGCTGTGTTGAACTTTTTACCTTTTGGGATGAAAGTTTGCATGATTGTTCTGAGCCTGGGAATGGATTTTTTATTTTATTTATTTATTTATTTTTGTCTGAGGCCACAATTCAGCCATTTTCAAGAATAAAGGGAAAAATCAATGTTTCTACCGTTATAATTTTTTTGCTCTAACGGGAGATTTGGTAGAATCTTGAAACGTGGCAAGGAGTCACATTGGGTCACAGATGTGCCTCTTGATGTTTGGGTGAAAATCCATTTTTGATTAGGTTGAGTTAAGTTTGGGTTTGTTTTTTTAAAGCACATTTCACGCATTTGCACTGGTGGTTTTGGTACAATAAACAGGTTTTTAATAGTCTACCAATTATCTGAGAATGGATACGGAATAAAATAGGGGGATTATGCTCCGACACACACACGCACAATCCACTGATATAAGCATTGCATGAGATAAGGCTTCTATCTAATTCATTGTTTAAAAAGCGTGCATTCAATGAGGCACAGCTCTGTTGCCTCATTGAGTGCTCATATTTCTGCAGGACAGAGTTCTGCTCACCAACAGTGAGTTCCACGTGCTATTCCTTTATCATTTTTCTTTACTTAACTTCATTTTTGTATGAAATTTGTTAAAAAAATATTAAGGCTGCTCAGTGAGGCAGGTAGAATGGTGAATGAGAAGCATGGCTGGAGAGTAAGAGGCAGAGGTCCTTCTCCTTATTATTCATAGAAGCTGAACTCTGAGCGAGGCTGAGGACCATGGTTGAACAATGTGGATATAAAATAAATATTGAACAACTGCTTCATTCACTGAGCACCATGATCCAGTGCCTATTAATGTCTTCCATGGGTGTTGTGGCAAACGTGTGATTGTAGTTAAAGACAATATACAAAGGGGAAGAGTTATGTTGTCCAGGCAGCTTTAACTTTGGTGTCTCCATATTCTGCAGTGCCTCACTTTGGAATCTTAACGTTGCTTTAAGGCAAATTTAAAAAAAAATCTCAGGATTCTATGCTATAAATGTAAGATTATTTAATTAGTTTAGCCTCTACTATAACCCCTAGATCTTTCTCTTGGGTACCACTGCTTAGCCACTCTTATCCCCTTCTGCGTTTGATTATTCATTCCTATGGGACCTATTTTACATTTGTCTGTGATTCATCTGACTGCATTGATTTCAGCTTATTTTCCCCATTGTATCTAGTTTATCTCAGATATTAATCCTATCCTCTCACCTCCCTCCCAGACTTGTATCACCCACAAATTTTATAAGCATATTTTCCATTCTACCCTCCAAACTGATAATGACAATATTAAATTAAAGTGGACAAAATACAGACCACTCTCTTCTAAAAGTGCAGTCCCAGTGTCATACAATAGTTTGCCATTCGCAGCCAATATTCTCAGTGTACCCCTCCCCCCACACACACAAATCCAGAAGCCAAACAATGATCTTCCATTAATCATCCATCACTGTAAAAAAAACAACACAACAGCAAAGCAGACGTACAGAATATATGCTGCTGTCATATAAAGTTTTCCCTGGCATTCATTTGAGGTGACTTGTATAACTCAGTTGTGGCTTTGCTACTCATGAAGGATGCAGCCATCTCTGATAGAACATGATGTTGAGGCATAAATATTTTATCTCATACATTTTCATTGTTCATATTTCTGTTTATATGCCCTTTGGTGGCCAAATGCAATCTGCTTAGCTAAAACAGAATCATGTTTCTAAAATTAATATAGTACAATTACCCATCCTAGTGACAAAAGCCATTCACTGGTGGCCACTAGCAATTGTCTAAGTAGGGTCATATGAACCTGGTTTAGCTAATTGCATTGTGTTTTATAATCCAAAAGGTCCAGGCATCCCTGTCTTTTTCTCTCTTCAGAAACTCCTTCCTCTCTCCTCCCTTCCCTCTTTAGTTTAAAAATGAAGAGTGCTATGGAAAGGAATGTACTATGTTTATTTTAAAAGTCTCCATTGAATACATTTCTACAGGCACAATATGTATGAATTTCTGCCTTTTTGCTCTCCTAACTAATTTAGGAGAAATCTTCAAAAAGATCAATCTTCTCCTTTGCCAGCAACAGAGAGCACCTAATCTTCAGTTCCTTAGGTGAAAATGAAGGTATAATAAATATTACAAGATATTGATTTCTGAGTCATTAGCAGGATTTATTGAGCTGATGAATGCATCATAATGATCAAATGAAGCCCCACAGGCTTTTGATGGCCACCAAACTTTACAGTCTGTTTATATCTTTTTTTTTTTTAAAGGAGAATTGCATCTTGTTTCTCTTTATTTCAGAAAAGCATGAGCCTTTTTCTCAGCTGTTGGAACAGCTCAGATTTCTTTGGCTGCAGCAACACAATGATCCTTTGGAGACATTGTTCTTGGCCCTGTCATTGCTGCAATCCTCTTCACACCCACAAGAGTTATTTTTACTACCACATCTCTGCTGCACTCAATTGGTTTCTAGCTCCTGGGAACCTTTCTGTAGGTTTCTTCACTAAAATGCCAGTGCAGCATCCAGAATATTGCTACACATTGCTACACATATTCACACACAAAACTCAGTCTGGGCAACTACTGGCTTCATTACAGTTGTCAGTGTAAGGAAAAGTCAGTAAGAGACTGAATTATGAATAGTGGCACTTATGAAATGTAAAGAAGGCTGGAGAAGATAAGAGGAATAGAGGGAGGGAAGATGGAACAGATAAATGATGCATGATGTAAGTGCTGGAGAAGCCAGATGACAAGGAAGGAATGAGGGCAGAGTTTGTGACCTTCAGCAACTGAAGTAATTACAAGATTCCCTGAGTTATTTATTTTTTTTAAATGAGAAGCCAGGTTTTAATATATTTCTATGACCAACATTTCAACTGAGATTGAATTCACTTCTTCAGGAAAAACTACCAAAGATCCTAGCATTTCTATAATAAATTCATTTTGAGGGGCTGTGGGGAACTCAAATGGACTGAGGTATTTTTGTGTGTGTGGAGGGGATGAATGCCTGCTAGTGGCTATGAATTCTTTCTTACATTCCTTTGGAATGGATGGAAACATCTCTTGTTAATTTCAGTGGGAGTTTTACAAGTGCCAGATCCTGACTTCCCATCTCAGCTGACTGTAAAATAAAGCCCTAGTAAATATGAGTGAATCCACACTTCTACTTTGAGTTAAATAAATAATTATCAGAAGTGCTAATGATTATGAATGGTTTAAAAAACAAGACTACATTGAAAATTCTAGCTACAGCCATACAATCAGTTCATTTAAAGGCAAATTAGTATTTCTCCATACCAAATAGCTGATTTCCATACATATGAATGGTCATACTGGGTCAGAGTCCCATGATCCATCTAGCCCAGTATCCTGTCTTCCAACAGTGGCAAGTGCCAGATGCTTCAGAGGGAAGGAGCAGAACAGGACAATTGCATGATCCATCCCCTGCCATCCAATCCCAGATTCTGGCAGTCATACAAAACCACATGCAGTTTATTCTCATCCAGCCACAAGCCCCTGGATGTTTACCCTAATACAGTTCTCTAGGTATGCTAAATTGTACGTTAATGATCTATAACAAAACAATGCCATTTAAATCACTGAATACATTTTTAGCTTTGCTTTCAAGTAGTATATCAGAGCCTACAAGATTTTTTTCCTAATGATCCAAACAAATTGCTATTCAGATAGAGTAGGAAGAGGCTGTAAGAGTGAAACGCTTGTCTGAAAAATCACAGAGGACTTTTAAATAACAGTAAATAACGGACACATGTCATTATCCAATTTACTACATTTCAAGAAGTCCCACCAAGTAAGAAATGTGTGGATGCTAGGAGCAAAAGTTTGATTTAATCCTAATGTTGAAAGAAGGGAGAAAATCAAACTCAGTGCAAAGTCACAGAATTAAACATGTGCATATTCCAAATGGTCTGGAAACCGTAATGATAGAAATGGCACATCAGTGGGACAGTGTTGCCAGAAGAATTCCAAAACCTTTAACTGACTGTTCCATAATTCTCATCCCTCACATGTTACTTTGGGGACTCACTTAAAACAACCACCACCACCCACCCTTTAAAATACCAGATATTTATAAATTCACTGGTTAAAATAAAACCCTGCTTGTGAATCTCAGTTTGGTCATCTCGAGTTTCTATAGAAGACTTGTGATTTTCCAGGCTGAGGTTGAAAAGTACATACAACACAATGCCTAAGTGTTGGATGGTGAGTCATGGAGAGCAACAGGGACTTGTGCCTTTGTAAACCCAGCCAGTCTACAACAGATTTCTTAAATCAGGAATAAGGAGTGAAGCTAAACAAGACACTCAGACTTTGCTGGTCAAGTAGGTACAGGAAAGTTCCCTTGGGGCTGTGGGCAGCCAGCGGTATGTTAGAGCAGCTCAGGAAATAGAAACTGAAGGCTAAAATAATGTCTTATTTTAGAACCTTTAATTTAGAAGAGTAGGATTACAAGGCAACTGATGAGCCATCGATCTTTCAAAAATGGCAATGAATGAAGCTCTGAAACCGATCTGAAGCAAAAGGGCTATGTCACAATCAAGAGGAAACTATTAAGTTAGGACAACAGCTCTTCCTACACTGTCAATAGCCTAAAACGACTTTAGTAAATACTCTAGAATTTTAGTGTTCATTTTCAAGGTTATTAGGTCAACTGGGTTTTTAAATGAACAAACATATTAGAAGATAATTTTGTAAGTGTGATTAAACATTTTGGGGGGAGAACAAGCTGAATGGCATAGGATTAATATAATGATGGAGGGCTTTTCAGCGCGGTCACTAGTTCAATTCAGATACAGGTCAGAAATAACGAAAAGTTTACAATCTGAGAGGAACTTTGTGACCTGTGTGAAGTAAGTTATTGTTCCCAGTGGACAGGCATCCACCTCGAGTAATCGCCAACATAGCTAGTACCCTTCTTGGTAGAGATCTCAGGAATTCAATATGCGTGGCAGCACCTATCCTCTCACATGAGGCCTTGAAAGGAGTCTGACTTTCAGAGGATAGATACGGAGCACTTTCTGAAAAATGGGCCCCTTTAAGTTGCCTGAAGTTTGGTACCTAAAAACTGAGGGACTCAAAATCAAGTGTCACCCTTGAAAATCTTGCCTTGACTAATTAAAATATTCATTAGGACGATGACATACTTGGAGGCAAAAAAGGAAGCCAAATGAAGTGTTGCGACAGCTAAAAGTATGGCCTGTGATGAGCTATATAACTGACTAGGAGGGAGAGAAGACCATCTATAGGCTTACCAAGGCAAGAGAGAAAATGATGAGGGGCGTGAATAGGTTTGCTTATATTAGAAATGAATATGGTATATTGCAAACGAATGGTGAATCAACAGAGTTTGGAGTGATTCTTTTGGAAGAGTGATGAACAAGGAGAATCCAAGGGCGGAATTAAGAATGTGTAACCCAAACCCCAGGGCATGATAGATTTCATACAGGAGGAAGAGGTTACAGAAGCACTGGGGAAAATTTAAAAGGAGAGAGCATCTGGGCCAGATGAAGTATCAGTGGATGCAGTAAAATCACTGGCAAAGGAAGGCATCAAGTATCTTACAAGTTTGCTCAATTATATTCTTGAGACATAACATGCTGGAGGAGTGGCGTAAAAGCTTTGTGGTGCCTATTTTTAAACATAAAGGAGATGTTATACTGTGTGCTAATTATTGCCCAGTTAAGCTAATATCACATGATATGAAAGTCTGGGAGAAGATTATTGAAGTTTCTATGTGGAACAGTTGAAGTTTGGAAAGGTTATTATAGATTCATGCCAGGAAGGAGCATAACTGATGCCATATTTGTGCTATGAATCCTCATGGAGAAGTTCAGAGAAAAGAGATGACAACTGGGTATGGTGTTTGTGGACCTGGAGAAGGTGTACGGTCATCTTCCAAGAGTACTGGTTTGGTGACATTTGCGATGGAGAGGTGTGCCAGGAGGATATGGTCAGTCTGACCCAAGATATGTATGATGGAGTGACTAAATGGGGCTACAGTAGAGAAATTCCCGTAAATGGAGATGTTGAGATGGGCAATTGGTTGGACGCTCTGTGGTTGGAAATGAAACAAGGTTGTAAGGGGCATAATGCATTTCCTCCGATTGAAGATAAGTTGAGAGAGGTTAGGCTATATTGGTATGGCATATGAGGCTGGAGCACCATAGCAGTTGGATGGCTCTGGCAATGACTGTGGACTGAAGACAATCAAGGGGGAAACCAAAGACTCGGTACGTGGACAGAGATCAGTGAATCCCAGAGCGACCCATCTGCATGACAGCCTAGTGTACAATAATGAATTTTGGAAGAATGCTATAAAAGTCGCCAATCCCAAATAGGGAAATGCCAAGAAAGAAATTGAAGACTTACCCCCAGGTCACATAAGAAGAAAAAAACCCATATTTGGGTTTTAAAGGAAATCGGACTAAACTTTTACATAGATGCAGGGCCTGATTGTGGCCTGGCTCTATGCAGCTTCAGGGGCATACGGGAAAGCGAGACTCCCCTGCCCCTCACTGCCTAGCACAGCTCCCCACATCTCCAGTGCTGGTGTGAGGGGAGAACAGGTACTGCACATCCAGAACTTCCCCCTCCCATGTTGCAGGTGAGCAGGAAGGGATGTGGAACAGATGGAGCCTCTGTTCTGTCCCAACTCCCACATCCTGGCTAGCATGGGGGTGGAGGTAGTAACCTACTGTTAGTAAGAGCCAGTAGCAGATTATTTCCCTGAGGACTAAGGGAGAACAGGGAAGGATTGTGCCACTCTGAGGCACGATTTCTTCCCTGCCGAGCCGTAACTAGGGCGGGGTGCAAGAGAGGGGCAGCCGCCCGGGGCGCAGAGCTGGCAGGGGCACAAAAAATGGCGCAGTGCAGGATTGGGCCTAGTGGCATCAGCCCTCTGCCTCCCCCCCGGCAGGATTGGGCCTAGCAGCGTTGGACAGAGTCCATGGGTGTAGTTTGGGGTTGGGAGCAGAGGGAGTATGGAGCTGCTGCTCCTGCCAACTTTGCCTCTGCAGCTGGATGCCGCCTCCTGGGTCCTAGTGCTGATCGTCTTCCCCTTCTGCGTGTGCTGGGCGCCCTGCATAGGCAGCATCCTGTTTTCTGCACAAGGGTGAGTGCCCGTGAGGGTGGGATATAGGGGAAGGGGGATGAGGTGAGGGGAAGAGGCAGTGGGCAAGGAAAGGGGATGGGATAGGGCAGCGGGAGGGGGATGTGGGAGTGGGGGGAGGGATATAGAGGCTTGGGACAGAGGGGAAGAGAAGGAGATGGAGAATGGGGGGGAGCAGGAGCCCTGCATGCAGCATCCCCTCGGTGGCAGCAGCAGTTGGGGCTCTCCCGTTAAGCCACCCATCCCCACCCAGCACTGGCAGGCCACCTCCAGTGGGTACCCCTGTTGCAGGTATCCCCTCCAGTCCCATCCAAATACTCCCTCCAGCACCCCCAAATATCCCTCCAAGTACACAGACACCTCCCCCTCCAGCACTCCCCAAAAGCCCCTTCCAGCTCCTCCTCCCCCGCCACCCTGGTAGTGTCCTCTATTTGGGATCTTGAAGTATGATAACCCTAGTGACCGCTCCATTCTCACTGCCTGGGTTTCCGGAGCTGGTGGGAGCAAGTCTACCCTGCCAGCAGCCGCCTGCCCGCAGTGCCTGGGCTGGGCACCAGGCTGTGTGACCAGAAGCTATGGGGCTGGGGCAGGGCAGCCAAGGAGAGCAAGGGGCAGTTCTGCTCTGACCTGGCTGCAATGGCAGGCCCCTGGACAGCAAGTGGGGTATGACCGGGCTGCTGAGAGGCAGGTGCCCAAGGGAGATGAGTACTGCAGGGAGCATCTCATGACAGCCAGGCTGCGTGGGCAGAGCCCAGCTCCTGGGGGTGTCGCCGTCCGGCACCCGGTTCCTTCGGGGCAGAGGCAAGAGTGTGTCAGGGGTGCAGCTTGGAGCTGTGCTGCCCGCTCTGCCTTGGGAGCACCTGGCTGTGCAGAGGCGGCCAACTCGGGGAGCAAGGCAGGGAGGGCTGCTGAGCAGCCAACCAGCACCCCAGCTCCCCCAGCACAGAGAGCCAGGGGCTCAAGTGGGCCAGGAAGCTCCGATCTGCTGGCTCCACATACATCTGAGAGATGCTATTCACAGGGGCAGAATTTGGTCCTTAGGTCTCAAGGCCTGCAAAGTTTACCACAGCTTGAAATGAATGGGAAATCTGAAAGACCCAGAGAAAGCAGCAAAAAGGTCATTTTTATCAGTCAGAGAGCACAGCACAGAAGCAAGCTTGTAAGTAAAAAAAATACTGACCATACTGCTCGTCACCAAGCAACCCCAGATTTGGAGGTGCTGTGTCCAAATACAGTTTAAAAGCATCAAAAGAAACTTGACCCCTCCCAGGATGATGGGGGGGGGGGGGGGGGGAGAGAAGGGAAAATAGGCGGGGAAGAAGTTATTGCCTAGCTTAAAAGAATGACTCTAATGCTGCAGCACACTTCAAGCAAGATTAAAAAATGTAGTTCCCCAAGGAAGAATGAAAATGAGTCTGCAAAGTTGGAGGCAATAAAAATAAATAAGGAAAGCCCTAAGCTCTTTGCCTGCTCCTCTTTCCCCTCCCCCGCGCACTGTGGCTGTGTTGTTTAACAGTAACTTGAAAGTTCTGCGGAAGTGTTAATATGCAGCTCTTAGCTCCCTTTTGCATAGCTAGCTTGCCAGTGTTAATAACAAGGCATTTTGGCTCCAGATTTTGCTTTTGTGTGGCTATTCTGAGAAGGTGTTTACATAAGATACGTGTATATAGTCACTTTCAGCTAAATCACTTCTGGTATTTATTTTTCAATGCATACACGTATACCTGTGGGAACACAAACGCTCCAGCATTTCCAAACACAGACCGTAGTAATAATCCTAGCTCTGACTGCTCTGGGTGTTTTTGTTTTTTAATAAACATTTAAAACCAAATCCCAAACTCTCCAGAGGAACCAAGATGTTCTCAATTCAGCTCATAAAATATAGTGGGGTGAGTGCACAAAAGCGAGACTGCCTTTGGGAGGAGGAGAGATCTGACCTCAAACAGCTTGTCCTACATGGGTACCCCGTCCTGAGGCACTGACATTTGGAACATTTTTGTCCAGGGTATATTTGTGTAATTAAAAAACACAGGCCCAGATTTCCTCCCTATACAAAACCACACAAAGAAGAGGCCAGGGTTCCAGGGAAGAACCTCTGTGATGTCCCTTTGTAAAATTTCTTCCATTGCAGTGGTGTGTTGTTTACACACCCGTGCTCATTCTGTCTGGGATTTGGCCCCAAGCCCATGGATCTAATGGAGGCAAAAGGGTCATCCACACACAGACCTTTGCCTCTACACTGGTTCCCCAGCCCCAGGGGATCTGCTCCAGTTTCTGTCACCACTACTTTGGGATTTCCTTGCTGGCTACAAGCCATAGAACCCACCATCCCATGAGGTGCCTACCTTAGTTAACACTGCAGATACCCCACAGAGCTGAAGAGCAGACAATACACTCTCCAAGAACTCTCTTCCAAGTCCAGGGAATTGTATGGGCAAGTAGGCTGGGAAGTGGTGCTGCAGGCATAGCTGAAGGCAGTTACAAATCTGGATATGGGGGGCTGGAGGACTATGAGATGCAGTGTAGTTAGGTGTGTATTTTTTTAAGGATAGAATTACTTGGTGCAGCACTTTGTGTTTCAAAAGAATCCTGTTAAAAATCTTTCTCCCTAGGGGAGGTGGGAAGCTTCTCTCTGAGAGGTGCAAAACTTCCTTGGGTCTTTGTTCAGTGAGCAGAAGAGATCTTAAATTATTTGGCAAGGTTGAAAAATCATGTGTGTTGGGTGGGGGGAATATACAAGACGTGTTGCTATTTCTTTGGAAGAAATATTTTTAAAAAACATGTTTATTGCAAGCATTTTTAAGAGAGGTTCACATTTTATTCCCTCTATTACAATTTAATTTAGGGTTGATGTTGTAATTTTTAATACAGAAGGTTTTGAGTTAGCCCTGTGGCTACAGTTAAAATAAAACCGTGATCTGATGTAACTTAATATGTCATACACAGTTATAACATAGAAAATCTATAAACTAGATTGTGCAAAGAAAATAGCTTGTTTAGCAGTAAATGTTGCTAGTAATGCAGTAGCCTTGTCGACATATTTAATTAGAGCAGTCAACAGAAGTGTGGAGGAACTTCCTTATTTTTGATTTAAAAGCTTGTGTTGATTTACCATGTTGTACCTTAGGGACAAAAGAGCTCCAAGACGATGTTCCTTATTAAAGCAATCATTTTATAAGCAAAGTTTCAGGGATCTGCATGTTAGCGGGTTTGATTCTATTCTCCTCTTTGTGCATTTGAGGCAGGGATGGCGGGGGAGGCAAAGGTGCTTTTGAAATACCTTTGTGTTTCCTGTATTGCGGGGCAGTACAGAGGGTTATCTGACTCCTTGCATAAGTGACAGTAGCCTCAGGGCTTCCCTAATTTATGCTCTGCTTCTTCGCCCCCAGAAAAAGGAATATGACCAGAGTGCAGGGCACACTGCACATCCTCAATCTGCCAGCAGGACTGGTGCAGAGTTCTTCGGTGAAATCCTGGCTCCATTGAAGTCACTGGGAGTTTTGCCATTGACTTCAGTGAGGCCAGGATTTCACACCTTGCATCAGCTCTACACCAGCGAAGGAGGTCCTCTGCCCAGGAGTTATTCTCAGGTCTGCTTCTGCCCATCGTGAGACTCCTTTACTCTGCCAGAGCTACGTAAAGGGAACTTAGTGCAACTGGGAATAGGGGACAGTGTGCATGTGATATGTGTCATCCATACTTCTATCACTGGATTTGGTTCCAAGTCAGAGGTGTAGGAGTCTGAGGTCTTGTCGGGCATTTGATGTGATCTACACACACACACACACCAATAGGTATTGAATGTGATGAGTTTTGTTGATGGAATTGTAGCATTATCCCATAGAAATATCAGGATTATATGCAGATGTGTGCATAGGAGCTGACTTCCTCTCTACCTGGGGGGGGCTCGACTCCCCCCCTCCGCTCCAGGCCCGCCCCAGGCCTGCCCCCACTCCACCTCTTTTCCTCCAAGCCCCCACCCCGCCTCTTCCCACTCCACCTATTCCCCTAACTCCCCCTTCCCGCACCTGCGCTGCCTCTTCTGAACCTTCCCCTGAGTGCACGTCCTCCCACTCCCTCCCAGAACCTCCTGCACACTGCGGAATAGCAGTGGTTTTATTTATAGTGTTGCCAACTCTCGTGATATCAGGTGTTTTTCTTACAGCTCCACTTTCCAGAGCCATATGAATATGTGAGAATCTGTTGGAAATTAAAGTTTCAAAATACATACCTTAAAGGCTCAGAAACCAGAAGGCAAATAACAAGAATCCAGTATGTTGTTTTAAAAATTTTGTTTTTAAGCCATCTGTTAACGGCGGGGCAAGGAGCTGATTCATGATTGTTGAATACTTAGGTTTGGCAATATTGTTTTTATATACAGGTCAATGAGCTTTGCTGGATTTTATTTTTAAGAGAGCACAGTTTGGTGCTCAGCATTGTGTGCAGCCATCAAGGGCCTGATCCCGAGAAAGGCAGGGCAGCTGTAACTCCTTGGAATAGATTTTAAGAGCCAGATTTTTCAGAAGTGCAAAGTATCCACAGCTCCGATTGACTTCTATGGGAGTTGTAGATGCTCAAGACTTGGGCAAATCAGGATTGAAGCAACTGAGCTCTGTGCTATGTTGCAGTTCCTCTGTTTTTGAAAATCCTACCCATAATGCCTTACACACCCATAGGGCCTTTCAGATGAGGATTTTAAAACCTTTTACAAACATTAATTAAATTAAACCTTATAACATCCCTATAACATCCCTGTGGCATTATAGAGACAAGGTGGGTGAGGTAATATCTTTTATTAGACCAACTTCTGCTGGTGAAAGAGAGAAGCTTTCAAGCTACACAGAACTCTTCTTCAGGTATCAGTCATTTCATGGAGGAATAAAGCAAGTAAGAGGAAGTGACTTTTTCAAGGTCAGGCAGCCAATTAGTGGTAGAGCTGGCAATGAGGCCAGAGGTCTTGCTTCTCAATGACCTGTTGTAAATACTAATCCAGACTAAACAGATTGCATGCTAAGTAACACTGTCACATTAATGGGAGAGTGGGGAAAGGAAAAGAGCACAACAAAGGCAGCTGGCAGGGGGGTAGACAGGGGCTGTACCACTGCTTCAGTCTATAAAATGCATGGGGGCAAGCCCTAGCTGAAGTAGAGAGATCTCTTTTTAAGTCATGTAGATCATAGACACAAATGGCCATGCCAGATCCAGTCAATCCCCCTTCTTTCTCATGTGAGAGAGTCTGTTATTGGAGAGCTAAAGGAATCAATGGCGTTGAGTCTGTTTTTCTTCTCACACCAATTGAAGCTGGAAGTAACTCAATTGAAATCAATAGACTTGTAGGGTAAGTGGTGCAAGTTGAAGAGAATCAGGGTCATATTCTTGACTTCACAAAAGACTGGGCATAGCCCAAGAGCCTTTGATGCCAATGAAGTGTAAAGTAGGAGATATCTTGAACAAACTTCAAGAGATGGAAAATTTGAGTGGTTGACCTGGAAAACACAGTGTCTGCCTTTGATGTTGCGCAGTCAGCAGAGCTTACCAAAAATGAATACATGGCAAACAGACTGGATTAGCTTGAAGTTTAATACATGGAAGGAGGGACCCTCATGAAGAGGCTAACTTTCTCTCTCAGTGGCTTTCAGGGCTCATGGGGACAGTAGCTCCAAAGAGGCGGGGGGGGTTCAGCAGCTGAGATCCCTGTCATTGATTCATCCCAGCACAGTTGTAATGATTTGCAAAACCCTTCAAATGAAGATTCTATTCCTCTAAAGCAGATGGAACTGCAAGGAAATGGGAAGTACTGTACCAGGGGACAAGGATCAGAAAGTACGTGGCAGGCCTTCTAAAGAAGAGAGAACATTTTACAGCCAAGAGGGAAGAAGCTTGGAGACATCAGGCTCTTCCTAATAGTCTTCCACTTTCCCCCCATTGGTAGATAGATATGGGAGGCTGGACTTTGCGCACAGGGAATGCTGAATTCTTCATTGTTAGGACGATGCTTTGGCTGAGGCTGAATCTTTCCTTAGAACAATTTGGAGTGGCCGGAATTGCCAGAGGGGTTCCTGGTTGTCACAGACTTGAGTTGGACTAGTTTCTGCTGCACATTTTCATATGTCCCTTTACATAGGGTACCATTTTGGAAATGTACTCCTGCAGTCCAGTATGTGGTACAATATAGTTCCAAACTGTGTTTCGATGGATGGTTAAAAATCCTTCACATTGCCCTGCTGCAGGGGACTGACCTGTCAGTGCACACACATCACTAGGATCATTTTCACTGGGGCTCTTTCACTGCCAACTCATTTAATTACAATGATGTTTCATCTTTGGGTTAAATGGTACCACGTAAAAAGCCCTGTGTTGGGGGGCAGATGCTCAGGCAGGAGGAGCTGGAGAGGAATTGCGTCTTAAGATGCACGAGGGAAATGAGTCCTTGTACCCCTTCTCTGCATAATAGAAACAAGCAATCCCTTGGGATGGTGCAACCTGCTCCCTGCAACACACCAGAGCAGCTTTGCAGGCAGCTGAAGAAAAAGGGTAGGACCATGGCCCTGTTTCCTTCCTGTCACTGCCCCAGCTGCTTTGTGCCTCCAGGGAGAAGTTCCTGCACCACCCAGAATACAGGTATTTGCTTGTTCTTGGCTGTTAGCTGTGTATGAGGGCAGCTCCTTGTGCCCTTCTTTCTCTCATACACACACACACACACACACACACACACACACACACACACACACACACACACACACACACACCCCGCCTTTCCCTCCCTGGCCTCTGAGAAAGAAGCAGGGGAAATCTGGTTCTATTTGTTGCTTGACGCTGAAAAAATACATGGTATTTCAAGCTACCTTAGCAATGTTTCCAAATTTGATGTGTAATAGTAGGGCTAAGATCCCATCACATGGCATGCACGTCGTAGTGCATAACAAAGGCATATGTAATGGCATGTGCATTGCTCTAGATATATGTAATGGATTTGTTACAGAATTTAAAAGCTGCTCGTAGGCTTTTAGTTATTTAGATACATTGCTGATGTCTTACTCTAGTGCTTTGATCACAGTATTTACTGGTGTGTTGCTGTGAAATGTGAAACACTTGGATAAAATGCAAGGAAAGTCATATTTAGGCTTCATCCTTGTGGATCTTAAAACATTTATTACTCACAAAATGACAAACCTAGCAGAGCATCCTGGGTTGCAGAAAATAGCTTATAAAAGTTCAACAGATAATCAAGGCTTTTTTTCTTTCTTTTTTAAATGGATATATGTCAGCTTGTCATATGGTAAAGGTCTTGGTAGGAAGTGTCTAAAAAGCAGACTATGCTTGAAAATAGTAAATGATTTATATATATATTTATGTAATTGGGATATGAATATATATTAACACTACAGAAACCTAAAAAATAATGAAGATGATTTTAAAAAGGGGAGATAGGGAATGGATTAAATGAATAATGACCCCTATTAAAAAATATATATTTTCAAATAAGTGTGTGGATTGTGTGCACTTTAAATGGGCTTTATCTTGTTACATGGAAGAACTTCCTTGCACTAGTTCCCCTCTAGGATTTGGAAAGTGTGTGTGTATTTAGAGTACCTTCGGGGTGGGAAGGTGGAGGGAGGAGGATTGAGAATGAAATTGTGATGGTGGGTGGAGCATGTGTTTTAGAATGAAATGCTGATGCTGGGGGAAATGAAGAATGAAATGCTGATGGGGAAGATAAGAGGAGAAAGTAAAACAGTGGGTCAACCTTGCTCTATCTCCCTGTCCCTCTCCCTCCCCCGTTCAGTATGTCCAGATATATTTATGTAAATTTATGCAAATTTATGCAGCTCTGCAATCTACTACCTTCCTTTCTAAGGAAGTTGGCAAAGATTCTGAGTTTGCGCTGGTTTTTACAGCAAGATAACGTCACTGTCTTCATTGAAGTCGCTCCTGATTTACACTTGTGTGAGAGTAGAATCAAAGCCTGAATCAGGCTTTGATTCTACTCTCACACAAGTGTAAATCAGGTTGGTACATCTTCTATGGTACAGGCTGGTACATCGTCTATGCTGAGGGGACTGGAAGATGATGTATATTATATTTGTTTAGAAACCCTGAGATTCACCTCTGAATTTGGTGCAGACCCTGGATTGAAATATCTTTCCTGAGTTCTGCAGCCAGCAAATATTTTCTAGGAAAATCTACATAATTAAACCAAATTATTTTCATATGACATTAAGGAGACTCTGCACATTTATTCTCCGAAGGAAAGGTCTATGTGTCTCTCACATACGTATAGGAAACCAGGTAAGATGGCCATCTAAGAAGGCTTTATGTTGGCTCTGCACCTGTTGCTGTTGTTTTCTTTATTCCCTGTCTGCTACTTGCTTGACAGTGATTCTAATCGCACTCTGTGTCCATGTCTGCCACTGTGTGAAAATGAAAGAAAGTTTCATGCCCCCCCCCCCCTACCTCCCAAACACAATTTGACTAGAGAGGTAACCAAGCACTAGACTGCTTTCCAGAGTGCAGAAATATTCTAGGAAGAACTTGCTGGAAACAACATGTTTATACAAGAATTCTGAATTCCCATAGCTGCACCTCCTTCCTCAGCATGGGAGCTCTCAGGAGGAAGGAGGTGTGGTTTGAGTGCTGCCCCCGGCTGCCCTCACAATGCCTTGGGGGACCTTGAGAGAGCCAGACTAGCTCCAGGATTGGGAGAGGACAAAGGTGGGGCTGTGCCATCTCCTTTTACACCCATTGAGTCATGCACCAAGCAATATTCAGCCAGACCTAAGGATCAGGGCCCTTAAATGGGGCAGGTTTATGGAGACAGTTCTTTCTTTTAAGAGCCATCTAATTAAATTAAAAGTGAACTAAGCAATCAGGACTCTTTCAAGCTGTGAGAAATTCAGTTTGGAAATTCCCAAAGGTTCTTCATCCATATATGACTAATTGAACTTTATCGAGAGCATTGATGTTTCACGTATTTTGGTGACATCCCTTCATTGGCATGGGTGATGTCATAAATGTATTAAGAAGCCAAGAGGAAGCCAACCAGAGACTTTGCTGCAATGCAAGGCCACTCCTGGCCTGGCTGTCAAACACTATAGAATATATGAAAAATAACTTGAAAGCTGGGATTCTTTTCAACAGGCAGGAAGGAGACCGCTGCAGTGCAGAAAATCTTGATTGTCTAATGGAAAGCCATGGGTGCCAGCATGGTGCTGAGCATCCTTCCATCTGTGAGCTTCCTTTTAATCCTGTTTGCCACTTCCTTCCTGGTTGAGATAGTCAGTCATCAACAGCTTTGAATCTGGAGAACCAGCTCCTGAAATTAGTTGGCAAGGACTGGAGGAAGTCTTAATTTCTTGGCTGTCTCAGCAGACAGGCCAGTGATTTAAATGGGCAATCAAGACTGAACTCCCCTTCTCTCCCATCCTTGACATGCTGCCTCCCAGACCCATGTTGAAATATATTATCAGGGCAGAGAGAGGAAGCTTCTTCAGCAAGAAAACAGGTTTGTAATTTTCCATTGTTGTCAGTGTGGCACCTTCGGTGAGCACTGAATTGACTTGCTTTTTTTTTTTATTAATAGAGGTTATGAATTGAGGCAAGGGTCTCAGAAACACAGTGACACATACTCGCAAAGCAATATCACAAGGTTTCCTTTGGTGTGAATAATGCCCATGACAGGCATCTGAAATTAATAAGCATCCACCACAACCCTTGTTCAAACAAGTCCTTGCTATATTGTGAACATGATCAAACCATCTCATGCCCAAGAAGTCACACTTCAAAATTACTGTTGTTGCAAACTCAGATGTTCAAGAATAGAAAGTTTGCAAGCAATTTCCTTCCCGGGCAGCTTGGAAGCCTGGATGTGTTATAAGACAAAAGCCATTGCAGAAGCTTTGATGATGCAGATTTTCACTTTGGAGCTGTACAATAGGTTCAAACCCTGCTTAAGATCAGACATGTCTGCTGCTATGTGTTTGTGTAGTGCCTATCAAATTGGGGCTTCAGTCCTGTTGGGGTGTCTAATCGTTATGTGAGAGGTGCAGACATTCATGTTTATAACTACTACCATAATTGATATAATAAATCAAAACCTGAAGTATGAAACTTTTGAATGTTTATCAGACTACCTTGATTATATAAATATTAATGAACAGTTGGAACACCAATGGCCCACGGTGGCACATTTACACTTCTTGAAGTAGTTTGTATCTTGCAAAATGCTGGTACTGCCTAATGGAACAGCACCAACACGCACTGGTTCTTCTTCTTCACTGTAAATAAGGGGCAGAATCCATCACCCTTGATCTGACAGAGTAGCATCTTACTCCAAGTAAGTGGAAATCAGTGAGGCTAATCATGGAGTAAGGCATTACTCAATGTAAGGATGACAGAATCGGGCCCTAAACCAACAGTGAAAAGTTCAAAAGCTGGAGCTGTTGTAGAACCAAGAGGAGCTAACAAACTAATTGTAGTTATCACACAACGGCCCCCAAATCTTTTTCAGAGTCACGGCTTCCCAGGATAATCAGCTGAACATGAGCTCTCAATGTGATGCTGTGGCCAGAAGAGCTAATGCGATCCTAGGATGCATAAAAGGGGACATCTTGAGTAGGAGTAGAGAGGTTATTTTACCTCTGTATTTGACACTGGTGCAACTGCTGCTGGAATACTGAGCCCAGTTCTGTTGTCCACAATTCAAGAAGGATGTTGTAAATTGGAGAGGGTTCAGAGAAGAGCCACAAAAATGATTA
Source organism: Platysternon megacephalum (assembly GCA_003942145.1). Lineage (NCBI taxonomy): Eukaryota > Metazoa > Chordata > Testudines > Platysternidae > Platysternon > Platysternon megacephalum. The sequence continues at coordinate 600,928 of QXTE01000166.1, forward strand.
AAGGTTTAGAAAACAGCCCTTATAGTGATTGTGATGAGATGTTCATAGCCACCCTGGCCTAGGTTAATGAGGCTAAGAGGCCAGTTAAGTAGATAGGCCCAACCTGAGGGGAATTAGGTGGCCTAAATAACCATGGAAGGGGGAAAACATGTAGTGATCTGGCCGGAGGGCCACACCATGAAGAAAGGCCACCCTGAGTCAGAGAGAGAGAGTGACGTGTCAGGGCACATGAACAAGCGACAGAAGTAGCTAATCCGCAGAGCAGCTAAGAGGAGGTGCCCTAATGGCGAGGGTACTCCATGCCAGTGCTAAGCTAAATAGATTGTCAGACTCAAAGTGCTCAAAGAGGAGGTTAAGGGGTGACTTGATTAGTCTATAAATATCTACATGGGGAACAAATATTTAATAATGGGCTCTTCAGTTGAGTAGAGGAAGGTCTAACAATCCAATGGCTGGAAATTGACGCCAGACAAATTCAGATTGGGAATAAGGCATACATTTTTGACAGTGAGAGTAATTACCCCTTGGAACAATTTACCAAGGGTAGTGGTGGATTCTCCATCACTGGCAATTTTTAAATCAAGGTTGGATGTTTTACTAAAAGATCTGCTCTAAGAATTATTTTGGGGAAATTCTGTGGCCTGTGCTACAGGAGGTCAGACAGATGATCACAATAGTCCCTTCTGGCCTGGGAATCTCTGGATCCTAGTGCTGTTCCTAGTATACATTACAACAATCTGAAGGCTATTTTAACTTCCACCAACTGCCAATGGCCTCAAAGTTGCTCCAGAGAGGATCGCGCCGCACTTGGCAGTTAAGGAACATGTCTTGTCTTGCTGCTCACTCTTCATCTCTCCCTTTAGAATTCTCCATTGGTGTTAGAGTAAGCACACAAGCTGGGCCAGCTTTGAGAATGGCTTTTCATTTAAAAAAAAAAGTCAATTGGCCAATAAGAAAATGTCTTCTAATCACAGTGATTTGCTGGTAATTTACTGGTAACATTGTTCTTTTTACTTCAAAGTTTATTAGCAGAGCTGTATTTTTTTTTTTTTAATCTGGATAAGGTATAATATTGGGAACTTACTTAGGAATTCTACTTAGTTGAGTAGCTAGAGAGGAGTGCAGGCAATTTGTTTCTACCAGATTCTTTTGTTTCATCCCTGGAATCTTTCTTACTGATGCAAGAGATTCAGGCTGTGAGAAGAAAACATTGCTTATTTCTTCCCATATAGTTGAAGGCTCACATTTATCATCTTCCCATCCCATGCATAAGAAATAGATACTTTTGACATTAGAGTTATTAACTGGAATGGATGCACCAAACCCACCAGTGCTAAAAGGGTAGGTTAGGAAGATCACACTGTATCTGGTCCTTAGTGCACTTACTATGATACTTTACTTCATGCAATAGCCACAAGTACCTGACACTTCAGAGGAAATTGAAACATTCCATAATGCACCTGTACATGGAAAGAACTTCCTTCCTGTCCTCACAGGCTGTGTCTTGAAGCATGAAATCTGCATGTTTTTATCACAGAATTATGGCTTGCTTTCCCTATTAAGGATTACAATGAAAATGGACTAAATTCTCTTACGGTTTATGGCAGCTTCATTGCAGGACCTCCTGGAAGCAGGGAGTTGTTGGTAAAAGGGAGGGTTGGGGCTAGAATCTGAAGGCTGCTAGCACAGCCTAAAAATTAGGCAGTGCTGGTTGAGAGAGGCATAGCCAAAGGATTTGCTGACTCATTACATCGCTGTTGGCCAAGCTTCTGTGTAGCCACCAAATAGAAATATAAGAGGCTTTCCCCCAGTGGAGGGAGGGCAGGAATGGACACACAGCCTATGCTCCACTGGAAGTGGATCACTCTATGGTGCACCGGCCCACACTGGCAGTTTCCTCACTGGCAAACTGCATCTCCCTGTGGCAGAGAGGGGTAAACCTAGCCCATTATCTGTTCCCCACTAGGCAGCAGCATGCATTCCTCTCTGATTTGATGCCACTTTTCTGGGGGTTTGATCCTGAGCTGCAACTTTCTATGCTTTCATGATATTTAAAGCACACGTTGTAACACTCTTGTAAAATAGTTTTTCCCTGTGGAAGGTGAAGTCTTTAATGTTTCTCCTAGCTTCCACCTCCTGGTATATTTCACCGCCTTTTTTCCTCCTCTTCACCTGTACCAGTCTTGGTGAAAGTTCACAATAGGTCAAATGCTCTAAGAGGTTGTTCTCAAGCTTTATTTATGGTTATTGGACCTTGCCAGTTCATTAAAAAATATATCTATCTATATAATTTGCAATTTGCTCAAAAACCCACTGCCAACAGTGTCCTTGGTAAATAAATTATTGTGATTATTGGTTTTGCTAGTGAAAAATGTTAGCTGAATTTTTATGGATTGAATATTCATGCGAGGTGAAAATTTTAGTGCAACTTGCAGAGTGAATACAAATGCAACCATTAGCATCCCAGACCCATTTCTACCAGAGAGCTCCTACAGAAACAAGAGAGATTTGAAATGACAACAATCACCCACTTCAAAAGAGATGGGAAAACAATGCTTTTATTATAGTATTTAAAACAAACAAACAAAAATAATACTTTTGATCAGAGTTTCTCTCAGAATTTGAATTCGCCTGTATCTGTTTGGTGCAGACAACTCTCCTCTGGTCACCCAAATGTTATCACTGCAGTCTTCCTCTCATTTCTCCTGGGATTCCAACACCAGTGTCTGAGTGGGCACCTCTAATTTAACTGGGATTGTTCACGCTTAGATTAAATCTGTCGAGAAAATGGGAGCCTCAGGCAAGGTCTAGGTGAGATTTGCCATGGATTTCTACTCTGTCTCCTCTCACAATTAGGTCGGTCACTGGCTGGAGGCATATTACATACATTACAGTACTCTCAGTGCTGTCACATCATTTTTTTGGAATAGTGAAAACAATGTGGATAGACTATATAGTGAAGGATGGGCCTGCGTTAGCCGGATGCTCTCTCTGGAGTCATTTCATCCTCATTGTACAGGATGATTTGGGGGATGAGATGTGTGTCAGATCTAGCTCAGAAATGAAACCAATAAATCAGAAGAGTGGGTGATGTTATGGTAGCTGTAGAAGATGATCCAAAAAAGTTTCTCCTAATGACAGTAAAATATAACAAGAGGTGACCACTAGGGGAAACAAAATAGGGCTGGATGAACCTGAAGATGTTTGGACTCAGACTCTCTGTTTTGATCAAACTGGACTTGGGGCCTGATCCAGGCCCACTGAAGTCAATGGGAGCCTTTCCACGGACTTCCAATGTCTTTGTATGCACTTAGTTTGAGAGCCTGGTGTGACATACCTGGGATACAATCCAGATTAATGAGTAGCTGTCACCTCTGCCCTCTAACCTTAGGTGCCCTTTACACTGCTTTGCTGCTGTAGCCTCCAGCCTGGACCACTCACAAACAGCCTCCAGCATGCAAGTCACTCCCAGCTGTGAGTGAGTGTGTGTGTGTGCGCGTGCGCATGCGCTGCAGCCAGCCAGCCACACCTTGGCTCTCACCAGCCTTGGTTATACTGCAGGGTGACCCCAACACACCCTCAGTCCTAGATTTTCTCCGAAAAAATTATGTCCTGTACTGCCCAGTCCTCTCCTGGACAACACAAGCTTATATAAAGTCCATCATTTTATTAATAGAAATGATATGCACATATCTTGCTACCCCAACTGGAGGTTCCCAAATGCTTGAATTCAAACACACTGGTTAAGATAAAATGATAAAACTACTACAAAGAGAGAGATTTTAAGTGAGTATAAGTAATGAGGCATAAAAGTCAGAAAAGGTTACAAGAAAAAGATAAAATGCAACTGGTGCCTAACAACAAACTATGTTAAATTAAAAGCAAAGTTTTTCTTACCACATGCTCTCTGCAATCTGACCAAACTTCTTAGGTCCAGACCACTTACCCAGTTGAATGGCTACTTCCTTTGCTCCTTCTGGTGCAGTGAATCAATGGGGGGCAGGAAGAGAGAGAGAGAGGAGGGGGTTCCTTGGGGTGTTTGCCCTTTCTTTTTATAGTCTTGTCCCCCTTTGAGAAGCATTTCCAGCTGGGAGCAAGGCCACAGGCAGTCTGTGTGGAAGGGAACTCCTTGCTGTTTCTTTGCAAAGATGTAGATTTTTTTTTTTTTTGCCTCTGCCCCCTTTCCAGAGGAAGAATTGCCAATTAGCAAGTAATGGTTCATCGGCCTTGTTTACGCCTGGCTGAAGCATCAGCTTGTCCTTTGTCTCTGGGGAACTGGTTTGGCCATTCCCCAAACTTCTCTGGAAAACATATTTTTGCCCATGATTTCAGCTTATGTTTATAACTTCACATATAATGCTGCTATGTGCATTTCACCATGATATTATTGATCAGCAAAGTATGAATTTTTAAATGACATCTCACAAAGTATACTTTGTACAAAGATTATTACAACAGTGTGTAGGCTGTGGACACAAGGGAACATTCTGTCACACCTGGACCTAAATTTTCCCAGGTATTCCCAAGTGAGATACTAGATAAAGAGTGATAAATATGTGATGGGTTTTGAGCTGCCTGTAATAATTTATGAATGCTATGTTTGTCTTATAATTATAAGGCATTTACTATGTGAAAACACTGGGTTAATTCAAGAGCTGAATGGCTTTAGATAGCATCCCATCAGCTGACCCTTAAGAGATGATGCAGGAGCCATTTGCTTTGATATCCCACCTCTGACCTCCTGTTGTGCTCATTGAACTAGTAAATCAAGGTATGTGATGGGGGTTCCCAGCTTGTAAACACAGTGAATCCAAGCATGGGAACTGAAGACAAAAGACTGTTGGCTAGGTTTAAAGACCATCCTTGAAGGATGGAGGGGGATTGTTAATGTGAACCCATACTCCAGTGGTTGGGGTATCTGGGAAGTTATACCTGCCTATGTTCTCTGCTAAGGGATGGCAAACTTTTAGGTAAGATAGGGGTGTGTATAGACCTTTTGTTTTTTAAAAATCCTTTTCTTCTATGTTATGCTATGTTCCTAGTGTTAAGATTAAACCATCTTTTGGTTTAAGAAGATTGTTTTGGGTCACTGTAATCCACTGGCCACAGGCCCCCAAAGGGAAGAACCAGAGGTACCCAACTCCAGTCAGTTGTGCCAGGGAAGCATGGTTGATACACAGGATACTGTAGCCTAGGACCCAGCCTAAGAGTGAGAGGATCACAGGATTCCATCCCAGGCAGGTAAAGGCTCAAGGCCTGAAACCTGGGGGGGATTCACTTGGAGAGACTAAAGAATGGGTCAGAGATGCAGCTAGCCCTGTAACCATGACAACATAAACCTTGACTTGGTCCCTAAGAAAAATTTGGATCCATGAAATATGAACTGTCTTACATGACCCAAACTTGCTCCCATTAAATGTAATGGGCATTCTGCTATTGACTTCAATGAGAGTATCTCAGGGGGTGCTGGCTCGTTAAGAGAGTTGGGCTCAACTGCACCTTTACCTAGTTAACTGCCTCCCCAGGTGGTGGGTGCCGAGACTTTCTTCTAAGAGGAGACTTCTCAGGTCAGTAAGGGCAGAGGTAGGAAGTGAAACAAGGGGTCTGTATAGGTGGCCCTGGGCTCCTTGGTATGAGGATCCCTGGAATGGAACTCAGAGTAGAGTGAGGGCCTAGGTTCTTCTACATTTTCACTCAGGAAAGTGGCTGAGAAGACCCAGTGTGAGGTTGCTGGATGGTTATTTTGATGGTCTCTGTTTACCCCGGAGAAAAGGAAGGAGGAGGAGAGATGGACTTTGATTTGGCCAGAGCACTAGTTTGTTAAGCAGCACTGGAATTGGCCTATTGAAGAGTGAGAGACTGAGGTGCCTGGAGCTGGCAGACAGGGAACTGAGGTATGGCAGACCACATGGTCACATGGAGCAAGGCACTTTACTTTTATCATAGCTTTCGTTCACGGTGGTGAAAATTTTTATCCCTTTAGCCCTAAGAGCAACATACACCACATGACATATTTTGCATGTGATAGTAAAAGTTTTGGGGTGTGAAGGTATTGCTCTTATACAAAATATGCGATCTTATATTTGTCCTTTTATTATTACCACTTCTGCCAATTACCAAAGTAATTTGTGTTTAATGTAATGATTTTCCTCTTTTACCTCAACGAGTCACTGGATCTCTCCTCATTCCTTGGGGCATCATGCAATGACTTTCTGGATGGGAGGTCTGCTGGAACAGTGATTTAGTTACATCTCTCATCAGTAATCAATGCTTGGTGAATCAAGCAGAAGATGAATCTGGGTGTAGAGGGAGACAGCTAATTCAAACACAAAAGGTCTTAAATAATACTAAAGGTATTGTGGGAGTATAGAAAATTAATGAAAAAATAAATTACTTTATGTATGACTGTTGAGTTCCTGTCGTCCCCCCCCTCCGCCCGCCCGCCCCATTTGTCCTAGTGGGAAAGTCCCTCTCTGAAGTAAAATTAGCAGTGACGTTGTACTTTGTATTTCATCAATGTTAAACCTTAAAATGAAAAGACAACTAGATAAACGGGGGAAATAAATGTATAATCTGAGAGAAACAGTAGCAGTAATTATCTGACGGAATTATATGGCATTGGACCCAGGAAAAGAAAATGCATGAGAGAATAAAACTTATTTATAAGAATTTAGGCTGATGGGGTGATATGCCATAAACTTATTTCTATGTATTTGGCATTCTTAAGAAAGGGACCTTGTCAAAGGGTTTTCTCCTTACTTCTGGGGCACCTCCTTGTGGCTCATCTGGGGATTAGCTCTCGACTGGTCTGACAACCCTTTCTTTGGTTGCTTATCCTGTGATGTCTGTCTCTCTCTGGACTTGGGGTGGTTGCTATACTCCTCTCCTTCTGGGGTATCGACATCTTGCTGGACCAACTGACAGGATGCTGCCTTCATTAGTCCTGCACTATTTCCCTGTGGCCAGTAGGGGAACCCAGGCCTGCCCGCTCCTCCAGGTGCCAGCGCAGAGATTCTATGCTTGGTAACCACAGTCTGCTCAAGCTCTGACCTTGTTGCTGTTTCCCTAGGCTCTTTCCTACTTGTCTCCTCTATCTTCTAGACTACCTCTGGGATTACCCCTGGAGCTTCCTCTTCTCCCCATGGCTACTTCATCCCTCTCAGCTTCTTGCCCCAGTCTGTAGTCCAAGGCAGGATCCCAGGGCCTACACTCCCCCTAGAACTCCTCTTTGTACCTAGCCAATGTACTTCCTCCCTTTTTCTTTTTCTGTCATTTTATGGCACAGCGACCTCAGCCTGTGAAGCTATGACTGCCACCTACTGCAAAAGCAAAAATCTATATCCTCTCACCCCATCCTCTATCCTTAAAAAAAGCAAAGTAATCCTTTTTTTTTTAATGCTACCCCCATTTTCCGGTACTCTTACTAATCTTTTCAGACTATATTCTTTCACCCTGAGACATCTCAGTTCTTCATAAAGAATCGTTCTGTGTAATTCTCTCTGCATTGCCACAGCAGACATGCAACTGTTTCTTGGATTTTGCATGTGTCACACAACTCATGTTTGTGCTTGTTTAGTCAATGTAAATTACCATTCAGGTCACAGTGACCTGGTAGCACTCTAAATATAGCTACTTCACTTCTTCCATCTTAGCCATTAAATATAACATTATCCTCAAATTTAGAACATATTTCATAGAATCTTTGTCCTTTTCTCTCTCTCTCTCTCTCTCTCTCTCTCTCTGTGGTCCATAGTTCTTGCCATTTCCCTCTTAACCAAACTTTTGAAGTCCTGCTTATTCAGAATGATCTTTAGATCAACCTCCTCATTTTTAAGGCATTTGTTGCTGCTTTATCTGCTGTTTTATTGCCCGGTATCCACATTATTACTATATGTATATCTAATTGTACTATCTCTGTAGTTAAGAACAATATATTGTTGATTAAGTCATTCCTACTTTTTGAGGCTCCCTCTGTAATCACCATTATACCCGATAAGAAGGGATGGCAGTCATAGTTGGGTGTACATCCCTTATCTAGGTCAGTGCCAACAGTAAGCCCATCAATTCAGCCATCATAATGGCCACAAAATCGGGTAGTCTGACAGATCTCTTAATTTCAAATTTAGGGATACAAAAGACTATTCCCACTCTACCTGTGTTGTCATCTTTAGAGCCGCCAGTATAGATTTGGCAATGCTGATCCCATTTGCCATGTATAAACTCTCAAATCTAGTTGTCATATTTGATGGTCCTGCTCTTCCTTTTGTTTTATCATATAATTCCGAATCCACAACTGTCCAGCTATAGTTTGATTTCCCATTACTAAGATTTTAATTTCTTCCAGACCTTCCTTTTCACCAAAGTCTTTTACCCACCTTTTGACCCTGTTAGCATGTGGGAGTTTGTGGCGCCCAGTTAGTTCTTGTCTACTTAATTCCCAACAGTCCTCATATATTCGTTAAGTGCTCTTATCTTCATTGTTTCCATTAACCATAGCCAAAAGGTTAAATCTAACAGTTTCATCCTTAAATTTATAGGCATTTCTCCAGTTGCAACTTGCAGCACACACAATGGAGTCATAATACTCACCTGCATGCGATTCACAGAGCTTGGGTTTGGATCGGCTCTATATTTTTTAGTGTTGATTTAGAAACTGAATTAAAGGCTTGTCATCCATAATCTGTAACTCGTTTTATTAATGCCCTATACAGCACCAACAGTGTGTTCTTATCTATACCCCAGTTATTCCCAGAAATATTTTTAAGCAGATTCATCCTATCTTTACATTTAGTCAGAAGTGAAAGTGGGCTGGTACGGCATTCCAGTAAGAAGTGGCCGCTGGTACGGGCCCATACACAGCCAATGTTAAAGCACTGCTATGGCAGTAGTTTAAAGTCGCTGCCCCTTTTGCCCCTCCACCCCCCACCCCTGTTGATGGCCCTGCCAGTAGGGTCCTTAAAGTGCTGCCCCTTTTGCCCCCCTCAGGGCCGCCGGGTGGGGGGGGGGGATGGCGGGCAAAAGGGGCAGCTGCCCAGGGCCTGGCAATTTAAAAGGCCCCGGGGCTCCTGGCCACTGCCGCTGCTACTGTGGCAGCGGCCGGAGCCCCGGGCGGCGTGCGCCTGGCAGCGCTGAAGGGCTGGGTGGGGGCCACTGACCCCCCCACCCTACCCCTTCTGCCTGAGGTCCCACCCCTTCCGGGGGGCCCAGAGCCAGGCCCCCGTACTGGTAAGACTTTTAAGTTACTTTCACCCCTGCATTTAGTCTTTATATTATCTGTATGACCCTTCCTAGTCAGGAGCGCTGCCAGCTTTTTTGCTGCCCTAGGCGGCGGAAGGTCCCGCCCCCGAAATGCCACCCCCGACAGAGGCGGCGGAAGGTCCCGCCCCCGAAATACCGCCGACGACTGGGGTGGCTGAAGATCCGGCCGCCACGGTCACCACCCCCCAAACGTTAGTGCCCTAGGCGACCGCCTAGGTCGCCTAATGGGTTGCGCCGGCCCTGTTCTTAGTTAATCAAACAACTTCTAAGACTGTACAATTTTGAACTACCTGTATTTTTTCAGTATAGAGAGAGAGGTTCCAATCTTCCTTGTTGTGAAGATCATTCCCTTTGTTTTATCAAGTGACAACTTAAATCCCTGAATACCTCTGTATTCTGAAATCCCCAAGTGCCTTGTTGTCCGCAGCTATCTTAAGTCTCCTATGTTTGACCCATATAGCACAGTCATCTGCAAATAGAGTAATACCTATTCCTGCCAGTATACTCTCTGGGAGGTCATTAATCATTCACTTAAACAGGGTTGGGCTGATAACACTCCCCTGTGAAGTGCCATTAGTAAGCTTGTAAATATTTGGCAAAGCTGCCCCCACCTAGACTTGTTTGGTTCTATCTCTTAAGACATCTCTAAAGGCTTTGTCTACATTACAGACCTTACAGCAGCACAGAGAGCTCTCCAGCCAGCATAATTAAACCACCCCTAACGAGTGGCAGTAGCTATGCAGGTGGGAGAGTTGACATAGCGCTCTCCACACCAGCATTTTTGTCGCGAAACCTTTGTCAGTCACGGGTGTGTTTTTTCACACCCCTGACGGACAAAAGTTTTACCAACAAAAGTGCTAGTGTAGACAAAGCCTTATTCAGCCGTACATTCTTCCTCTTATTCTAGTTGTGGCTAGTTTATTCAGCAAGCCTTTCCTCCATAGCATGTCATACTCTTTTTCAATGTCCAAAAAGACAGCTATCATAAACTCTGTTCCTTGAGTTGTTTTGTATTTCTCTTTCTAATCTTACAATAAGATCAACTGTGCATCTTCCTTTCCTGAAACCACTTTGTACACAGTTTATAATTTCATTTTTTTCCAATGTCTCATTTATCATTCTTTTCATAATTTTGTCCACACATGATGTGAGTGCAATAGATCTATATGCATCAGGTTTTGTGTGTAATTTGCCTGCTTTCCCTATCAGTATAACCACTGCTTGCTTCTGTTCTGGCAGTACTATTCCTTTCCCCATATATTTTTATATAATTCAATACAGTTTTTAGTCTCCCTTTTGGTAGGTGCTTAAGTAATGCATTACATATGCTGTCTATATCTGAGGCTGTATTTTTAGCTTTTTTTGAGTTCCTATATGCTGAAATTTTAATGATGTCATTTTTATATTCTACCTAGCCACATAAGAACTTAGTTTTCTTCAGCAAACATTCTTTCCCCCCCACACACAAAAGTGTTTACTTTGATTTGTATCACTACTAACTTTTTGAAATTATTTTGCTAAAATGTGTGCTTTTCTTAATTTAGAACTTTCAACTTTATCATTTACTACAAGAACAGGTTTAAATTTGTTTTTATCTCTGAAACCGTGGAATCTTTGTTCATATTCCCGCAGTACTTTCTTCAACTCTTTCTTTGCCTTTTTAATAATTCTTTGTGCCACTGCTTTACATCCTTTATAGTTCATTAAGTCCTTGGTATTCATTGTACTTTTTGCTTATGTCTTCCTTTAACTGTTGCTTTACAATCTTCATTCCATCAGGGAACTGTATTTTTGAGTTTGTGGCAATTCGATGTCTTACATATAGCTAGGTTGGCTGCTGCTACAACTCCCTTATCATAGTATCATGAAATTCTTCTATATTAATACTTATTGGTACTGAGATGCTGAGCACACTTACTTTTAGTCCCCAATTTGCTTTTCTAAGGGTCCAGGAAGGAATTCCTTCAGTATTTTTAACATTAGCTTGGCCTGTTATGATGGGGTGTTCACCCCACACTTGCCCTGAAAGGCTTAATGCGGACTGAGAAGGGGGCTAATTAACCCAACAGGCCACAGCAGAGAGGAATCAGATGGCTAAGCAATAGCCTGATTGAATGAGGAAGCCCAGCTGAGGAGCAATGAGCTGGGATGGGACTATAAAGGCAGGAAATTGGCAGCAGAAAGTGAGTGCTGGGAAAGTCTGCTGTCCCTCCCTGGAAGAAGGGAGGTATATTTGGGCTGGCAAACCCAGAGGGGATGAAGCCAGGAAGGTAGGGTAGGGCTCAGGGAAAGGCAGTAAGGTCTAGAAAGGAGCAGGCCCTTGACTGCTGGCTAGATGGTCACTGAGCGGGAACCCAGAATAGAGGACGGGCCCGGGTTCCCCTGCCAGCTACTGAGGGAGTGGCACTACAAGGCAGTGAATGGGAAGACTGCCTAGGACTATAGAAGGAAGACTTTGGTACCTTGGAAGGGGAAATACAGTCACCTGGCCAGAGGGCTGAGTCAGGAAGAGGTGGCAGTAGCAGCAGCTTGTGGAGTGAGAGGGGGTTGTACACGAGCAGAGAGAGACAGTGACAGCGTGCAACTCATGAGCTATTCCCCAGAATGACCAGGAGGAGGCACCACCCTAGCAGTGAGTGGAGCACCCCGTCACACCTTGATATGTAATTAGCATAGGAAAGTGATCGCTTCCCTTTCCATCTTCTTTATAGATTTCCCAGCTGCATTTACTTGCCGTATTGTTTGTTGCAGTTCCCAGATCTAAACATGAAAAGGTTCCATCCATCAAATTAAACATAGTAGATGCTGCGGTATTGAGCAATACCAGGTTGTGCATATCAATGAACTGTTCTGGATATTTGCCATTATAATCACTTTTCCTGCTTCCCCATAACTTCTTATGGCTATTAAGGGCTCCTCAAATAGTATATGGGCCTTTGGCACCCTTAACTAACTCTTCCAATTTTAGGTTGTCTAGTTTTTACATGGGTTGTAAACATTATAGATTCATATAAAAGTGCTTTGATTCCCCCGGACCATCCAGATACTCCTGGGGGAATTTAGCACCATTGCACGGGCACAGAAATGATGTTGCTCTGCAGGTTTCTTTGCTTCCCCACAGAAAATGACGGGGAAGCAAAGGGAAGCTGCAAGAGCAGTCATGGCACGTGCCCCTCCCCAACAGTGGGGGCACCTGGTTTCCAGCACCTGGAGCGGTGGTAAATCAATGTGGGGGGGCAATGCTACCCCAACAGAGGTGAGGGAGGGGCATGCGCAACTGCCCCCGTGCCCCCATTTCTGCAGGTGCAGAGCTGCCAGGGTGATGGAAGGTGCAGTTTGGGTTCCTGACTCTGCAGCTGGACGCCACTTCCTGGATCCTAGTGCCAGTCAACTTCCCCTTCTGTGTGTGCTGGGCGGTTTTCTGTACAATGATGAGTACCTGGCAGGGGAAATGGGGGAAGTGGGGAAGAAGCAGTGTGGAAGTAAGGGGGATAGGATTGGGCAGGGAGATGTGGGAGTGAGGGGAGGAGATGTGGCAGTGGGGAGGGGATAGGGGAAGAGAAGGGGGTAGGAGAATGGTGGGGGGGAAGCAGGAGCCTGGCATGCGGCATCCCCTTGGTGGCAGCAGCAGCTGGGGCTCCCCTGTTAAGCAGGCCCATTGAACCCCCACTCTGACTAGCCCCACCCACCTGCACCTAGACAGCACCCTAATGAGCCACCCAGACCCCCACCTCACTGATCCCCAACCAGCTGTACCCGAACCCCCACTGCATCAAGCCCCACTTCCCCTGGGCACCCACTCCATAGTGCCCAAACCCCACCCCCCCACTGAGCCATATCCCCCCACACGCAGACCACCCTGCTGAGCCTCAACCACCTTCACTTGGATCCCCCCATGCAAAGTCCCATTGCTCCTGCATCCGGACCCCCCCGCTGAGCCACCCACACGATTGCCCCCCACAGAACCATCTCATCCAACGCCTGGATCCCCCACCTCATTAAGTCCCTCCACTCCTGGATCCTGCCAGGCTGAGCCTGCCTGCCCACACCTAGTGCACCTGGGACAGAAGGGCAGGGCCCTGGGGTGTTTCTGGGGCAGGCCCGGCCCTTGCACTGTGTCAGGGTTGGGTGCAGCCTCACCGCTGAGTCCATGTCCTGGGGGGCAGGAGGCTGCAGGGTGATCTCCCACCTCCGTGCAGCCAGTGGCCGGGTCCTACTGCCACGTTGGAGCCTCCACATGTATTTATTGACAAATAAAATTTGCAGAAGTTTGCAGAATTTTATAATATTGCACAGAGAATTTTTGGCGCAGAATTCCCTCAGGAGTATGCAGAGGAATTTCAACATCATTGTACTCAAAACGTAAGTTCTGTACATCTATGCTTATTTAACTAAGACCTTCCTTTAAAACTATGCAGACCCTTCCTCCTTCCTCCTCCTTTGTCTCTGTCACATCTGATTACATCATATCCTGAAAATATAAACATAGGCTTTCTTTTACAAACCATGTTCCTTGTACACGTCAGGTTTGTTTTCCATTTAAAACAGTTTTCTTTAATTCCTGACCATGTGGTGTTAAACTGTGTGTTCCAGCAAAAAAAGTTAGAACCATGTTTAAATTACATTATAACTTTCATTTAAAGTCGCTTGAATGCGATCTTTTGATATTGCCTATATGCAAATACTTTTCTTCTATTTTTTTTATTCTTTCAGTCTTCTTCCCTGTCTGTAAAGTGCAATTAATCACTTCTGTTATAAATGCTCTAAGTTTCTCTTTGCATACAAGCAGTACAGATTCATCTATTCCCCTCATATTATTTTTCCTACCCTGAACTGAATGTTGTTGTTGTTGTACCAGTAGCTCTTTTCCCTCACTGGCATTTTCCTCCTTCTCAACATTCCACTATAAAATATCTTCTGGTAGCTTCTGCCTGGGATATTTTATGGATAATTTTAATTTTCTGTATCCCTCCAACTCATTCTGCTCCCACAACCCGTTTGTATGTTGCACTGTGCTTATCTCCACAATTGCTGCATTTTAGTTCGGTTCCTTCCATACAGTCCTCATATGAGTGTTCTCCTCCACATTTAGCACCCCTCATTTTTTCCCCTTTCTAACAGCCACCACGTGCCCAAACCTTTGACATTTATAACATCTCAAACTGGCTGGGATATGAGGTCTAACCCAGAAGAATTGATATCCTATATTAACCCTATTGGATAGCGCTGTACCTTTAAATGTTACTTGGATGGCTGTGAATGGTTTTTGTTCTCCCCCTCTCCTGCTAATCAGTCACTTAACAAACCGCACTTGGTCCTCGCCTGTACCCCCTATTAATTTCATCCTCAGCCTTGCCTAGGGAAACCCCATCAATTTATCCGTCTTGCTTCTGTCATAAGTTTAGGTAGCTGACAAATTGCTCTAATTTTCTCTAAAACTAGTTTTTAAACTGTTCGGTATGTGTACATTCTACTAAGAAATCTCCACCCTGCATTCTTTTTAACTCTTAATATATCTCCAATACTTTGCCTAATCTATTCTGCTGTTTTCAAGGGATTAACATCTCCTCTCTTTACACCTTCAGCTAATGATTTGATCATTAAAATGTGGTTCCTTTTCCTTACCCCTTTTTTTCCATCCCTGTCTGCTCCCTAATCTGAAGCCATTCCTCATCCCTTTGCAGAAGCCTTTGAATTTCAGATTAAGTGCTCATGCATTACAATCTGGCATGTTCCCTGCATTTTGCTTGTGATGCCTTGACCCTTAGAAGATGTCATATGTTCTGCCTGATGGCTGTGAAAAATCAGTCACATTTTACATCTCTTTCACTAATGCCAGAAGAAAAGAATTATGCACTGCTAAATAAAAAGGGCTTCAACTTGGTTTGGAGGAGGGGGAATTTAAGTAATTTCACAAGTATTTGTGAAGTGTTTTACTTAGACCATGGATCATCAGCCTCTGATATCTATATCAAGCCCTAGTAAAGGTATTCTCATTGTGGCTGCTGTTTGTTTGTGATGCTGAGCTCGGTTCCTTGGAGGTTACCCACTTGATATTGAATCTAAGAACACAACAAACTATGCAAATGATGATGGACTGTCCTAACTACCACTAGGGGAGAATTAGTATTCAGAACAGATGTGGTAAATATATTAGGTATATGTAATTTTTTCCAAAAATGCCTAAATGTTAGGAGCCTAAGTCTCATTGAAAGTCAGTGGGACTTTGGTGTCTAAGGGTCAGATTTTCAAGGGTTTTTCAGGTGCCTAAATAGGCATCTAGTGGAATTTTCAAAAGCGCCTAGGTTCCTGCCTAACTCTCATTTATTTCATTGGGAGTTAGGCACCTAACCTGATTAGGTGCTTTTGAAAATCACACTAGGATTCCACTGCATCTTTAGACACCCAAAAAACTTTGAAAATTTGGTCCTCAATTGTACTTGAAAATGAGACTTAGGTTCCTAAGTGGCTTAGGGACTTTTGAAATTTTTACCCTATATCTCAAATATTGATTTTTATCACTAATCTTTTCTATGCTCAAGATGATCCTTTTTTAGCACATACACTTTATGTGAGGATATTAGGAAAGGATAGAGAGCTGAACCACTTAAATCCAGCCAGCCTGTTATGGAGACTCCTTTTATTACAACTGACCACACAACAAGAGAAATGTAATGACTTCTACCCAATCTCTCTTGCACGGGGAAGAGGAACAAGAACTAATTGATATCATTGCTGAGCTGACTATAGTTATTACAGTTAATTAGGGTCAAGAACTTGCACATGAGGAATCAGGAATAGAACATCTGGGACATTTTCAGACATTCTGCCCAACTATGATACATTTACCAGCCGATCTTGAAAGATTATTAGTGAGCTAAATTTTGATTATACTTGTAAAGGCAGCATTAAAATTACACAGATATGATTGTAATGTTACTAAATCATGGTACATCTCTTGGTTATGTTATTTAGTGCTACAGTTTTTTAAAAAGTGAGTTTAGTGATTTTTGATGGCTGAAACTAAGGATTAGGGGAAGCTCGATTACTGATACGGATAGATGTTGACACCACTGTAGCAAGTTATTAGGATGTCCTATGTGTTGTTCTTCATGTCTGTTGTTAATGAAGTTAGTTCAAAGCTGGTTTTCTGTGTTCCTCAAACTGCACCTTCTCTCCCAAGAAATTTTAAATGTCAGTGTGATTTTGACAGCTGTTGTGATAAATGAAGGAGGAAGGGTAGCTCCCTTTTATGGACACCCAGCCAGCCAGTTAGCTATAAAATCCCTATTAGTAGCTGTTCTCTGCTTGCTTTACCTGTAAAGGGTTAAAAAAGCCCATAGGTAAAAGGAAGGGAGTGTGCACCTGAGCAAAAGACCCAATGGGAGGGCTAGAACTTTTTAAAATTGGGAAAAAACTTTCCCTTTGTCTGTCTGTTCTCCGGGGAGAGGAGACAGAGCAGAGACAAGGCTGGAGCTATGCTGTAAAAAGCTGTGAACCAGGTATGAAAATCGCCAGATCATACCTAGAAACTACTCAATTTAAAATCCCAGATATGTAAGTAGATCAGGAAATGTCTAGAAAGACGCAATTAGGTTTTTCTCTCTTATTTCTGTAAGGCTTGTGGACTCCTCTGTGCTAACCCCAAATGCTTTTGTTTTGCTTGTAACCATTAAGCTGGACCTCAAGAAAACCATTCTTGATGCTTAATTATTATATATGCTCTTTTTAAATCTAGCAATAGCCTATGTTCCAAATGTATTTTCTTTCTTTTTGTTTTTAATAAAATTTACCTTTTTTAAGAACAGGATTGGGTTTTTGTGTCCTAAGAGATTTGTGCATGTTGTTTAATTAGCTGGTGGCAACAGCTAATTTCCTTTTTCTTTCTCAGCTCTTCCCCGGAGGGGGGCGGGGGATGAAAGAGCTTGAGGGTACCGCACAGGGAGGAATTCCCAAGTGCGCCTTCCTGGGTCCAAAGGGTTTTTTTTCACTTGGGTGGTGGCAGCATCTACCCATCCAAGGTCAGAGAGAAGCTGTAACCTTGGGAGTTTAATACAAGCCTGGAGTGGCCAGTATTAATTTTTAGAATCCTTGCTGGCCCCCACCTTCTGCACTCGAAGTGCCAGAGTGGGAAATCAGGCTTGACACCTGTCCATTTACATATGCAATTGCTCAGTTTGCCTATCCCCCTGAAGCACAATTGTGTAAATTTTTAGCATCCAGACCTCAGGCCTCTGCTTATTTTAAAGTTGCCACAGAAAAACAAGTTCAGTTCAGTGATTTCTCTGACTCTGAGAATCCAGGCTTAGCAGTAGCCTTTCCTCACAGATCACCCAGAAGTAAAGCTGCTTGCATTTGCATTTCTCAGAAAACTGCAATTTTGATAAAAGGAGAATTATCTGCTTTTATCCTTAGCCAAACCAATATCTCCTGGAAATAAAAGGAAGAGCAAATTCTTTCAGTGAGGCACACATACCTATTTCACACTATGATTCACAATAAATACTATGGAAATCCAAAGATTAACTGGAAGCAGGTGGAACATTTAGCAAACTTAAAAGGTTTGCTTTTAATGAAATTCCCTTCCGTATATATTAGTTCCCATGTAATCTAGTGTATACCTTTATGTACCTCCATGAAAGAAAAAACACACGTTATTAATCCAGTGGTACCTGGCTCCATCTCATGTGGAAAGCAAAATTACAAAATTCTGCATTTGAAGAAAGTTTAGTGAGAAAGTGCGATGAGAGGGTATCTTTCTACATGTGTGATGAGAATGCCCAAGAACAGTGCTGTTTTCCCCTAGTTGACCCAACTTGTATTTTCAAAAGGGGAAAAAAGATAATTGCAACATTCTTATTCCTCAGAATCAACTTGATGCTGTAATCAGAGGTGTGCTCAGCTACTGAAGTTGTCATATCTTAATGTCATTCAGAAAATGATGGGCCTACAAAGGCACCGTTTAGCGAGCAAGAAGGTTTGTCTTAATACCTACAGGATATCTCTGTTTAGCTCAGGAACAATTTGCAATATCTGCTCTGTTTACATTATTCCAACTAAAGGTTGCTTTCTTTTGGTCATAGATGTGCTTAAGTGCTCTCTGGAGATGTAGGTAGCAAGGAATACTTTATACACTGTTCCACAAGCAGCAATGGCCTTTGGCAACTCAATCAGTTAAAATCCTAGTGGGAATTCAAGTAGTGCTAGACCTTCTAGGTTCTTGGAAAGAAATGCCATAAAAAATCTTGTGGGGTGTGTTTTGTGTGGGTGTATTTAATATCTATTTTGGTTAATTTCTATCAGCTATTGAACAGAGATGAGCAAAGAATTGAATGGGATGTAACAGTGCAATCAAACCGCAAATCCCTAGACAGTTATGGAATAGCCCGTTCTTTAGTGCGTCAAAGAAATTGGAGCAGCACCAATGAGGGGAGACCTGTTGCAGCCACAAGAATGAGGATGCCTCTGAAAGGAGATGGCCAACAGTCAGAGAAAGCAAGCACTAGAGTCCAATAGGTCAGCAAAGGACCAATTGGACCTAAAGATCGGCAATCCTGTGAGGATCCAACCATTAGAGAGACCAGAAGGAGTGGACTACAGTTGTCATGAGCGGTGCAGTGGCACCCATGTCATATGAGGTGACTATGCAAGTGGGACAAGTGATCCAAAGGAGCAGAAGACAGTTAAGAGCCTGCAGACACAACACTCAAAGAGAGCATATAGAGATCATCACAGAATGTAGAGAGAGAGCACCATCTGGAGACCAACCCCACAGGGAGGAAGGAGACTCCACAGATATACTTTGCTGGACTTGGAGACAGGTGAAAGGGAGACAGGGATAGGCCACTCCCAATGTGGTTGCCTATTGAGAAGACCAAACTATCTCAGAGACTATGTAACCAGTTGAGTCTCTGGTAAAGACAAGGCTCCAACTTGGCTATGTCTTAGCAACCTCTGGCTGAAGGGAGAAGGGGCGGCGGTCTGGGCATCAATTATTAATTTTTAACTTTTTTTTTTCTAAAATAGGGAAGATGTATCGTGATCAGTGGAACTGGAGTCCGAGGGCCCATGTTCCCTGGAGGAGCTGTTTTTAAGGAGACACCAGGAAAATAGGGAATGCTGGGGAGTCAAGTGGGAAGCAACTCAGCCAGATGAACAGAGCAGTCCACAGAGTTTAATAAAGTTCCAGTTGTTCAACTTAACCTGTGCTCAGTTTCACTCTTCGCAAATTAAACAGCTATGAACCTGAAGTGGGATGGAGAAAGCAAGCCATGATTAGATTCACTACTGGGCTGCTCTGTGCTCACAATGTGTTAACAAGGGGAAACTGTCCCACTTACTGTGTTAAAAATCCTATGTACAATACCAGTGGTACCAGTGCTGCACCTGGAGAAAGGCACTGGGAAATCTAGTCACTTGTTTTCATAATTAGAACCAATGAGGGAAGGAAACTAGTGAGCAAAAGAAACTGTATATTAAGTACACTTCATCAGAAATGTTTAGATGTTGTTCCTAACGTTATATTGAATGTATTGGTTCTATGACACAGCATTCAGTTTATGTGGTTTTGAGTGTGGGGGGGGAGAGAGAGAGAGAGAAGACCTTGAAGTGGGTACATGAGAATTTTCCCTCCAGGAAATATTTTTTGAAAATATCTTGGTGTTTGGTCCAACCTCGTCCAGTCCATAAGCAAAAGATTTGCTCTTTAGATGTATTTATGTGAGCTCCAGCTGATGTGATTGCTGCATGGATCAGTAAGTTCTATCTAGAGAGGATGTGACTGTATCAGAGGCAGGGAAGTTTCATCACCAAACTTTTCATTTGGTGATGAAATTTCAACAAAGGGCTCCCATGAGCCGCTGTGCCTCTCCAGCATATTGCTGTCATTTAAGAGAAAGATAAGGTGTATATTAATGTTGGTCAATCTGAAGTGGTGTTTGAAAGATCTAATAAAAGAGGCTGCTTGGCAAAACAATTATTTTAATTAGGGCTGTCAATTAATCGCAGTTAACTTACGCGATTAACTCAAAAAAATTAATCGCGATTAAAAAAATTTATTGTGATTAATTCCAGTTTTAATTGCACTGTTAAACAATAGAATACCAATTGAAATTTATTAAATATTTTGGATGTTTTTCTATATTTTCATATATATTCAGTGTTGTAATTGAAATTAAAGTGTGTATATTATTTTTATTACAAATATTTGCACTGTAAAATGAAAAATGAAAAATAGTATTTTTCAATTCACCTCATACAAGTACTGTAGTGCAATCTCTTTGTCATGAAAGTGCAACTTACAAATGTAGATTTTTTTTTTGTTACATAACTTCACTCAAAAACAAGACAATGTAAAACTTCAGAGCCTACAAGTCTACGCAGTCCTACTTCTTGTTCAGCCAATCGCTAAGACAAAAAGTTTGTTTACATTTACAGGAGATAATACTGCCCTCTTCTTATTTACAATATCACCAGAAACTGAGAACAGGCATTTGCATGGCACTTTTGAAGCCGGCATTGCACGGTATTTACGTGCCAGATATGCTAAACATTCGTATGCCCCTTCATGCTTTGGCCACCATTCCAGAAGACATGCTTCCATGCTGATGATGCTCATTTAAAAAAAAATGCATTAATGAAATGTGTGACACAGTTCTCCCCCAAGGAGTTCAATGTCCCCATCTATTTTACCTGCCTTCTGGCATATATTTCATGTTATAGCAGTCTTGGATGATGACCCAGCACATGTTGTTCATTTTAAGAACACTTTCACTGCAGATTTGACAAAACGCAAAGAAAGTACCAATGTGAGATTTCTAAAGATAGCTACAACACTCAACCCAAGGTTTAAGAGTCTGAAGTGCCTTCCAAAATCTGATCGGGACGAGTTGTGGAGCATGCTTTCAGAAGTCTTAATGGAGCAAGTCTTAAAGAAGTCTTAAAAAAGAAGTCTTAAAAGAGAAACTACAGAACCCGAACCACCAAAAAAGAAAATCAACCTTCTGCTGGTGGCATCGGGCTCAGATAATGAAAATGAACATGCGTCAGTCTGCACTGCTTTGGATTGTTATTGAGCAGAACCCATCATCAGCATGGACGAACGTCCCTTGGAATGGTGGTTGAAGCATGAAGGGACATATGAATCTTTAGCACATCTGGCACATAAATATCTTATGATGCTGGCTACAACAGTGCCATGCCAACACCTGGTCTCACTTTCAGGTGACGTAAACAAGAAGCGGGTAGCATTATCTCCTGCAAATGTATACAAACTTGTTTGTCTGAGTAATTTTCTGAACAAGAAGTAGGACTGAGTGGACTTGCAGGCTCTAAAGTTTTACATTGTTTTATTTTTGAATGCAGGTTTTTTTGTACATAATTATACATTTGTAAGTTCAACTTTCATGATAAAGAGATTGCACTACAGTACTTTTATTAGGTGAATTGAAAAATACTATTTCTTTTGGGGTTTTTTACAGTGCAAATACTTGTATTAAAAAATAAATACAAAGTGAGCACTGTACACTTTGTATTCTGTATTGTAATTGAAATCAACATATTTGAAAATGTAGAAAAGATCCAAAAATATTTAAATAAATGGAATTCTATTAACAGTGCGATTAATCACGCGATTCTATTAATCAGTGCGATTAATTTTTTTAATTGCTTGACAGCCCTAATTTTAATGTCAGATGACATAGCAAATGTCTTATTTGTTAATAATTTTTTTCTGTTATCAAAAGGTTTACCTAGGCTGAGAATGACAGATAAGTGCTAGTGAATGAATACATGTTTCAATCTACCCTGGGAAGATTATTTACATTATCAGATACTATGAAAAATGGTGGTGTCACAAATAGTGACATATGTATGGAGAAATGGCTGTCATTTTTCAGAAAATTAAATTTCAGACCATGTGTTTCTGGTAAGTATTATAGCAAAAATCTGAGGATGATACTTATTAATATAATAATAATTCTATAGTGACTTTCATCCAAGGATGTTAAAGCACTTTATCAACACTTATTATAAAAGATTTGCAACACTCCTTTGGATCAGGTTACTATTATCCATCTTTTTACAGAAAGAAATGGAAGCATAGAGACTTGCACAAAGTCACACAGTGTTTCAGTAGCACAACTAGGATTAAAATCCAGAAGCTTTGCCACCAAGTCACATGCTCTAACCACTAGACCCATTTCTTAGTATAGCAGTAAAACTGCTTCCTATCTCAATCTAAACCCAGTCTCGTCATTCTTTGTGTTTATCTTTGATCCAGTGATGTTTGCCTAGTTCTGAATGCTTACTGGTGAAATTTCAGATTTGGGAATGTGAAGATGATCTTCACAAAAGAGATTTTAGATGTCTTATCCATACTTTGGATAAAGTCTTTTAGACTCTTTTATTGAGTTCTGAAAATTATTTAAGTAAATTAGAAGAAAATGAAAGTAGTCAATGAAAATTCATCTTTAATTCATCTTCAACTTACTGATCCATGTAGCGATGACATCAGCTGGAGCTCACATATTTACATCTGAAGAGCAAATATTTTGCTTATGGACTGGATGAGGTTGGACCAAACACCAAGACTTTCCCAGACTGTAAGGCTCACCTGTTTTCATCAATCAGTGTGTGTGTTTTAATACACCCAATCACCATGTCTGTTTATATTAATTAGAGCTTTTGGACTGCTTATTCTATTGATGCTGAGCTATTTCATTTCATTATTTATTCATTTAAGCTTTCAACTGAAGAATTCTGTTCTGTGTATCTCATTTAACAGGAATGTTAACTCAGATCCTCCCAGTTAATTTTAGAATTTGAAATTGTGCTATATTTTCATGGAATTATAGAAATTAGAGATGCAAATGACCTATTAGTTCATGTCCTTGCCAGTGCAATATTATTCCCTACAATATATTTTGTTAAACCGCCCAAGGTCTGGTCCTATTAGATGTTCCATACAAGTAGACTCCTATGCCCACACAGAACCCCACTGAATTTCTTACAGCTCTGTGTGGGTGCACAGGCCAGCTCGTGTGAAACAGCTTGCAGAACTGTAGCCTAATAATGCTAGCATTGATGCAGTACAGTGCTTTGGGATGTGCTTTGAAAAGTGAGGTATCGTGAGCAGATATAACTTCTTTTTTGCTTCCTCTTACCAGCCATGACAACTTTCAATATGATGCACTGTGGTAAACAATTAAATATGGAAGTATGAGAGCTAAGAAACTCTTGGAACAGAGAAACATGGGATGAAATCCTGACCCTATTGAAGTCAATGGCAAAGTTCTCACTGGCAAATTTTTCAAAAGAGCCAAGATTTCCCCTATGGTTGGTTTGTAAATACTGACGAAAACAAGTGTATCAGTATTTCAGCAAAGCTATGCTAGATCTTGGAATGGACCTTCCCCTTCAAGAGATCTTATTTTAGCACATGTTGGACTACAGAAAGCAGGAGAAAAGCTGAAATGAAGAAAAAAAACAAAAATTGGCAGTGTATAGATAGCAGTGACAATCTGATATGCATTATGGCATTATCGTAGTTGTCTTCTGCTTCCTTTATGCTGCTTTTCCTGGTGAGGATCACAGCGGCAACATGGAGAGTAGGGAGGACCAGACCTCCTTTTCCTCTGGAACATGTTCCTCCTGGGGTATTCCCAGTGTTCCCAGGTCATCTGGGAGATATAATCCCTCCCGTGTGTCCTGGGTTGGCCTCAGGGCCGCCTCCCAGTGGGATGTGCCCAGTAGAGTTCCAACGGAAACCTACCAGGGGGCATCCTTATCAGGTGCCCGAACCACCACAACTGGCTCTTCTCGATCCAGAGGAGTAGCGGCTCTACTCTGAGGCTCTCCTGAATAGCCGAGCTCCTCACCCTGTCTCAGAGATTAAGCCCAGCCACCCTGTGGAGAAACCTCATTTCTGCCGCTTGTACCCACGATCTTGTCCTTTCAGTCATTACCCAAAGTTCATGACCATAAGTGAGCATGGGGAAGTGGAGTGACCTGTAAACAGATCTTTGTCAGAGAACTCAGCTCCTGCTTCACCACCATGGATTGGTACAGTGCCTGCATCACTGCCACCACTGCACCAATCCACCAGATACTTGAACTCTTCCAGTAAGGGCAGCTGCTCCCCTCCTCACCTGGCGAGAGCAATTCACTTTCTTCCAGGAGAGGACCATGACTTTTTCTAATGCTTTTTGCTTTCAGTAAGCTGCTTCTCATGGTTTTTGGCAATTCTGCTTCCAGTCCTGGGTGGGACAAGAAAAGCGGAAGCATATCAAAATTAAACACTTGGTTTTAAATAGCTAAGAGAAGTGTATCAGTCTGTACAAATTTGGATTTGGATTCACTGAGTTCTGGATCATGCTTCAAATCCATTATTACTTTATCTAAATAAACAGAGGTCTTCATTCTCCCACCTGTCAAGCTGGTATTTTTCCATGAGCATTACATTCATTTTTTTTAAAATGTTAATCATAAATTAAGATATTCTTTGATCCAAAATATACAGTATATAACAAAGCAGCAAAACTGTAAAAATTGGTGTTGATCTCTATATAAAATGTGATAATTATTTTTAAAAGAAACATTAGCAAAGGGTTAGCAATTTAAGGGGCCAAATGATCAGTTCTTCATTTTTTATTTTCATTGGGGAGAAAATGAAGGGGATGATATTACTAAATGCGTTAATAACAACAAATATAGACTTGAAAAGTCGTATTTACTATCTAGAATACTAACCATACTACTAAGTAACAGCAGACCTAACACAGGCCTCAGTTAGCAAGGCACTTAAGCATGGGCTTAACTTTATATGAATCCCATTGAAGTTATTAGGACTTAAGCATGTACTTATTGAGCAAAGCACCTACACATGGGATTTATTTACATTCTTAAAGTTAAGCATGTACGTAAGCATTTTGCTTTATCAGGGCAATTTTCGAGTAAAGAAACCATGGCCCCAATCCTGCAAACATTTTATGCACATGAGCAGTCATATAGGCCTCAACTCAATGGGACTACTCATATGTATAAGGTTACAGATTCATATGTGTTTATGAAGTTGGGGCCTATATTTCACGCTTTTTCATTTTAGAAGGGAAAGATCATCCATTAAAAGGAATTTTTCCTTGTACATTTTTATACCTCCTATGTCATTAAAATCTTTTAATACCAGATTGCTAGAAACATTAGAAATCATATTTATTATACTTATCAACTGCATCCAGAAAATATTTACACTGCCATAATCCATTGCAGAGGGCCAGTCCGTCATGGTCCATCCTCTGATTCCATTCTGGCATTGCACCTGACCCTCACCCTTTGCCTCGTGGGCGGGTCCACGTTGCCTTTTCGGGCTAAGCCTGGCTGGGTTACATGGGTGGTCCAGCCACCAGACGCTCGCCTAACACCACCCTCCAGTCCAAGGGTAGGTCCCAGTATCCCTAATCTGGGAGAGGTTCGCGTATGCTAGATGCTTTCCAAACAGAGAGAGCAACAGTCCCTGCCTGGTGAATTAGATGGGTCTTGTAATGTGCAGCAATTGCTGCACTGCAGCATATTATTAATTGGGGCTTATTTTACAGATCTCTCTTGCTCTCTCCTCTCATTAAATTTTGAACCAAGAAAACAGTGCTACTGTCTATCCATCAAAATGGGTGTGACGGGTTGGATCACAGAAACCCCCTTGGGAGCTGCCGACTGATGTGCAAAGGCTACCTCTGTTCCTGTTCTCCCTGCCAGCTTGGTGCTTCCAGCACCCTGTCTTGCTGAAGCCAGACACACCCGTCTGCTCCAGACACAGACCCAGGGTCTGAATCACCTGTCCCAAAGCTGCAGGTTTACCTGAAAACAGCTCACAGAAGTGTGCTTGCCCTTAGCACTCAGATGCCCAATTCCCAATGGGGTCTAAACCCAAATAAATCCGTTTTACCCTGTATAAAGCTTATACAGGGTAAACTCATAAATTGTTCGCCCTCTATAACACTGATAGAGAGATATGCACAGCTGTTTGCTCCCCCAGGTATTAATACATACTCTTTCTGAGTTAATAAGTAGAAAGTGATTTTATTAAATACACATAGTAGGATTTCAGTGATTCCAAGTAGTAACAGACAGAACAAAGTAAGTTACTCAGCAAAATAAAATAAAATGCGCAAATCTATGTCTAATCAAACTGAATACAGATAATCTCACCCTCAGAGATGCTTCAGTAAGTTTTTTCTCAGACTGGACACCTTCCAGGCCTGGGCACAATTCTTTCCCCTGGTACAGCTCTTGTTCCAGCTCAGGTGATAGCTAGGGGATTCTTCATGATGGCTCCTC
>QXTE01000166.1:629862-688892 GCA_003942145.1 Platysternon megacephalum
TCACTTGCCAGCACACACATATACAGGAAGACTCACAGGTAAATACAGCCATCTGCAGACAATGGCTCTGGTTAATGGGAGTCATCAAGATTCCAAACCACCATTAATGGCCCACACTTTGCATAATTACAATAGGCCCTCAGAGTTATATTTTATATTTCTAGTTTTAGATACAAGAGTGGTACATTTATACAAATAGGATGATCACTCTCAGTAGATTATAAGCTTTGTGATGATACCTTTTGCATGAAGCATATTCCAGTTACATTATACTCACTTATTATCATGTTTTTATAAAACTATTCCAATTACATTATATTCACTTATCATGTTTTTACAAAATCATATAGACTGCACAATGTCACAATGGGCATGGGATATCCTTTCAGTCCACTTAAGGGAATAAGAGAAGGTTGTTCAGGCTGAGTACAGTAACAGTATGGGATGGGATTCTGCTGCTAACTCACTGAAGGCTTAGATTCTGCCACTTTTACTCACATTGAGTAGTATCTTATTCCTTCACTTCACACGAGGGCTGCTTGCCCATAAGGACAAATTCCAACCAGAGACTTGTTCTCATGTAGGAAGGTGAACTGAGCCCTTTTATTTTCATCCAGGGCACGGGATTGCTGGCAGGATCCTGCTCCCTGTCAAGAATCTAGCTGTCAGTCAGCCTATATCTTCTATAATTAAGGCCCTACCAAATTCATGCCCGTGAAAAACACATCACGGACCATGACATCTGGTCTTCATGTACTTTTACTCTATACCAGGGGTCGGCAACCTTTGGCACGTGGCTCGCCAGGGTAAGCACCCTGGCGGGCTGGGCCGGTTTGTTTACCTGCCGCATCTGCAGGTTCAGACGATTGCGGCTCCCACTGGCCGTGATTCGCCGTCCCAGGCCAATGGGGGGCGGGGGGGGGGGAGGAAGCAGCGCAGGCCGAGGGATGTGGTGGCCGCTGCTTCCCGCCACCCCCATTGACCTGGAGCGGCGAACCGTGGCCAGTGGGAGCCGCGATCAGCTGAACCTGGGGACGCAGCAGGTAAACAAACTGGCCCGGCCCACCAGGGTGCTTACCCTGGCGAGACTTGTGCCAAAGGTTGCCGATCCCTGCTCTATACTATAGGGTAAAAGTATACAAAAGTACACCCTTATTTCTGTGCTGCTGCTGGTGGCGGCACTGCCTTCAGAGCTGGGCACCCAGCCAGCAGCTGCTGCTTTCCAGCCGCCCAGCTCTGAAGACAGATCAGAAGGAAGGGTGGCAATACCATGCCCCCTCCCATACACATACACACAATAGATTTGTGACCCTCTTTTGGGTCAGGACCCCCAGTTGAAGAAACGCTGACTCTTAAGGGCTTTAAATGTTTATATGTTGCCATTTTTAAATACATATTCATTTTTTGTTACAACACTGTGAAATTTAAGATTTAAATATCTGAAATTCAAGGTTTTTAAAATGCTATGACCATGAAGTTTACAAAAATGGACTCTGAATTTGGTAGGGCCCTATCTATAATAACAATCACCATAGCATTGAGGTGCTAAATAGCTTGAGCCCTGACCTTTGATAACGGAGCTGTAGGTTTAAACTCTCTTCAAAATGAACCTTATTTTTGGATTCACTCAGGAAGGTTCCAAATTTTTTTAGCCCACTTTGGGTATATATACTGGTCCTTAGTTTCTCTGTAGTATATCAGTCAGCAAATAATTTTAAAGGGTCCCTGCAGCCATGAGTGCGTTATCCTCTGGCTGACTGCTCTATTTCATAGCATGGGACAATAAAGATAGGGACCATGCTGCCCAGCTGGTCCTACAGTTCCACTGAAAAACAGCATTTGGGGAGAAAATGGAATCTCTCTACAAATAACTGCTGATCAGGGAAGCCTTCTGTAATAGCAACATGTTGCATTGAGACCTTTCATGCAAGAATTTCAAAGCACTTTACAAAGGTACATAATCATTATATTACCAGAGCACGCAGAAAAAAATTGGCAAGAAAAATGTATGTTTTTATAAACTCAAAACTTTTTCAAAGAAATGTCTGGTTTTATCAACATTTTGAGATGGTTTCCAAACTTTTGGGAAGGTGGGGGGGGGGGGGGGGAATTCAATAGAAGTTTGGCAAAAATGAGAAATGTTTCTTTTCTTTGAATTTTTTCTTAAGAAATAAAATATATTTTTGGCCAGCTTTATTTATTAATCCTATTTTGCAGTTGAGTGAATTTAACATAGAGAAGTGGTGATTTTTATTAAGTCAGGAATAGAACTCAGGTCTCATGACTCCCACACTCCTACTTTGACTGCAGCTTCCCAGCTGATTTTGGAAGAGCAACCCAGAACACCATTGAAGAAGAGTGGGAAGTTTCTTCCTATCTTTATCCCAGGTAATAGTTATTTCAAATATTTGTTCCTGCTGCAGGTCTTTCTCAGTAGTGTAAAATGCACAAGAGAGTTAATTCAATCTGCACCAGCTCCTCTGAGCTTTGTGATCTGGCTGAGATGAATCCAGACAAGCAGAACTTCCAAGGAGTAGGAAGTCCATTTTCAAAAGCTTATTTTCCTGCTTTCCTAGCACACCGCCGTTTCCCATGGACAGGCTGTGTGGGCAGCCTCTGTGGGCTTTTAGAGATGGTGTGCTCCAGAAGTCTGTGCACATGCTTTTTTGCTGGTTCAAACCCTTAATCAACAAAACATGCAGAATTTGTAAACCTGGTTGCAAAAAAATGGCCACATTTAGTGGGAGCGCTCTACCTCGGTGTTCCTGATGTAGGAGCAGCCATGGTGGGGAAGAAGGCTTGTGCTGAAGTTTGTTATAATATTGTTAATTTTTTTGGTGACAAAGACAAGCTCCAGGAAAGGGATGAGTTTTTGTGTCTCTGCCCATGTGCAGGCTTTCTTTTAGAGCAGGCTGGGAAAGGAACCAGCTCACATGTTGTGTTGGGAATGTGGGTTTTTTAAAACTCTCTGGAAAAAAGAAGTAGAAGAGGGGACCGTTCAAAGGAAGCCCTGGGGACTATAACCCCTCTAGGATTTATGCTGCTGTTACAGCTGCAATAGGTGAATACTTCATTAAAAGTTAAAAGAAGCATCTGCTTCTGCCACTTCATTTCAATACAGTACACTGGCCCCATGTGATAATGCCCTCGCAGGAGGTTGTTTCTGGTTCTTAATAGTTCATTTACCTTGGCTCCTCATCCTTGTGTCACATGCAGGATGTCCTTAAAACAGGGCGACAGAAACATTCCAACACTTGTTGAACCAGAGATGGGCCTGACTCACAGTTATGTTCCACAGTCTGATCTGAATTCGAATGTACTCACGGGTGATCCAGATTTGAATCTGAACTTCCACAAAGTTCAGGGTACTTGAAGGGGTTTCAGGTTTGGGTTTGGACCCAGCTCTGGTTAGGTTTGACTTTTTTTTAAAAGTGTGATGGGGTGTTCACCCCACACCAGTCCTGAAGGGGTGACGGTAGGCTAGCTGGGCCAATTAACTGCATAGGCTGCACCTGGAGGGGAGCCAGGGATCCATAATGCTTAATTAAGGATGAAACTGAGCTGGGCAGGAACAGACAGAGTTTCTGTAAAGCTAAGAACAGAAGGGGGCTGCAGGGGGAAGTAGTCTGCAGTCACTCCCTTAGAGGAGGGAGGTGTGTTAGAGATTACAAGGTCTGGCAAGAAGTTAAAGGGGGAAGTAGCTACAGAGAGTGTGGAGGAAGCTCAGATGGGTGGTGTGACGTGCAGTCTATATGGTTTTATAAAAACATAAGTGAATATAATGTAACTGGAACAGTTTTATAAAAATATGATAAGTTAATATAATGTAACTGGAATATGCTTCATGCAAAAGGTCTCTTGTCAGGTATCATTACAAAGCTTATAATCTATTGAGTGTGATCATCCTATTTGTATAAATGTACCACTCTTGTATCTAAAACTAGAAATATGAAATATAACTCCGAGGGCCTATTGTAATTATGCAAAGTGTGGGCCATTAATGGTGGTTTGGAATCTTGATGACTCCCATTAACCAGGACCATTGTCTGCAGATGGCTGTGTTTACCTGTGAGTCTTCCTGTATATGTGTGTGCTGGCAAGTGGGTAATGAAGTCTTGCAGTGACATGTGATCATGTCACCTGAACTGGAATCCATCTTTAACCTGGTGCTTTTCCAGTGAGGGGGGGGGAAACCCAGAGGGACAAAGGGTTCCCGCCTTATGCAAAAGATATATAAAGGGGTGGAACAGAACAAAGGGAGGGGAGAGCCATCATGAAGAATCCCCTAGCTACCACCTGAACTGGAACAAGAGCTGTACCAGGGGAAAGAATTGTGCCCAGGCCTGGAAGGTGTCCAGTCTGAGGAAAAAACTTACTGAAGCATCTCTGAGGGTGAGATTATCTGTATTCAGTTTGATTAGACATAGATTTGCGCATTTTATTTTATTTTGCTTCGTGACTTACTTTGTTCTGTCTGTTACTACTTGGAACCACTTAAATCCTACTTTCTGTATTTAATAAAATCACTTTTTGCTTATTAATTAACTCAGAGTATGTATTAATACCTGGGGGAGCAAACAACTGTGCATATCTCTCTATCAGTGTTATAGAGGGCGAACAATTTATGAATTTACTCTGCATAAGCTTTATGCAGGGTAAAACAGATTTATTTGAGTTTAGACCCCATTGGGTGTTGGGCATCTGAGTGCTAAAGACAAGCACACTTCTGTGAGCTGTTTTCAGGTAAACCTGCAGCTTTGGGGCAAGTAATCCAGACCCTGGGTCTGTGTTGGAGCAGACTGGAGTGTCTGGCTCAGCAAGACAGGGTGCTGGAGTCGTGAGCCGGCAGGGAAAACAGGAACCGGGGTAGTCTTTGCACATCAGGTGGCAGCTCCCAAGGGGGTTTCTGTGATCCAACCCGTCACAGGTGGTATGCCAGAGGTTAGAAGGAGGGGGTAGGATAGAGCCCAGGGAAGTAGCAACTAGGTCTGGGAGTAAGTAGGCCATAGTTGTACATCATTGGGTCCCTGGGCTGGAACCCAGAATAGAGGGTGGGTCATGGTTCCCCTACCAGGCACTGGGCAAGTGGCACAGCCTGTAGATGGAGAATGGAGGACTGCCTGGAACAGCAGAGGATCAGCTCGTCCTGAGAGACTTTGACAGACCCCAGAATGGGAGGACTATAGTGACCTGGCTGGAGGGCCAAGCCACGAAGAGGGAACAGTCAAGTCCCAAAGAACAAGGCTATCCTGAGTCCTGGAGGGTGAGATTGAGGCAATGGGCTGAGTGACTGCAGGAAGGGGTGTCTGACCATTGGCAAGCTAATTCCCAGATGAGCCATGAGGACGCATGCCAGCTGTGAGCAGTGAAACCCATTACAATAAGATAATGACTTTTTTCTTTGCTTTTACAAACAAAACTATTATTGCACAAATTCTGTTCTAACCTTTGCTCCAGCCCAGTTTAAATCTTTAATATTAGCAGTCTGGTTTAAGCCAATGAGAGGCAGAGAATTCAAAGCTAAGGCTCAAGAGGCATGAGTTCAAGTCCTGATTATACTGCAGCTTGTGTGACCCTGGGTATAATCAGGACTTGAATTCATGCCTCTTGAGTACCAGCCCAATTCCTTAGCAACAAGACCATTCTTCCCCCATCATTCAGCCTTAGCTTTGAATTCTCTGCCTCTCATTGGCTTAAACCAGACTGTTAATATGGGGATAATACCTGCTTACTCCCACTCTGTCTTGTTAGAATGTAAGCTCTGTCTCTTATGGTGTGTATGTACAGCACTTAGCACATTCAGAGCTTGAGTTCAGTTGGGGCCTGTAGGTACTACTGTAATAGAAGTAATGTGTAACGATGACCCTCACCACAGGTTGTCAGGGGGGAAAGAGTCTGAGGCCTTCTGATTTTGCTTTCCCCCCCCGGTTGTTCAACCAGACAGAACGCTAGCATTTCAGCTCCAAAGCACAGGTACCACTTGATCTAGACATATAATGCATTGCCAAGAAAAGAAAAGAAAAGAAAAGAAAAGAAAAGAATGGTTAAGGTTCACTGGTATAAGTGAAGAATAAACTATCAGCCTTACCTTTAAATGTAGTGTTTAGAGAAATCAAAGCTGAATGGACACTGAAGCTGAACTATCCCATCAACACACGAGCTCTCCCCTCCAGGTCAAATCTGAGGGATAGTGTTGATGCAGCGTGAGGAAGCTTTCACTGCAGCTGCTGGTGCTGTATATTTGTTCCACAGATAAAGGACAACCAAGGTTGATGATGATACAGCATCTTTCATGACCCTGACATTGACTGACTTATTTAAAAAAATTAAATATCTTGGGGTATATCATCTTCTCCCATTTAAAAAAAAAAAGAGAGAGAAACCTTGGGAGAAGCAAAATTAAGTGGAAAAACTCTGCATATACACTAGGAGTTCATGAAGTATCCTCTCAGATGCACAAATCAGCAAGATGAGTCCATTGATCTCAGGCTATCCTATGGAGAGTGCTATTCACCAGCCGCTCCCTCCTCCTGGCAGCACGTCTCCCCCTTTGCCTCTTCCATCTAGCTCCTACCTGAGCAGCAAAGAGAGTGCCGAGTGGAACTCTGCAGATATGTGTACTGACGGGTTCAGCATTTATGCCCAGATAAAATTGCCTGTGGATTGCATATAGAGCATCTTTCCCTAGCCATGCCCACTCTGGCCAAGTCCCACTCATCCCAGAGGCCCTATTTCATGGTCCTTTTGCAAAGTAGCTTCCATGTTTCACAAAGAACGAGGGAAGAGGATGGCACTTTGGGTCTTCTCTCCATTGTGCCTGTTTTCAGGCCATTGGAGGAAGGTTTCTAATTCTTTGCTACACAATGTGTATGTGGGATTATATGATCCTTTGTTGTATGCAGTGTAGTTGTAGCCATGTCAGTCCCAGGATGTTAGGGAGACAAGGTGGGTGAGGTAATATCTTTTATTGGACCAGCTTCTGTTGATGAAAGAGAGAAGCTTTCGAGCTACACTGAGCCCCTTTTCAGGTAAGCTTGAAAGCTCGTCTCTCTCACCAACAGAAGTTGGTCCAATAAAAGATATTACCTCACTCACCTTGTCTCCTTTGTCAGTTTAGGCTAGGTCATTTAAGACTGACAGCAGGTTTGACACACATTGATCATATAATACTTCTGTGTAACCTTGTAGCCAGGTAATAATATGCTCAAGTCTCCATACTGGGAACCTTGCCAATATGCTATTAGAAATGTTGCTCCAGGAAATTAAAAATGATATGCCATGATAAACATAGGGCTGTGCCTGCCTACACAGATATGTGACGCTTGCACCCTCGGAGTGTCTGAGTCGAGAATTCTAGATGTTGACAATTAACTGGCTGCTCTACGTATTAAGGAACTGCAAATAACGGACAACGAGACAGAGGGATATCCCCTTTTCTAGGATAGAGGCATCTAGCCTGGACTTGAGAGAGTTCAATGACTATAGACTACACACTATAGCAAGTGTAGTAGAAAGGGTCAGTGGGACAGAGGAATGCCACACCACACAATGCCACCTGCTCAAACAAGGTTCTCTGTTTTGGAGAAGGTTGGGAGAATTTTGAGGACTGTGAAAAGGAGAAAGATGAAGAATATTCCTATGAACTGTTTTGTTACTTCTGTGAGGTACTGTAAATCTCATTGTGAGAGAGTCCCTACCTAGACAGCATCAGTCATAAATGGACCAGCAGCAGCAGACTAGTGCTCCTGCAGAAAAAATAAACCGGGGGAGGCTAAGCTTTTCAGATGGAATGAAGAGGGCAAAGGAAGATTTATAAAGGTGTGATTGCAAAGAAATATGAAAGGGAAGTATGCTCTTGCAGCAGAAATGAACTACAAAACAGATTAAATTTGAGATTTATGGGCACACATTTCAAGAAAAGTATGTTCAATAAACTTTGATTATTAAAATGCCATTGTGCAACTGCAAGAAATTTATCATAGCAAATAGTGCAGGAGGCAAATGTATCTAGGTAAAATGTGCTTCTTAAAGCACATTGTCTAGGAAGTGTTGATGGAAAAGGTTTTCTTTTTTTAATGCTTATGTAAAACAGACAAATAGTGCTGGCTGGAGCCAGACCCTGGGCAAGATTTTTGTACACAACTTTGTCAGTCTTGGCTACTCTTGAGCAAAGAATGATGTCCAATATTTTGTTTTGTAAACAAAAAAAGACCGGAATGAGGCTACCAAACTAATTCTTAGTCTCACTTGTGTTCTAGGGCAATATTCAAACTGAAGTCTCTAGAGGTAAACTAACCCATTTCACCATTGCCATTGACTTCAATGAGACCAGGATTTTATCCCTTATCTTCACTCCAGATTTCAGCTCTGAGGTTTTGGTTTGGACCCATCTCTAGTAAACCTATACCACAGATCTGAACAGTAATATCATCTGTCTGAGGACTAATAACAAAAACAAATCAATACTATGAACCATTCTTTCTCTCATCTGCTATAACTGTCACTCCCCAGCACCTCTGTATAAAATTCATGCTGTCATGAGGCCAGTGAGTAGCTTTCATGTTTTGTTTTGTTTTTTTTCCCCACTGGGATTGTTTTGCTTATAAAGGGACAGATTCTCATCTCACTTAAGCCAGCGTAATTCCATTGGCTTCCATGGAGTTACACCTGACTGTACCAGTATGAGATCGGAATCAGGCCCTTATATTGCACTCTTAGAGGCTGTAACTTCTTTTACAAGATGTTGTTGAAGAGTTGGTATCAAAATGCAACCCAGAGAGGTTCTAGCCAGAATTCAGTTACACTAACCTCTTAAAGTAATATAAAATTCACACAATATTTGAACACAGAAATTGTATTGATGTGTAAGATCTGTGGTTTGAAGCCCTAGAGTGTGGGGAGCTCGCTAGTCAGACCTGTTGATGAACAGGAAGAAAAGCAGCCTAGAGCTGCTTGAGAACTCAAGATGGACATAAATTTCATAAGGAAGTGAGCTCTCTGCCAGCATCTATTGGTGAGCAAGAGAAACGATTGAATAGGCCAGGCCTCATTTGCATTTCTGTTGTGTGAAAATTGGTGGTGTTTAAATCTTGGGCGGGAGGGGTTATTACCTCTGTTGTATACTGAAATGACAAGTGAACTGCAAAACATGTCGCTGGGGTGAGGGGTCACCATAACCAAACTGTAGTCTGGCACAGTTGTTTAGCTGAGCCTGGGCACAAGCTATAGCAATATGGAGGGGGACTCTAGCTTTTGGAGTGGGTGAATCCCTGCAAAGCCTCTGCTCTGAGTTCTGTATGAGGCAACTTTTGTGAATGGGAGGTGGTTTCAAGGTGGGTGATGGTGTTGGTTTTTGCCAAAGCTGCAGCAGCATAGCTGAAGAATTCCAATGAGGGCCCTCCCCCACCCACCCAGCAATCAGTAAAAGCTGTAATCACTACAGCTGGGTTACATGGTAGAGCCCTGGGACCGGACCAGGGAGCACTTCTCTTAGGAGGGTAAGGATGGACTTGCCTGAACTCTGGACTCCACAAACCCTGCACTACAAACTGTGAGTGGGGGCGCAGTGGAGGAGGGAAATGGCTATTGCAGGAATGCGTTGCCTTGTTGGGTGCTAATAACTGAGTGAATGTCTGAGTTTAAGACTGTTGCTGAGATACTCTATGACGTGGGAGTTTTACTTAATAGATATATACAGATTAATTATTACTGGCTTTCCCTTCACTCCCCAGTACAAATTTTTTTGTTTGTACAATGGACTTGGTGCTTGCATAGGGGAAGTATTGCCAGTGAAGGGTAGGAATACTGGATAGCAAGGGTGAAAAATCGGGACGGGGGGTGGGGGATAATAGGTTTCTAGAGAAGACAAAGCCCCTAATATTGGAATAGTCCTGATAAAATCAGGACATCTGATCACCCTAGTGAAGGGCTCCCAAGGGAAGTCTGTAATTTTCCCAAGTTTTTGGGTGGGGGCTCGAGCTGGTGTTTTTTGTTAAGCTTTCAGAATGAACCCCAAGATAATTGAACCTGGCCCTTTTTGCTGCTGACAATACCTGGCAGAAGGGTTACATTGATTACTTTCTGACTTCAGACACTCAGTCCTCCTCATTTATCTGCAGTCTAATGTGAATGATTATCTGAGCTTACTAAACAATATGTCCCAGGCTTAAAATAAAAAAATGTAACTTTATATGCACAAACCTGAAACCGTTAAAACAAAACCAACAAATAAATCACTACCACTTTGGAATGTAGTATCCAGTCAGGCCAATTTCTGTACCCCGAAAGTCATTGCAAAGCATTTAAACCTTGGGAAATGTATCTGGGGGTCTCCACAGTGCATGTGCTGGATGGAGTTTTTAATTATTCTAGCTCTTATATTTTTAAGTCCTTAATATATACTTCTTAATGCCACTCTGCTGAATTCCAAATATATTTTAAAGTGCAAATCAGAAGTAAGCACTAATATTTACAGAATTCAGTGATTTGCAGGTGTGGGGTTTTTTTGTTGGGTTTTTGTTTTGTTTTTTGGGTTTTTTTGGTTGGGTTTTTTTGGAGGTGGGGGGGCTTGTTTTATTTAAGATTTTAACCTTATTTTCTTAAGCCTATTTCTAATGTTCAATGCACATCAGTTGAGAACTGTTCAAACGCTGCCTAACTGGTGGCTGTCTATTCTGTTTTCATGGTTTTAAATTTATTGCTGAATTTTCCATTTGTGTTCTTTAATTGCAAACCAAATGTCTAGGTAAAATGCTGATGCAGGTTTGTTTTTTTTATGTTTTTATTAAATTTCTGTCACCACATTCTTCCTTCTCTTAAACCCAATAAAAAATTTAATTTGCTTGTACAGCCTTCTACTTACCCTTGATAAAAACTTAATTAAACAGGTATCATCTCCATATAATTGTGTGTGCCCTTTTCTATGGTAGACAGAGATGAGTGTATATATAATTTCTTTTCAGCCACCTCTAGAGAGAATAGGAACAAACTTGCACTTAAAAGCAACTGTCTTTGTGACGCTGATCATGCTATCCAATATAAGTCGGTGGGAAAATTCTGCATTAAAATTGCTGCTGAGCAAAACTGCTTTTAGAAAACAACACATAATGCATAAATTCTTTGTTAATTGCATGGCTGGGCTTTGTTGGAATGGATTATGTTGCTGTGCACTGTTTCTGTTATTTTTAGGAATGAGACAATAAAAATATCAGAGCTGTGGATATAATAGTCCCCAAGAGGGTTTGAAGAATGATCCAGGGGGAAAAAAATCAATGCATTTAAAGAGAGTGCTGAATGCTCACTCACACCGCCCTACAGTAGTAGCAGAACTTAATCTGTCATATGTCAAATGGATGTGTAGTAACTGACGGTATGTTAATCATTCCTATGCAAATATGTCAAAAAACAGTGTAAGCAATTAAGGCGAAAGTTGCATGGTTAAAAAGAAACATTGGAAGAATGGATTGGAAAATGATCCCAAAACATGAAATCCTTGCATTTTGACAAGCTTGTAGCATTATGTTTAGCCAGCCTATTTAAACACATGCAGTAAATTTTACTGTGACACTACCAGAATATTTATAAGGGTTGCATGCAGTGCTGGGGAGGTTTAAAAAAAAAAAAAAAATCTGTGTACCTACCTATACCCTTTATAGCATACCTATTTTTAAATCCTCACAGAGGACTTTGCCATTGCTGTCTTTAGAGCTTGTACATGTCAATTTTACTCATCACATTTTTCTTCTTACTAGAATAATTTTTAGAGGGAATTCAAGAAGTAAGCAGACAGCAGAGATGATAGATGCACTTCTTCTTTTTTTTAAAAAAATAGGAAGCAGTTTAAGCCATGCTGTTAAATTGGATGTTTTTATTTAACTGTTCAACTATGGATGGCATTGCTTTCTGAAATTTGACTAACACAATACAGATGGAGGAAATTCAGAGAAGAGCAACAAAAAATGAAGAAGAGGCTGGAAGGATTGGCTTATGAGAAAAGAGTATAAGGATTTAATACTCTGGGCCAAATCTTCATCTTGAATACTGTGTGCAGATGTGGTTGCTACATCTCAAAAAAGATATATTGGAATTGGAAAAGGTTCAGAAAAGGGCAACAAAAATTATTAGGGGTATGGAACGGCTGCCGTATGAGGAGAGATTAATAAGACTGGGACTTTTCAGCTTGGAAAAGAGATGACTCAGGGGGGATATGATAGAGGTCTATAAAATCATGACTGGTGTGAAGAAAGTAAATAAGGAAGTGTTATTTACTCCTTCTCATAACACAAGAACTAGGGGTCACCAAATGAAATTAATAGGCAGCAGGTTTAAAACAAACAAAAGGAAGTATTTTTTTCACACAATGCACAGTCAACCTGTGGAACTCCTTGCCAGAGGATGTTCTGAAGGCCAAGACTATAACAGAGTTCAAAAAAGAACTAGATAAATTCATGGAGGATAGGGCCATCAATGGCTATTAGCCAGGATGGGCAGGGATAGTGTCCCTAGCCTCTGTTTGGAATGTGTGACGGGATGGATCACTTGATGATTACCTGTTCTGTTCATTCCCTCTGGGGCACCTGGCATTGACCTCTGTCGGAAGACAGGATACCGGGCTAGATGGACCTTTAGTCTGACCCAGTATGGCCGTTCTTATGTTCTTACCTCCTGTAAATCAGTGATATACAGTTGCTGAGGATCTGGCCTTGTAGGTGTCTTATCTAAACACAGAACCATTGCACATTAATACGCAAAGATGCACAATGTGCTTGGTTCACCACTTTGTCACTCCAGTTTTACACCAGTGCAAGTTCATTGAAATCTACATAAAATTCCACCATCATAAAATTTAGGTAACAGTGGTGATTCAGACTTGATATCTATACAGCAATAAATGAGCATTTAACCAGTGTTAGCTGAAAAACAAGAATCAAAACTAGAATTGGCATAAGGTTAGGGGTTATTTTGACAGTCAGAATGGGAAATATGGTGTAAACTGGCAATTAAAATCCTATTTTTGTATTAAGAGAAATGAATAAGTGGCAGTCAAATTGTGTATTTTTATCATGTTTCAGGTTCATAAGCTTCTCGATGGCCAGAGTGGCCCATCTTTTATTGAAACATCTCAGAATGGGTCAGCCTGCGGCAACGTAAAAGTGAACAGCTCTCAGAAGGAGCCTAACAATTGTTCATTCCAATTTTGATATGGTACCATGTTTTAATTTTGTATAATATTGAATAAAAGGCATTTCACAATGAGAAACTGAAATTTCCATTCCAAAAATGTCAATCTGGAACGTTTCAAAGGAACTAAAAGGCTTCATGTTGGATTTTTCCCCCAAAAATGAAAATTTGTCAAAATTGACACACTTCTATAAAATGTTTTACTTGTAATGAATAGGCATTTTCTGACAGACGAACATTCTGCCAAAAACTCCCCAACCAGCTCCAATGCAAATGCAGGACAAATGTAGCCAGGAAGTTCAGAAGAGAGAAAAGATTGTTGCTTCATAAGCCCTTGGGAGACAGTTTTGCTTAGTGGATAGTGCACAGGACCGGGGC
Source organism: Platysternon megacephalum (assembly GCA_003942145.1). Taxonomy (NCBI): domain Eukaryota; kingdom Metazoa; phylum Chordata; order Testudines; family Platysternidae; genus Platysternon; species Platysternon megacephalum. The sequence goes on from QXTE01000166.1 coordinate 643,420, forward strand.
TCAGGAGATATTTCTTTATACATTCTTTGTAAAGAAGCAATAAAGTGCTTTTTCCCTAAACACAGTAGAAACAAACAATAGCAGGTGATTTCCTGAGAGGCAGGGAGAATAAGAGAAGTTTCCCTGCGACTGATATTTTCATGGAGTTAGTTCTTGCTTAGTCCTTGCCATGCAGCGGCTTCCATTTCCAGCTATCACTATGTAAAAGGGGCTTAATTTCTCCTTCCATTTAGCCCTAATGGAAGGATTCTCTAGCACACCCATCTGCTTTAATGAGGTCTGTGATCATCTATAGCTCAAAGACCCACTTGATGACCACCATTAACACCTTCCAGCATAACACATGGCTTCCTCCCTTGCTTCATGGTAAAGTAATCTGTTACTGGTGCATGCCTCATAGCAGATTACTTCCCTTTCTGATTGTCTGTCATAATGGCTCTGCACAGACTGCTTCTCTTCACCCACCCCATCCCAACCTGCAGAGACTGGTGATGTGGGGAGACCACACATGGCGGAGGAAAGCAGAAGCCTAAAAGCTCCTCTTATATCCTGAGCAACCTATCTGGGCAATTCATAATCTCACTTACAATAAATAGTGAAAAATAAATTTAGATTTTTTAAAATGCTTCCAGTTGTATTTATATGTTTATTTTTGACATAGCTAAGTGTATCTCTCTGTGTGTAGATAAGGGGTGAAATACTGGCCCCAAGAAATTGATGGAGTTTTTGCCATTCATCAATCGCGTGACTCCCATTGATTTTGTGGATTTCACCCAGGCTGTTTAGTGTCTTTTGATTAATGCCATAACAGTTGGTTGGTTTTTTGGTTAGGCTTTTAGATTTTAAAATTGTTCAGAGAGGTCTGGTGTGCCCTTTTTACAGTGAAGTTGAAAATATGAATCCAAAGAGCATTGAAAAGGCACTATGTAATTAGTGCCTACTATATATGTAATTCCAGACTTTGTATTCACCCATCATTTGACCAGAATGATAAAAATATGCACTCTGTCCACTATTTCTTTCTTTCTTAAAATACTGTTCAGACCTGGTCCACTTCAGGAAAAGCACATCTCTTCAAACCACCTGCTGCAAAACAAATATACTGTATATAGAATATATGATAGCTGGTATGAACCCAAAAAATGAAGGGCTAGATTCTGATCTCAGTACTACTGGCATAAATCCCTTAAACTCCATGGATTTACTCAAGATTTATGCTGATGTAGCTAAGATTAGAATCTGGCCTGAAGACTAGAAACCTCTTGAACCTATACGTGTTTATTTCTCAGAATAAAAAAGCATGAACTTGGGTTAATAAGCTCTGCTTTCTTTTTACATTCTTTATTTTGCTGCTTATGGGGTTGCTCCAAAGTACTTCTTTCTTTTTATTAGTTAAAAAACATCAGTGTTCTTTGATTTTCCTCCCCTTCCCCTCCCCCTCCCCCACCTTGGATACCTGTCCAAACTGAGATTAGCTTTAAGCATTTGCTTAGCCACCCTTGAAGCCTAGCATGGCTTATTTCTCTTTCTGTCTTAAGTCTTTTCCTCTTTGACAATAAGGTTATATTCTTTCATATACTATCAAGTAGTTGTTTCTCCTTTCTCCTTCCCTCTAACACACAGATCTTCACTAAACATTTCAACTTGCCATCAAGCCTACCAGTGGCATTCATTTGTTCCCCTTGAGTTTGCATTCATTTAGACTTTCTCTAGTTCTGGAATATTTTGTCTTTCAGGACAGTTATGCGTCATTACATTCTTTAAGAACTTTTTCTGGTCATCTTTTTCTACTTCACGTCAAAGCTGCAGATTCCTTGGCTATAGTGAAAGGATGCTGTTAATTTTAATGGCTCTGAATGATTGGGCTCTTGTATAATGTACCAAGTTTCTATTGATAAAAGCAAAGTAAATCTAGTCTTCAGTGTGAAAATGAATTCAAGTTCTAAATAAAAGTACATCTTCAAAGTGCCTGAACCTTATGAACTCTCTCCACTGTTGCTGCGGTTCTCACAATTCCATGGATCTGCTGCTTATGCAAATTTGTGCTTAGACCTAGCAGATTCGTGCTCAAAGAGGGACAAAGGAGCTCAGCAGGATTGCACAATGCAATTGCATATCACCACTGTAACCATCCACAGGAGTCTGTTGTAGAGTAGCAACAGACCGCCAAGGACCCTGAAGAGTTTAGTGTTGAAAGAAATCATCTCATTATAGTTCTGTTGTCAGATAAGGTTCACAATGTGAGCTTTACTGGGTGCAAATATTGAAGTACAAACTTATATATAGTCTCCATGAGTGATGTTAAAAATGAATATTTTTATGTGTTGGAGATGATGGCCAGCAAGTGGAAGAATCTCTGGATTATATTCTACATGAAACATTGTGTATGCACTCAGCCCTGCAAGGTGCTGAAAGTAATGTCCCTGATCCAACATAGCACTTAAATGTGTGTGTATTGGCATTGACTACAACATGATTACTCATGTGCTTAAGGTTAAGCTTCTGCTTAAGTACTTTTCTGGACTGGGGACAGAGCGCTCAGCATTTTAAAGGATTGAACTATAAGAAATTAAGGGAGATATTCTAAATTAAATGTAAGGTGTGTTTTGGAAAACAGGAAAATTTCTATGGTTTTTACATTTTCTGAAAAGGCAGATGACCCAGGATTTGTTCTTTATATGCTGTGTTCTCCACTTTGCATAGAAACAGTTCAAACAATAATTGCATTCACCACTCTGCGACCACAAACAATTAAGCATGGATTTATGATTAAGTCTCTTGCCATAATGTGACTAATCAAGCTAAAATCCTTGTACAATGGAAGTATATTGAGGAGGAATAATGCGAACATGGTCACAGCAACAAAGATGTGAACTTGTCTTTGCCATTTGTTCATGAATTATGATAGCATGTGATGCATAAATACTGCAAAGAATTTACTCATGGGGATCATGTTATCCTTTTTGTGTTACAAATACAAAGGTCAAATTTTTAATAAGAAAAGCCTTGAAATCTCCCGTGTGGGAAGTGATTTATCATTCTGTATCAGACCAGTAGAGGGAGAAAGCAGGTGTAAGATAAGTGGATCTCACAAACCCTAATTGGAAAAAATACATTCCAAATATCAGACTAGAAGAAAGTTTGTTAAATCCATCACTGTATTCCTTGCTGAGACATTTTGATAATCCTCAGAAGGGGAAAACACACAGTGATCTAGTCAAGCCATGTAGGGAGACCACCCCGAGTTGCAGAGAGAGAGAGGCAGCAGGGCGCATGAACAAGTGATAGAAAGCGGCATCAGACCTGTGCAGCCAAGAGGAGGAGGCGCTCTAGTGGTACGTGGACCCCGTTACAGGTACTATTCAGTTTTAAGCAAATATTCCATTCTAATTAGGTTCTTATACCAAACAAACCACTCTGAAGCCAGAATGCCTATATCAATAAATTATTGTCTTGAGAGAAGATGGACGGGGGTGGGGGGAAATGAGCAGACACATAGCTGTTAAGATAAGAGCGGTTTGTTTTAAATAAAGAGCACTTAGCTCAAAAATTATCTTCACTGCTATTAACATTTTGTCTGTGTGAATAATAAATCTAAATAGTGAATGACTTATTTGGCCAGTACAGATAGCAAAATATAATAATAAACAAATTTGTGGAAGGAGAAATTTGGGACAAGAAAAAGGTTGCTTTTGTTCCTAAGGGAATTATTGTTTTTGATACTTGTATTAAAGAAAAAACAATGAGGAGTCCTTGTGGCACCTTAGAGACTAACAAATGTATTTGGTCATAAGCTTTCGTAGACTATAACCCACTTCATCAGATGCATGGAGTGAAAAATACAGTAAGCAGGTATAAATATACAGCACATGAAAAGATGGGAGTTGCCTTACCAAGTGGGGGGTCAGTGCTAACGAGGCCAATTCAATTAGGGTGGATGTGGCCCATTCCCAACAGTTGACAAGAAGGTGTGAGTATCAACAGAGGGAAAATTACTTTTTGTAGTGACCCAGCCACTCCCAGTCTTTATTCAGGCCTAGTTTGATGGTGTCAAGTTTGCAAATTAATTCCAGTTCTGCAGTTTCTCGTTGAAGTCTGTTTTTGAAGTTTTTTTGTTGAAGAATGGCCACTTTTAAGTCTATTATTGAGTGTCCAGGAAAACCAGTAGGAGAGCACTTCAATATCCCTGGACACTCAATAACAGACTTAAAAGTGTACTGGACACAGGATAAACACATAGGAAGACACAGTCCCTTCCCTGAAGAGTTTACAGTCTAACAAGACAAAAAATGGATGCCAGGTGTGTGTGTGGGGGAAACGGGATATGTCATACAAGCAGAGTGGTCAGAGTGCTTGGGACACAACTTGCTAGTTCCATTGTTTTTAAATATATATATTCTATTCTAAATAGGTGCTTATACCATTTTCATCATAGTATCTGAGCACTTTCCAGTAGTGTATTAAGCAATGTGACTAACATCTGCCTTGTGTGGTTCATTGTCTCCTCTTCCCCAGGGGGACAATTGTGCATGCAGTGTACTGTTTTCGTTTGGTAGGGGTTTATTATTACTTTTTATGTGCATATTAGAGAAGGCAAGGTCAAAGAAGTGCACCTTGTTTTTGGAGCAGAAGGGAGTAAGGTTTGTGATGGTCCTTAATTCCTCTGGGAGTTAGTCCCATGCTCTCAGACCAGACCCTAGAATCTCTCTCCTGTATAAAAAAGCTTTATCATTATAGTAGACATTTTCATGTGCTCTCAATAGGCTATGTTGTTGAGGAGATTCACTGCAGCATTCTGTACTAGATAGAATTTCCTAAGGGCTGAAAGCTTCGTGCCCAGATATACTGCACTGCTATCATTTAGATAGGAGGTGACAAAGGCATGTATAATCCAGGCCAGATCATTTTACACCAAGATGGGTTGCAATCTCCTAGGTAACCACAGATGTTACTTGTGGATGCTGCTGAGTAAGAGCTTAATGTCAGTGAGGAATCCAGAAGCATTCACATGTGAGAGGTTTCAGAGTAGTAGCTGTGTTAGTCTGTATCAGCAAAAAGAACAAGGAGTACTTGTGGCACCTTAGAGTCTAACAAATTTATTTGGGCATAAGCTTTCGTGGGCTAAAACCCACTTCATCAAATGCATGGAGTGGAAAATACAGTAGGAAGATGTCTATACAGAGAACATGAAAAGATGGGGGTTGCCATACCAACTCTAACGAGACAAATCAATTAAGGTGGCCTATTATCAGCAGGAGGAGGAAAAACTTTTGTAGTGATAATCAGGATGGCTCATTTCAAACATGCCAGCAATGCCCCTCTGCCATGTACATTGGCCAAACAGGACAGTCTCCACGCAAAAGAATAAATGGACACAAATCAGATGTCAAGAATTATAACATTCAAAAACCAGTCGGAGAACACTTCAGTCTCCCTGGACACTCAATTACAGACCTAAAAGTCACAATTCTTCAACAAAAAAACTTCAAAAACAGACTCCAATGAGAAACTGCAGAACTGGAATTCATTTGCAAACTGGACACCATTAAATTAGGCTTGAATAAAGACTGGGAGTGGATGGGTCATTACACAAACTAAAAACTATTTCCCCGTGCTAATTTTCCCCCCTACTGTTACTCACACCTTCTTGTCAACTGTTTGAAATGGGCCATCCTGATTATCACTACAAAAGTTTTTTTCTCCTTCTGATAATAGCCCACCTTAATTGATTTGTCTCATTAGAGTTGGTATGGCAACCCCCATCTTTTCACGTTCTCGGTGTGTGTGTGTGTGTAATATATATATAATCTTCCTACTGTATTTTCCACTCCATGCATCTGATGAAGTGGGTTTTAGCCCACGAAAGTTTATGCCCAAATAAATTTGTTAGTCTCTAAGGTACCACAAGTACTCCTCTTTCTTTTCACATGTGAGAGTGTATCTTCAACCACAGGAGACTGCACCGTAGCTGCAAAGTGCTTCCCTCTGCCCACCAGCATCACCTCTGTCTTTCTCAGGTTCAGTGTCAGCCAGCTGTTCTTCATCTGTGAACTGATCTCATCCAAGCACTGGGCCATCTTGGAGGTAGTGGCACAGTTGTGTACAGGGAAGGTTAAGTAGAACTGTGTGTCGTCTGCATATTGCTGGCACTTCAGTCCATGTCATCTTACCAGGTCACTTAATGGCTGCATGCAGATGTTGAAAAGGTTTAGAGAGAGAATTGAACCTTGACAAGTGGGGGATCTAATGCAGGAGGTACAGTTTGCCACCACTATCTTTTCAGTGTTTCCTTCCAGGAAAGGATTTAAACAATTTTAGCACATGCCTCTGGACCCTGGCTGCCTCTCTCAGGTGGGACAGCATGTAGAGTCAACAGCGCTGAATGCTGAAGAGAGGTCCAGGAGATGAGAATGGATTCATCCATTGACATCAGGAGATCATCCATCAAAACCACTAAATGTGTTTTGTCCCATGTCCTGACCTGAATCCAGATTTTGCTGGGTCTAGGATATCCACTTTGGAGAGAGAAACTTGTTAGTAGGTCTCTGGCTAGGTTGTCTGTGAGCTTGCTCAGAAATGGAAGGTTTGATACTGGGTGGTATTTGACTAGAATAGTTGGGTACATAGAAACTATTCCAACCTTTCTCTATTTTATTTTTTCACACCCCTAGCTACAATCCTAGCTATTTTTATCCTACTCCTTATCCATAGTTTTCCCATCCCTGACACTCCTTCTTCCCTGCACATCCCCTTGGGAAGGCCCCATTCCATCAAGTGATGTGAAAATCAGAAAAGTGCCTCCTGATGATAGAGGGACTCCTGGGGCTTTAGAGACATACTGGCTTAGCCTCTGGCGCCCAGATGTGGGTTCCACTCTCAGCATTGTGGGGATGCTGCACCCTAATACTAATTAAACTGTACCCAGTTAAGGGACTCCCAATGGTTCAGGATTCCACCATCTCTTTGGGCTTATCTTCATTTGTCACTCCTTGGGAACCCTCCTTATAATAAGGTAGAGACGAGGCCTGCCCATGTTTTTTTCCATTGGCTGCCTGCTGTCCAGGGATCTTACTGGGCATATGACAGGTCTGTGCTCGTTGCCAGTCTCTTCCTGTGAAGCTCTTTCCAAAGATGACTGAAAGGGCCACTCTGTATTCTCTCATAAATTACATGTCTAGGCATAGGAAAGTATATGCCCTTTTGTGTTTCTAATTCTGCTAGATTATCTAAGCCCTGGTCTACACTACAGGGTTAGGTCGAATTTAGCCACGTTAGGTCGATTTTATAATGAATGTGTCTACACAAGCAACCCCGTTCCATCGACCTAAAGGGCTCTTAAAATCAACTTCTGTACTCCTCCCCGGCGAGGGGAGTAGCACTAAAATCGACCTTGCTGGGTCAAATTTAGGGTAGTGCGGACACAAATCAATGTTATTGGCCTCCGGGAGCTATCCCAGAGTGCTCCAATGTGACCACTCTGGACAACACTTCCAACTCCGATGCACTAGCCAGGAAAAGCCCTGGGAACTTCTGAATTTCATTTCCTGTTTGGTCAGCGTGGCGAGCTCAGCAGCACAGGTGACCATGCAGTCCCCCCAGAATCGCAAACGAGCTCCAGCATGGAGCGAACGGGAGACACTAGATCTGATTGCTGTATGGGGAGAAGAATCTGTGCAGGCAGAACTCTGAACAAAAAGAAGAAATGCTAATATATATGCCAAAGTCGCACAGGGCATGATGGACAGAGGCTACAACAGGGACACACAGCTTTGCCGCGTGAAAGTCAAGGAGCTCAGGCAAGCCTACCAAAAGACAAAGGAGGCAAACGGTCACTCTGGGTCAGAGCCCCATACATGCCGCTTCTATGATCTGCTGCATGGCATTCTAGCAGGGGACCCTACCACTACCCCACCACTGTCCGTGGACACCTGCAAGGGGGGAGTCTCACACAACAGGGAGAAGGATTTTGTGGATGATGATGATGAGGAGAATGCACAGCAGGCAAGCAGTGAATCCGTTCTCCCCGGCAGCCAGGACCTTTTCATCACCCTGGAGCCAATACCCTCCCAAGGCGGGATCCCTGACCCTGAAGGCGGAGAAGGCACCTCTGGTGAGTGCACATTTGTAACTACGGTGTCCTCCATGTCCTCCTCACAATCGTCCTCGTGCTGCCGTCTCTTAGCCAGGTTCTGCACATACTGCAGTACAATGGGTGAGGTGTTTACAATGCTTGCAACAGGGGCTCCATGCTTGCCGTGTTATGGCATCTGCACGGGTAACCCAGGAAAAAGGTGCAAAATGATTGTCTGCAGTTGCTTTCACGGAGGGAGGGGAGACTGACGACATATACCCAAAACCACCCGCAACAATGTTTTTGCCCCATCAGGCATTAGGAGCTTAACCCAGAATTCCAGTGGGCAGTGGAGACTGCGGGAACTGTGGGATAGCTTCCCACAGTTCACGGCTCTGTGAGTCGATGCTAGCCATGGTAGTGAGGACGCACTCCACCGACTTAATGTGGTTAGTGGGGACATACACAATCGACTGTATAAAAACGATTTCTAAAAATTGACTTCTATAAAATTGACCTAATTTTGTAGTGTAGACATACCCTAAGTGTCTGTATTCTTAATGTACAGGGAACTTCTGCTTAGTGCTCACAGACTAGCTCGGGTACTTTTTTGTTGGTATTTTTTATGGATATTTTTTGTTTGTGTAGGTGATAATTACATTAAACTATTACAAGAAACTATACTAATGCAATGTGAATGCAGCAAGGAAAAATGAAAATAAGTCACTGGAACTGCAAAAGCTAAGGTTTCTACAGAAATGTTAGTTTGGTCTGAAGTTTTATTTTTCTCTTGTTTATCTTCACAAGAGGTATATCTTGCAATACAACTGTTTGTATGAATACAGCAAACAGGATTTGGCCTAAAATATGTAGTTGAAACTACTTCTATTAATGTTGTTAAATATAGACCATAAAATATTTTAAAAGTACCAAGGTCACATAGCAATATGCAGGATGTGTATTCTGATGCCATAGGAACCTTATCATTTGCATTTCCTGCCTCTTTTCTTTTAACTTTGCAACCTTATTAGTACATGATCAGATTTTTTTAACTGTTAAATTCCTTCTAATTCTTAAAGAAAGACAAACACATTGCCTGCACTTCACAAAGTTTAAATAAAGAATGGGTGACACCTTACTTTTGCTGCTGCCCTTGGGCACCAGGCTTGGGGTTAAGAGAACTGGGCCTCTTCCTGGTTCTGCCGTTGGCTCTTTGCCTCTGATAAATAACATCAGCCAAATTTTCAGATGCATGTGCCTAAAGTTACACAAATTAAGGGTCCATATTTTGGCACCTAAAGAAAAGTGACTTGCACTGTGAGTTGTGGATGCTCCATCCCTTTGGAAACCAAGCCACTTTTATTTGATTAGGAATGGAAAGTTTCTGCCCAAAGATTTAATAGCCAGCAAAAGCTATAATAAAATGTATTGTAACATTGATGGGAAAAACACAATATAGATAGTTAATACAGGGTCATATGGTCTAAGATAGAAATGCTTCAGTTTATGCTAATTCTGATGCTGGAGTGCATTTTAACGGACAGATCTTCTTTTTCAGACATTTAATCTCATTGTACACTCAGGATATGTCTACACTGGAATAAAAGGCCTGTGGCATAGCTGTGGCTGGCGCAGGTCAGCTGACCCAGGCTCGCAGGGCATGGGCGGTGGGACTAAAAATTGCTGTGTAGACGTTCAGGCTCAGCCTGGAGCCCAGGCTCTGAGACCTCCCCCCTCACGGGGTCCCAAAGCCTGGGCTTGAGGCTGAGCTGGAACATCTCAACAGCAATTTTACAGCCCCGCAGCCTGAGCCCCATAAACCCAAGTCAGCTGACCCAAGCCAGCCACAATGTTTAATTGTTGTAGAGATGTACCCTCAGTGTCAAATGCTTTTCCCATCCTTGGCAGCTGCAGATGGCACTGAAACAGCACATCCAGCAGTGTTCTGCTGCAGGGGGATGGAGGAGGATGATATTTATTGATGCAAAATTTCTCCTCTTTCTATTCTTCTGAACAAAAATTCACTCATATGAATGTTTGTGAAAAACAAATAAAGGGGCTGTGAACAGGATAACATGAGAAGAATGTTTTTATGGTTGAAGCACTGGACTGGGACTCTGGAGATCTGTGTTCAGTTCCTGGCTCTGCCACAGACTTTGTGTGACCTGGGAAATTATCTTAAATTTCCTGTGCCACAGATCTATACAATGGGGATAATGAAACTTCTTTATTTCCATCCTTTGTGTGCCTTACCCATTTAGACTCTGGACTTTGAGGCAGGGGCTACTATGTGTATGCACAATGGAGCCCTGTTTTCGGTTGGAATAGTTAGATGCTACTGTAATACAAATAATAATTTTAAAAAAATTATCCAACCTGATATTCACAAATACTTTTTTACAATATTTGCCCAGCTTTAGTCATGACTGAGAACTATAACAGAGATGCATCAGAAGTGGGTAATATAATTGGTTGCACATAGAATAATAAAACACTTCAATATATATAAAAAATGTGTATCTTTGAGGTTTTAGTTTATCAATAAATTGGGTGTTAGATTTTTTTTTTTAATCTCCCAATTATAGTTTTTACATGTTCATCTGGAACTGGTATGGGGAAGTAAAATTCAACATTTTCTTTTATAACTGAAATGACACACCCTGTTGGTTAAAGAGCTATTCATGGAGGAGAGGGGGGGAAGCATTGTTTTTTCTATATGTGCAAAAGTACTGATATCCAGCCTTAGATTGATTGGGCAAATCTCATGTAAATAATAAAACTGGGGTAGAAATTAGAAATTGCAAATTTGCTGAATTCTTTCTTACCAAAAAAAAAAAAAAAAATCTTCTGTGCTGCATTTGCTCCTTTTCTAGATTGGGGCTAAAATGGGACATGGTTAGGTCCTGAAGAATGGTTGGTTAGACTCGCGCAACAATAAATCTTATTCTACAGTCCTGATGTGGGATTAAATGAAGTAAAATTGAGGTGGAATAACTGGTGTGTTGTAATCTCCCTAGATATAGAATCACTAAGACACATAGATGGATATGTTTATTTTCTCTCACATTTATCTGTGAATGTAAAAGATCCCAATGCAAATATTAGCACACAAGAACATTATGTGGAACTGGGAAAATCCTTGGAGGATTTGAATTCCATAAAGCCACAAAATCATTTTGGCAGTTTGTGACAGTTATAGTCCTGCTCCAATACATTTCATGCTATTTCAGATTTCTGGGATAAGTTAAATGGTAGAATTTTTCTTTCATGTGTGAGAAAACAGTGGAATGAACTGATTATACAAAATGTGAGAGGGGAATTACAGCATTTTGTGGCATAAGCACTTTGGGACAGGTACAATGTCCAGGGCCGGCGCTCCCATTAGGCGACCTAGGCGGTCGCCTAGGGCACTGCTATTTTGGGGGCGCCTGCGCCCCCGCCGCCCGTAGAAATTTGGGGGCGGGACCTTCCGCCACCGCTGTTGGGGGCGGGATTTCGGGGGCGGGACCTTCCGCCGCCTAGGGCGCCGGCAAAGCTGGCGCCGCTACTGACAATGTCACTAGTGTGTGTTCGTACATACCTCAGCACAATGGGGCACTAATCCTAATTGGGGTGTTTGGGAGTTGCTGTAATATAAATATTAAACAATAATAATGTGAGCAAAGGTAAAGGCATCTCCACATTCTACTAATTGCCACAACTGCCACTGCATCGTTTTGGAACCTTTCTTTTTGGTGACAGTAAAACTGACTCGATGGAAGAGTCACCAGCGGACTGGCTATTTGAGATCTTTTAAAAATTGCCTGGTAGATTCCATTTGGAAACCCTCTTTGAGATTATCTGTTGTGACTAGAGCTGGGCCAACTATTTTCAGTGATCAATTTAGTCAACTAATTTTAGCCGTTTTCTGTTTCTGAAATGTACATGAACAGACCTTTAGTTTTTATTACTGAAGTTCTCAAACTTGGGGGTCGGGACCCCATCAGGGGGTTGTGAGGTTATTACATGGGGGGGGAGGGTTTGCGAGCTGTCAGCCTCCATCCCCAAACCACACTTTGCATCCAGCATTTATAATGGTGTTAAATATATTTTAAAGTGTTTTTAATTTATAAGGGGGTTGCACTCAGAGGCTTGCTATTTGAAAGGGGTCACCAGTACAAAAGTTTGAGAACCACTGTTTTATTAATTTCATTGCTGTTTTACATTATTTGATGAATGGTTCATGTGAACATATTTTTGATTACAACCTACTTGCAAACTGCTTGTATTTAATATGGTTTTGAGTTTTCACTATTCATAATACTCTTCTCACACTGTGGTTTATAACCTAAGCCACAGTGTACTGATTCTGCTTCTTACTGGATAATTTCCAAACCAATGAGGAGCCTCAAGATGGCTGCATAAATGCTTCAGTGAATACATATTTACATGAATATTCCCATGCAAGTACATATTTGTAGGAGTATTTAGCACATGCATCCTTTCCAGGAGCATTAATGCAAACAGAATGTTGTTCAGTGTTTGTTTTGAAAGGCAACAAAAGGTGCAACTAAAACATTTTGTTTGATTTCCACAGTTGGGCTCGCACACACAGATATCGTACAATTGGGAGATCCATGTGTAGATCTACCTGACAGTAGAATTTAGCCCTAAATTGGCTAGCGTAGACAGGCTGATGCTTGGTGAAATTTGAAAGCTTTGTTCATTTCAGATAAGAGACATGTTACAAGGGTGCTGCAAAAACTTCAAAAATGGGGGCCAGGAAACCCAAACAGGCCAAATGCGACTGGTTTTACAACTCCTTGCACCAGGTTGCAAATCCACTCACTCAGATTTGGCCTCGCTGCCTCTCCACCAGGGGCAGCTGGGTAAAATTTGAGTGGTGTTGCAACCCTGACTGAGGGGTGGCAGTAGGGTGGCAACTTCATGCATGGGGTTGCAATGCCACTCAAATTTGGTTTGACCGCCCTCCATCATGCTAGCAGAGAATGGGCCCTGCTGTTATATCTCCCAGCTCTGGAGTGGTGTTATTCTCCTGTTCAAAAAGTGGGAGGCTGTAGCCCTTCCCCTCCCCGCTCTGGCATCTGTGACATGGTAGTGCCTTACATTACACAATAAAAATTCAGTTGCTGATTTGAAGCTTCTCTGAATTAGCATGAAAATATCAAAAGTGCATTTTCGTGAGATTTTTTCAGGCCATGACTTCCTACTTTCAGCTAGATTGAAATACTGAGAATAGCCACTTCTCATTGCAACTCAGTATGTTCACTTCCGTTGCACAGGCACAAGAGGCTGTGAAAAGTGACACACCCACAAATATGTAAGTAAGTTTCGCTGATTTTGAACCTCAAGAAAATTGGGGTTAGATTTAACTTTTGAATGAAGGTTTGGCTCAGTTCTCTTTAATCAGATTTTAGACCAGGGGTCTCAAACTCAAATGACCTCGAGGGCCACATGAGGATTAGTACATTGGGCCAAGGGCCGCATTTACTGACACCTCCCCCCGCCGCCCTCGGCCCCGCCCCCCCTCCACCCCTTCCCTGAGGCCCCGCCCCTGCCCCGCCTCTTCCCACCCCTTCCCTCCCCCCATTCCAACCCCTTCCCCGAAATCCCCACCCCAACTCTGCCCCCTCCCTGCCCCCAGGGGGCACAGGAGGGGTGTGGGGTGTGGTGGGGGTTCAGGGCAGGGAGTTGGGGTGAGGGGTGCAGGAGGGGGTCAGGGTGCAGGGTGCGGCAGGGGGCTCAGGGCAGGGGCTTGGGGTGCAGGAGGGGTGCGGTGGGGGTTCAGGGCAGGGGGTCAGGGTGCAGGAGGAGTGCAGCGGGGGGTTCAGGGCAGGGGGTCGGGGTGCAGGAGGAGTGCGGGGGTGGGCTCCGGCCCGACCCGCACCNATATAAGGAATAGAAAATAACATTGTAAAGGTTATTTAAAATGAAATGGAAGTAAAAGATCACTGTGTGAAGCTTGGTTTATTAGTAAAATTAAATGTGTGTTGCACCAAAGTTTAAAAAGTGAGAACCTACAAAACACTGGAGATAGCAGTCTTCAATACTTGAAAGACTGCCTTAAAAAAGATGGAGAAAAGTTGTTCTCTCTTGCCACAGAAGGCAGGAGAAGAAGCAATGGGTTCAAACTACAGGGAGTTCCTTCTCTTATGAGTATATTTATGCCTGCATCTGTAATTTTGACTCCATGCATCTGAAGAAGTGAGTTTTTTACTCATGAAAGCTTATGCCCAAATACATCTGTTAGTCTTTAAGGTGCCACCGGACTCCTCGTTTTTGTGGATACAGACTAACACAGCTACCCCTCTGATACTTGAAACTACAGCATAGCAGATTTAGATTAAATCTCAGGAAAAACTTCCTAACGGCAAGAACAGTAGGACAATGGGACAGACTGCCTAGGGAGATTGTGGAAGCTCCTTTACTGGAGGTTTTCAAAAGGAGGCTGGATAGCCGTCTGTCTTGGATGGTTTAGACACAACAACGCCTGCATCTTGGCAGGGGGTTAGACTAGATGACCTTTGTGGTCCCTTTTTACCCTGTGGTTCTATGATTCTATGGTGGAAGTAGACATGTAGGTCTTGAGCCTGCTGCTCCCATTTAAATCAATAAGAGTTTTGAAATGTACTTCAATGAGAGCAAGGCTGGACCCATGAAATCCTGTTGTTATTACAGGGGCTAGTTGGCATGGGAGAACTTTCATATTCTCAAACTGGGTTGTTGTTTTTTTTGTGGTGACAGAAAATACAAAAAAAATTGTAAGTAGTTAAACTTTGTAATTTGAGATTATCTATATGATTGATTCAGTGGATGTCTGGTTAATTACAAATTGCCAGAATGTCATTCTGTGGCAATTACAATTAATCTTCATTGGTTCCATATGAAAATTAGAGCTTTCTTCATGACTGTTTTCTTTAGCTATCTAAGCTACTATGGATATTCACTAACTTTTCTTGACCATGGCATTTGTTTTGCAACCCTGAATTATGGGATTAGAACAACTTTTATTCTTGTTGCCAGTCAACTATTACCTGGTTTAAAACTGCTGTCTCTTAACATCTTTTATGTGTAAACTTCCAAAGCAATTTAAAAGATCCTGTAGGTTTTTTCATCTATATGCAGCATAGAGAACCTGAATAGCTACTATGTACGTATACGGTGTGTATATACATACAGGTCGAATTCTGCCATATCTTGTACTCAGTAGTGTGACCCTGCTGAAGTGACATAAATATAAGGTGGTGGTATTATTGTAAGCACAATGTATTATGACATGATTGGCAGTTTTCTGCAAGGACTAGCTCAGAAAATGGAGCATAATCCTGCTCCCATTTCAAGTACCTGAGAGTTTGCTATTAATTTACTGGAAGCTGGATCAGTTTCTAGGAGCCTAATCTGACTTTCATTGAAGTCAGTAGGTATGTTCCCATTGACTTCAGCAGGATCTATGTTGGGCTTAAGGTTGGCTACAGTTTTTTTTGTAATTTGTCCTGATGGAGAGAGACTGTTGAATGATGATGTGAGGATGTAGGAGGACAGAATCATTGTAGGATGATGATGTGATGTAACTTCTCAGATAGAGGCATGCAAGAGATTAAAAATGCATGAGAAATCTTGAATTTTAGGATTTTACATAATTTCAATTAAAAAACAGGACCACCAGCTAAATGTCATGGGGTTTTCTCTCAAATAGTGAGTAAAGACCTTTTTTAGACATAAGAATGTCCTCTTTGGGGAAAAGTCGGGGGTCAAAAGTATTAAGAAAAAATTATGTTAAAGAGCAGCTATAACTCAATTCTTCTACAGAACCCAAGCCAGTTAAGTCAAGATATAGCTGAGTGACCAATTAACTACACCATTGCTCCAGAAACAACTGCTGGCAGAACATATTTTAGAGCCTTCTTGTTTAGATTCCTTTGTGTTTTGCACCAACATGTTATATGCACGGATCGATTCTGATGCAGAACCACAGAGGAGAAAGCAGAAAGAAGATACCACTGCAAAACAAGAGAATACAGTGCTAAATTGCCTGTGAATTCACTTTATTTTCTGAAGTCCGGCCTGATTTGGGTGAAACATTTTCATGACTGGTTGGAGAATTGCATGTTCTTTCCTTCTCCGCTACAATGCAGCTGTTTGTAAGGATTGTTTGGTTTTGTATGTGTAAAGAAAAGAACAGTGTTTGACACCCCTTATCTGTACATGGTAACTCCAGAGAGATGGTTATAAAGGAAAATTTTAGTGGACCTCACAGACCTTTCTTGACACTGTTGTCTGCAAGAGTGATTGAGAGGAAAGCTACTGTATAAAGAGGTATAGCTAATTCCATTTTTACAATGCATGCCAACATTTTGAGGAAAATTATTGATATGAAAAGAAACCAAAGGTGCAGCATTTTTCTTGTCTCAGCCATTGTCACATGAGCAATGGTTATTTAAAAAAAACCAAAAAAAACCCAAACCACAACCCACTTTCCAGGACAAGTTTAGCCAAGCATCTATCTTTTAAAATGTTCTTTTTACTTGGACACTGGTTCTTGTGTTATGTGAAGGGGTAAGTAACACTTTCTCGACACCATTCATGATTTTATAGACCTCTATCATATCCCCCTTTAGTCATGTCTGTTCCAAGCTGAACAGTCTTTTTAATCCCTCCTCATAAGAAAGTTGTTCCACACCCTTGATCATTTTTGTTGTCCTTCTCTGTATGTTTTCCAATTCTAATGTATCTTTTTTGAGATGGGGTGACCAGAACAGCATGCAGTATTCAAGGTGTGAGCATACCATGGATTTATATAGTGGTATTATGATATTTTCTGTCTTTTTATCTATCCTTTTCCTAAAGGTTACTAACATTGTTAGCTTTTTTAACTGCTGCTGAACATTGAGCAAATATTTTCAGAGAACCATACACAATGACTCGAAGATCTATCTTGAGTTGTAACAGCTAATTAAGACCCCATCATCTTGTGTGGTATATAGTTGGGATTACGTTTTCCAATGTGCATTACATCTGCCATTTTGTCACCCAGTTTTGAGAGATCCCTTTGTAACTCTTCACAGTCAGTTTTGGTTTTAACTTTCTTGAGTAATTTAGTGTGTGGTGTTACTGTTGCTGTGTCAGTCCCAGGATATTGAGAGAGACAAGATGAGTCGTGAGATAATATCTTTTATTAGACCAGCTTCTGCTGATGAGAGAGAGAGAAGCTTGTGAGCTAGACATATTCATTTGTTTGTATGTTAGACCTCCGTCTGTGTCTTTTTAAAATGTAAGGTCTCTTTCTGTCTCTACTTAAAAATAAGAATGTGTATGATTTGTCTGCTATATAAAAACATATTCATTTTTATTTAACCCTAATCCCTCCTTTCCCTAACCTTTGCCTTTATCTCTTTTCATGTTCAATATTTGTCTAACTTATATGGTAAACTCTTTGGGGCAGGGACCAAGTCTTTTGAAATCTCTGTAAAGTGCCATACCAAATTATGGTGGTTTTTAAATTCTTATTACTAATAATTGTATAATTATTCCCAGTTCTGGCACTCATTTACCATTTACCCTTGAGCCTTGAGTTACTTAACTGTTTCACTTTAATTATCACAACACCCTACATCACATGGGTATTTTGAAGCTTAATTTAATTAAGTCCTTTGAGAAACTAGGGGGAAAGGTTGCTATGAATTGAAAATTACTATTTAATTATTCACTTCATTTTCATGTAAATGTCACTATAGGAAATATTTTTAAATACACAATTACGGATTACTTCTTAATTGATCCATTTTTATTGCAAGCAACAAAGATTTACTTATTTATGCCTTGTCTTTATTTTCTGCTCACAGCTAGCAATACTCTGAAGATGTGTATATTCATAAGGGGTCTATGTGGCAGAAACAAGGAGCTGTGCGTGAGTCCTCCTTTAACAGGGACTATGCAAACCTAAATATCTAAGTTCCATTATTCTGATTGGATGAGGCAATATGCCTTCCACAGAAGATTGAGGCATCTGGAAACTGAGTTCTGGGAAGTTAGTTATTACCTGTTAGAAGGTTACTACTTGTTGTTTTCTAGAGTTATTTGAGGTCTGAGGCTGAAGGTTTTGGAGCCTGGTTTTCATCTCACTTACATGTATGTAAATCTAGAGCAGCTCCGTTGTAGTCAGCCGAATCACACTGGCTTCACACCAGTATAAGTGAAAGCAGGGCTTATATTCAGCCAGAGCTGTCCAGAGAAGAGCTTTGGCAAATATTTTCATACTGTGGAGTAGAAGCCTGGTGCCTCCCACAAGGCGGAAGCCCTACCCCACAAATGAGGGGGGGAAGGAAACATGTGGGAGGGTCCAGGAAATACTTGATGAGAATTTAAGCCCTGAGTGAAAGGAAAATCAGACCTATTGCATTTAGTTAATTTGTAAAGGAAGGGTTATTAACACTGATTTAGTATCCTGTGGTGTTCATCTCAGCCCCTACTATAAGCCAATGCAACTCAGTAGGTTACAACAATAGCTGAATTTTACAGAAGCACTGGAGGTGGCCTTCCTGATAGATACTTTTCCTGTTAGCTTCTCCCTATTTCCCAATGTGTAAGTTGCACTCATTTTGCATATCCAATGATGGACGGCAGTTTGGTGCAAACTACTTTCCCACTTAAGTTCACTTACACTTATTTTATGATCAACTTTACAGTTTACCCACTTATATCAACTTTTTTTGTCACTACTGAATTTGGCCCTAGGATTTCCAAGGGAGATGTATCTACTTATTTCTGTTTATATTTGGCTGATTTTTTCCCTTTTCTCTGAAAGAAGGTCATATTATAACAAAAAATGCCATCATAAATATGACACTTTGCTGCTTCACCCAGTTATTGTTACACATCATATAACTTTTACAATACTTTTATCATGCACCCTGCTATAGTAAATTTGTGCCATGCA
The DNA here is from genome assembly GCA_003942145.1 of Platysternon megacephalum. Classification (NCBI taxonomy): domain Eukaryota; kingdom Metazoa; phylum Chordata; order Testudines; family Platysternidae; genus Platysternon; species Platysternon megacephalum. The sequence goes on from QXTE01000166.1 coordinate 662,427, forward strand.
ACATACGTACTAGGATTTCTCGTTTATACTAATTTGTCATAGTCTCTAAAATGTTGGAGACTACAGGTGGCTTTTGGTTTTGTTTTCTTTAACCTACCTTTGTCATGACTAGAGATGACTAAAAAATTTGAACCAGTACAGATATCCATTAAAAAAAATACAGTTTAATTGAAACTAAAACATTTCACTGAAACACTTTTTGACTTTCTCATTTAGTTTCTCAGACATTCTGTTTCAACATTATCATGTAAATTAATTTCATTTTGAGTTTTATATTAAAATAATTCAGTATTATGTGTGTATATATACAGTATATTAGTTTAATATAAAAGTGGAAACACTTCTCTGAAGCATCAGGGATTGGCAGTCACTGGAGACAGATGGGGTGGACCAATGCATATAAACTCCCAGGATTTTATCCCGTCTGCTCCTATTGTTCTCACATGTGCTCTTTTTCTCCAGCCCTTCTCTTAGTTACACACCATCAGCTGCAAAGGACTGCTTCAAGTGTGGTCTGAGTTAATACCCCTTTGCACTGAGTAATCTGTCATAGTAAAACACACACAAATTGCTATACGGAATGGAACAAAAGAGCCTCTAGTCCAGCATTCCATCTCCAGCAGTGGCCAACACAGTGTTACAGAGGAAGGCATAAAACCTCCATAATGCATCAAATGGTGCAACACTGTAACATGGGAGAAAACTTATTCCTGAATTCAGCTAACTATTAGCATATGTGCTGAACCATGAGGACTTACGATTTTTGCCCTAGCTAGTGTAATTGCAAATGTTGTTTGTAATTCATATGAATGTCTAATCTTTTTTAAAAACATATTGCTCTTCCAGTGACTGCTAGTTTGAGGTGTGAGTTTCAAGATTGATCTCCAGTCAGGTATTTTTTCAATCACATTAAAATGCTGGGTAGATGTTATTGATTACTGTACTAATATAAGCAATGAGTGACCTTTATTTTTATCCTGTGCTGAGAGTTATTTTCTTCAAACTAATTTGTTACTGTGTCATGTTGCACTTGAAAAATGCTGCTGTGGAAGATTATTTTTTGTAACTTTTATCTGAAGAAGTGACTTCTTTTTGTTTGTGAGATGTTTGCAGAAGAACTGCATCCAAAAGATTTTTTTTTTTTAAAAAAAGGCACTTTTGAAATGGTGTATGTGTCATAGAGTGGCAGCTATTTTATTAACTCATACAAGTGGATATATTAATACTCTGTCATGGGTCCTCTTGCACAGACTCCCGTGGCTGTGCCTCCACCATGTGCTTTTATTTTGTGTTCCCTCCACCAATTACACAACAGTCCTTGTGCAACAGCCTATTTACAATATTCAGCTAGCTTTTGGCCTTCTCACCAGGCCCCGGGGGTAACAGAAGACTCCCTGTTCTGAGCCTCTGTCGTAAATATAAAGGGAGGGGTAACAACCTTCCTGTATACAGTACTATAAAATCCCTCCTGGCCAGAGGCACAAAATCCTTTTACCTGTAAAGGGTTAAGAAGCTCAGGTAACCTAGCTGGCACCTGACCAAAAGGACCAATAAGTGGACAAGATACTTTCAAATCTGGGGTGGGTGGAAAAGGCTTTGTTTTGTCTGTCTGTTCTGTGTGCTTGTCGGAGACAGATCAAGAAAGCAAGCAATCCAACTGCATTAGGATTAGTAAGTACTAACAAGAGAATGTGTTAGCTTACTTTTATTTTGGCTTGTGATTTTCTCTGTGCTGAGAGGGAGGTGTATTACTGGTTTTCTTTTTGTAACTTTAAAGTTTTGCCCAGAGGGAAATCCTCTGTGTTTTGAATCTGACTGCCCTGTAAGATTATCTTCCATTCTAATTTTACAGAGGTGCTTCTTTTAACTTTTTTCTTTCTAATAAAGTTCTGGTTGTTTTTTTGTTTGAATCTGATTGGTTGTTTTTTTAAGTGGTCTAAAAAACCCCAAGGCTGGTTTGTGCTCATCTTGTTTATTCTCAAGCCTCCCCAGGAAAGGGGGTGTAGGGTTTGGGGGAATATTAGGGGAAAGTAGAAACTCCAAGTGGTCCTTTCCCTGAGTTTTGTCTAATCAATTGGTGGTGGCAGTGTTACCTAATCCAAAGTATAAGGGAGAATTTGTGCCTTGGGGAGTTTTAACCTAAGCTGGTAGAAATAAGCTTAGGGGGTCTTTCATGCGGGTCCCCACATCTGTACCCTAGTGTTCAGAGTGGGGAGGGAACCCTGACAGCCTCTGTCTAGCTAGACTCAGCTAGCCCTGTTCCTCCTTCTCTCCTTCCTTTCCCCTTGCACATCCTTCCTGTGCTGCCTCTTATCAGCCCAGGGCTGATGGGGTAATTGGCTCAGCCAGGCAGCCTGATTGAGTTATTACCCCCATCAGCTGCCTACTGGGGAACTAATTTAGAGTGATCAGAGTGCAGACTCAGCTGTTTGCACCCTGCACTCTGTCACACGTTCATAAATATTTGATGTATTATTTTATTTCATTTGTGATATAATATGAATGCAAATGAAATATTCTTCTAGATAATCTGCCAAGATTTATTGAATACAAAATATTTTAACTGAAATCAAACCAATGTACCTTGCAGTGAACAGCTGCAGCTACTTTAAAATAAAGTTAAACAAGCATGAAAAACAGGTATGAAAATAACTTTACTGAAAAACTAATTAGCCCAATACAGTACAATCTGCAATGACACAGGAGGTATAAAGAGCATGGTCCGATTACAGCAATGACTCACTGATTGTTGGAAATGACTGACCGGGCCACAACTTGATTATGATAAAACAGTACATTCATCCCATATGGCAGGAAGTCTTGGTAGTCTGTACCATCTGGTTCCCCACCCCCACCTTTTTTTTGAACGTGTACATCTATCCACCTTTTCTCGGCACATAGTCCGCAGACTGTATCTACACTAAGGCCTTGAATACAGGTATTGGGTAGTGGCACCTAATATTCTTTGGAGAGATGGGTCATCACCCCTCATCTGTCCCAGGTGGTGGTTTTTAATGCATAATTTGTGGAGGTATCATGTACCTCACCTACCAGTTATGGGGTTGTGCTACCACACTGTATAGCCATCAGCAATGTCTATTCAGGGGGACTTATTCTGCACCAATTGAAGTTAGTGGAAATTTGGTCTTTGTCTTCAATGGGAAAAAAGATCAGTGCCATGCCATAGATGAAGATTGTTTGCATTTTTAGGAAGGTGTGTTACATATTCTAAAACCTTTAAATATTTATAGGCATAGTAGTATGAACAGCTGTCCAAATTAATTATGCAGCAAATTAATTTTGACACTTGTAATTACTGCCATAGTAGCCTATGAGAGAGTATGATTTATTACATATCCATTTTATAAACAGCACAGAACTCCATAACCTACATTGTCAAGGTAAATAACAAAAATACACTCAAACAGGCCAGAAACATTTTGAAAACATCTCTCTCCTACCTCTCACATACTTCCAAAGAATTCTTCAGTACTATTTATGTAACTAATGGTGGTAACAGACATATTCAAGCTGAATTTGTAGATCACTACACCAGAAAGAAAAGAGGCACCATTATAATAAATACAAGATTTGATCTTGATACAGAGGCAATTACCTGGAGAGAAAATGAAAATTTCAGGTGAGATGGATCAGGCTTTCTCATAATTCAGATCTTGTTAAGCTAAATATATATGAATGCTACATAAAAAAAGGAGCCACCCGCTGCGGCGCTTGTACTCACCGGGCGGCGCTCCAAGTCTTCGGCGGTGGGTCCTTCACTGGCTCCGGGTCTTCCGCGGCACTGAAGGACCCCCCGCCGCCAAAGTGTCGCCGAAGTCCCGGAATGAGGTGAAGGACCCCCCGCCGCCGAAGTGCCACTGAAGACCTGGAGCGCCGCCGGGTGAGAAAAAATTAAAAAGGCGCCTCTAGCCAGGAAAGGGATTCTCTGCCAGGGCTTGCGGGGCCCTTGCGGAGCCCGGGGCAAATTGCCCCACTTGCCCCCCCCCTCTGGGCGGCCCTGGATGCTGCCGCACCCCTGGCTTGAAGTGGTTTCCATCATATACAGGGTTCTCAGCACCCTCACTGTACAAATTGTTCCGGCACCACTGGGCTTGTCTTCCCTCAGTTTGCTTAACTATGAGGCAAGTGTCCAGGTATCTAGAGGGAGGCAGCTGTATGCATGCTTAGAGGCAGAAATGTACATGCTTAGGGAACATTTACTGCAGAAACTTAGGTGCTGAGTAAATGTAGTTGCCTCCATGGTTAGATGGTAGTTGAGCAGGAGCTTTGTTGCTTTAAACTGGAATTTAGGTGCCTAAGTACCGTGGTCGATTTGGTCCTCCTATCCTTTTCCTAGTGCTTGTGTTTCCTGGGTTTGGTCTCTAACACATGCCAATTTTCACCTCCCCCAGCTCTCCCCTTCTGGTCAGGTTGGATTGCCACCTGACCAGAATTCATAAGCTTAGTTTTGATCTAATCTGTCTATCAGCTTCCTTTGCTCCCTCCATGCATTCTAGTGTTGACATCCCACCCCCTCTCTTATGTTCTGCAGAAGTGGGGTGAGATGGGGAGGTGGCAGCGGGAGAGCGACGTTCACAATCTTGACTGCAACTTTAAAATAGTGTGGCACCTATAGATCCCCCTCCCTCTGGCGTGTGCGCGGGCAAGGCTGTGTGAATTGACAGCACGTGTGAGTCCCGTCCCCTGGGGCACCCTGTGCACCACGCACGCACCTCCTTCCGTGTGATGACTGCAATTGCATCCTCTCCCCCGCCCCCCTTGCGCGCTGCGGTGCATGTGCCACGGCTTTGATGACGCGCGCGCCAGCCCCAGGCTCCCGTGGTTCAAGCGCGCGCTGTACTCCTCATCTCCCCCTCTCCCTTGGGAGAGGCGGCCAGGTCCGCGCGCGCGCCCTGGCTTAGTTCCTCATTTGCTCCCCCCTCCCTTCCCGAGCAGGGGCCGGCGCTCTGCACTGATTGGCTGGCTGGGCTCGGCCAGGTGTCGGGCTCGGCGGCGAGGAGAGGCCAGGCAGGGCAAGGCGCGCGGAGGGGGATGGCAGGAGCCGGCTGCAGCCGCAGCGCCTTGCACTGCAATCGCAGCCTGTAGGCGCTCCCCGAGGGACACGGGGCTGGAGCCAGGGGGAAGCCCAGCGCTGCCCCTTTCCCCGGGCGCTCCCCAGGCGGGAGCAAGCAGCGCCCTGCTGCCCTGTGCTCTTCCCTTCTGGGATGCTGGCTGGAGGTGAGGGCACGCCGACCGGCCTCAGCCAGGAGTTCCCTGCGGCGTGCGGGGGACGGGAGTAGCCGGGGCAGCGTTGGAGAGAAGCCCAGCAGCAATAGCGAAGGGAGGGTTTTATTGCATGACAGTTCTGGGTCTGATTGCTTCTTAAACCAAAAACAGCGGAACAGCCGCCTTCCCCCTCACTGCTCTACAGTGCATCCAGAGGAGGAAGGCACTGAAGGACTTGTTGACCCAGCAGGATCAGCTGCAGCGGGAGTCGGTGTATTTTTGCTGGCGCCTGTGAGAATTGATCAGTGAAGTTACTGCCCTGCTTCCATCTTGCGTTATTCTGAGTGTGAGTACTGACAATTGTCCATCTCTTTCCCTGCAAACCCTCCTGCTTGCCTGTGTACGTAATGCAGGGGGAGAGGAGATGTGTCTTGTGTCGGGATTGGTATTTGGATGCAATTGCTCAGTTGGAAACTGCTGAATGTGGCTTGCATGGAAGCAGCTCCTCCGGTTCCGAATTTGGGGCTGGATTGATGTACAGTAGTTTCACTAACTAATGTGACACCCGACCGAGGAGAAGGGGTGGGATGATTGGGGGGGAGGGGATATGTGTGACATAATCCTCTGCCTGTATTCTCCCAATTCTTGCATCTGGCTCTTCCGCTTACCTTGCCTGTCGCAATCCTGTTCAGTGTGGAATTTGCTCTTTTTAACTTTCCTTTTAAAATAGCCATTGCAGGTGAGTCCTATAACTAGTGATACCGAATTCGGTTGACGACAGAGGAGGATGTAGGCTGAGATGTCACCCCCTAGGACAGAGAAGGAGAAACTGAGAAAGAAGGGATGATGGCAAAGCATAAGAAGGGGAGGGAGACTGGGATTCTTCTAAGGATCTGAACTTATTTTGCACTTATCCTAAAGGTCAAAAACAGACTCAAGCCATCCTCATTCATTTACACAGCTATGCATTATTTGTAGCTATTATTTTTCTCTGGTTCTTGGGTCTTTCTTCTTTATATGAACTATGTGATGTTTATATGTGTATTATAATGACCTATGATACAGAAATAGAGAGGAAATACTCCCCAAGACATTGTGTGAAGGGAGGGACATATTTCCCAAATGAAATTTACAACAGCAAAGCAGTTAGATCCTGCTGTCTTTCCCACCTTATAAAAACAACATTAACTGGTTGAACAGATCACCTCTCTTCAGTGATTTAATTTATTTACATTAAAATGTTAAGATTTATTTAGTTTGATTACAGGCCAGATGTCCGACTGAACAATGATCTCACTAAGAGGCTGCCATGCTAAACACTGTCATTGCAGTTATTAACAATAAATAGAATATATTACTTTTGATTAACTTATCTGAGGCCATTCAGGATTGTACTGTAAGATGTGTAGCACTCTCTCACTGCGTCCTTTTTGCTAGTACAGCACATAGCACCATTTTTTTTAAACCCGAAGAGCACACATTTTCCTAGTATCAAGGTCAGTATATTGTGACTACTGGGGAAAATACCATATGGCTTAGGTTAACTTGTCTTGGAGAATCTAATTAAGTAGTATTGAGTTGTTTCGTGTTTTTATTTTAGATGAATGTAACCAAGTTAGAACATAATATGAAGCAAAATATTTTAGTGTGGGTGCCTCACTAAAAATATTCTCATGGATGTAAACAGTGCTTAGAGACTTACATGGACAGATATGTAGGTTGGTTTTTCTTTTAATCACCTCCTCCTTTTTTTTGAAAGTGTGGATAGGTGTCATCTTGACAGTTCTGGAGGCTAGAATCTTTTACTACTAGAACATCTGTAATATGGGGTCTGGTAATAAAGGTCTCCTTTACTTTCCTGACAATATGTCTCAACCCTATTCTGGAAGAACTGCCTATAAGTGATAAGATAGTTCAGTTTCCATATTCACACAAATCTTTGTGGTTCTGTTGAGACTGTCAGCAGGCTTGCCAATTAATGACAGTTTGGTTTTTTTCTTTTTGGTGATGTAGATATCAGTCCAGTTCCTAGTGCACTGAAGAGACAACCCACTCATTTCCTATAGTCACCCATCATGTAGTAATGACACATAACCTGTAAGTGAAAGATTGTGTGTCCCATTACTGATCCCTTGAAGGGTACCAATACTGTGTTTATGGATTTTTTTTATTGTACATAATTGTATCAGGGAATGTGTATTGATGTCTCATGCCCTTACAACATCCAAAATATGCAGCCATTTGCCAATCTTCTTGTGGAATCTGATGGCTAATTCGAATGCAGACTTCAAGTATGCACATATAAACTTTTTTTAAAAGGCTCACAGAACTAGGCCCTGAGAGCACTAATGTGCAATACATACATTATAAGGTATGCTTGAAAAAAATAACTGTTTCCTGGGACAGGTGCACAAGACCTGCTTAGCATTCCTAGGAAGTCGTTTTTTAGAACTGTCTTTTTATACCAACTAATGTTCCTGATGAGCTATTTCCATCATAATTTGCACTGCATGGAAGTAGAATAGGACCACAGTCTAAACATGCCAAAAGGAGGATAACTAATAATGGTTTCAGTTTCCTTGCTGCCCAGGCTTCCCACGCCCAGCTCTACCAAACAAATGAAACTACTGTTAGAAATAATAGTGAAGTCCCAGGAAGGGAATAATAGTTAAGTCCCAGGTAGACTGCATAGGGCTACAAAAGGATCTCTCAAAAACTGGGTGACTGGGCAACAAAATGGCAGATGAAATTCAATGTTGATAAATGCAAAGTAATGCACATTGGAAAACAACCCCAACTATACATATAAAATGATGGGGTCTAAATTAGCTGTTTCAAAGATCTCTTTCTTGCGTGGTGTCATTGTGGATAGTTCTCTGAAACCATCCACTCTGTGCAGCAGCAGTCAAAAAAGCAAACAGAATGTTGGGAATCATTAAGAAGGGATAGATAATAAGACAGAAAATATCACATTGCCTCTATATAAATCCATGGTATGCCCATATCTTGAATATTGCATGCAGATGTGGTCGCCCCATCTCAAAAAAGATATATTGGAATTGTAAAAGGTTCGGAAAAGGGCAACAAAAATGATTAGGGTATGGAACGGTTTCCGTATGAGGTGAGATTAATAAGACTGGGACTTTTCAGCTTGGAAAAGAGATGACTACGGGGGGATATGATATGATTTTATAGACCTCTGACTGGTGTGGAGAAAATAAATATGGAAGTGTTATTTACTCCTCATAACACAAGAACTAGGGGTCGCCAAATGAAATTAATAGGCAGCAGGTTTAAAACAAACAAAAGGAAGTATTTCTTCACACCATGCATAGTCAACACATGGAACTTCTTGCCAGAGGATGTTGTGAAGGCCAAGAGTATAACAGGGTTCAAAAAAGAACTAGATAAATTAATGGAGGATAGGTCCATCAATGGCTATTAGCCAGGCTGGGCAGGAATGGCATCCCTCTGTTTGCCAGAAGCTGGGAAGGGGTGACGGGATGGATCACTTGATGATTACCTGTTCTGTTCATTCCCTCTGGGGCACCTGGCATTGGATACTGGGCTAGATGGACCTTTGGTCTAAACCAATATGGCTGTTCTTATGAATTTTACCAAGTGCTTTGAAAAATTATTCTTAGACAAGACTTTACCACACCTGAAGTAGAAGGAAAACTTAGAGTTTAATGTGCTCAAATCAGGGAGTCCAGATAATTTCCATCCCAGAATTCTGAAAGAGCTGGCACCTGAAATTGGTAGTCCAGTGTGACATTACGCCCCATATCCTTTATAGAGATATTGTTATGATATGAATATGGCATAACTAAGATGTGTTTTGTGCAAGATAAGGCATGTGAGATATCATTGGAAAGGTTATGATTTGTTGAATGTGATTATCCTATTTGTATGCATGTATCATTTTTGTATCTAAATTTAGGAATATGACTATGTATCAATTACAAAAGTGTCTGCATCTGGGGAACTTCCACCTGACAAAATGCAATCAGTCTGACTGGTTAGCTGGGGACAAGTCAATGAACCATTAGGGAGGACAATAGGTCTTTGAAGCTGCTAATCTCCCACCTTCCTGGGATGCTTCATAGGGCCGTTGACTCATGGCTGCTTTGACACTGCAGGGTCATGTAATCATGTTACCTGGTACTGGACTCCATCTTGGACTACTAGTATTTTTCCACCAATAGGGGGTGGGGATCAAACTGGGAAACAAAGGATTCCTGCCATATGTAATCTGATTTAAGGCAGGGAAGTGAGTTAATCCGGGTTCATTTTTCACTGAATCCCGGCCCAGGATGACTGCTGGAAACATCTAAGAAACAAAGATAAAAGGGGGTGTGGGGGGAGAAGGACTAAGCCCAGGCTGGAAAAGGTGTCTGGCCTGTGAAAGCAATACCTAGAGTTTTAAGTTGCAAGCAAGAGCAGCTTGTCTTCAAGAACCTCTGCAATCTGCCTAAAGCAACATTTAGGGTGAGAAATTACCACTTGTAACTAGTTTCTTTAGTATATTAAGCTTAGTTTGCATGTTTGTTTTATTTGCTCAGTAATCTGCTTGATCTGTTTGCTATCCCTTATAATCACTTAAAATCTATTTTGTGTAGTTAATAAACGCGTTTTGTTTTCTCTAAAACCAGTTTGTGGAATTCTTAACTGGGGGGCAAAAAGTTGTGCATATTTTTCTCCACTTTGAGGGAGGAGGTGAATTTCAATTAGCTTATGCTGTACAGTTCCCTGTGCAGTGCAAGACAATACCATTTTGGGTTTACACGCCAGAGGAGGTATGCACTTGAGTACTGGGCAATCCCATGCAGAACTGATCTCCCTGTCTGTGTCTTTCTGCAGCTGGGTGTGGCCCTACCTGTGTGTGTTCTGGAGGAGGCCTGAAGGCCTGGCTCAGCTGAGCAGTGTAAAGGAGCCCAGACTGGTGGAACAGGCGGGTTCAGTGGTACCCCAGTACATCAGGTGGCACCCCGGAATTTGGGGGGGGGGGGGAGGGGACGGGTAGGTAACCCGTCACATCAGGTTGTAAGGATTTAAAATAAATTTTGTCTATTTAGGGGTAGTACTTAGGACTGGAGAATAGCTAATGTACCTGTATTTAAGAAAAAGCAACAAGTTCTGCTGAAAGGTGAATTTTAACATTGGAGGGAGGTTACTAGGCGAGTTCCTCAAGGATTGGTTCTGAGATCAATCTTAGTCAATATTTGTATTAATTACCTTGGCACAAAAAGCAGGAGTGTGCTAATGAAATTTTCTGATGATACAAAGTTGGGCATCATCTTGAATACAGAGGAAGATTGAAGTATTAGACAGGAACATCTGGATGACCTCGAAGACTGGAGTGACAGAAATGGGACGAAATGCAATAGTATAAAGTGCAAGGCATGCACATAGGGTATAATAAGAATTTCTTCTGCAGGCTGGGGGCTTATCAGTTGGAAGCGACAGACGAGAGACCTGGGGGTATGAGTCCATCACAGGGTGACTATCAACCACCAATGTGATGCACCTGTGAAAGACAAATGCTATCTTAGAATGTGTCAGGTGAGGCATTTCCAGTAGATAGAGAAGTATTAATGACATTGTATAAGGGACTGCTAAGACTGTGGACAATTCTGGTCACCCGTGTTCAAAGAAGAGGAATTTAAATTGAAACAGGTGCAGACAAGAGCTGTTAGGATGCTCAGGGGAATGGAGGGCCTGTCTTATGAGAAGAACTTAGCTTGTTTAGTCTCGCAAAAAGAAGACTGCTCTATAAATACGTTGGGGTGGGAGTAAATACCAGGGAGAGTCAAGAGCTATTTAAGGTAAAGGACAGTGTTGACAAAAGAACAAATGGATATAAACTAGTCATGAACAAATTCAGGATGGAAATTAGAAGAAAGTTTCTAACTATCAGAGGGGTGAGGTTCTGGAATAGCCTCCCAATAGGAGTTGTGAGGGCAGACAATTTACTTAGTGTTAAGGGAAAGCAGGATAAATTTGAGTGGGATTGTACAGGGTTGCTTTTGACGGGGGGGGGGGGGGGGGGGGGGGGGGGGGCNCTCAACAGCTCTAAAGCTTATTTCTGGTTTGTCTCTCATGTCCCTAAAAGTTCATGCTTCAGGATTTCAGCTGGCCACCTGCAGGGTCTGGAAGGGATTCTCCCCACCCCCAGAGTATTCTGGAAGTTTTCTGTTTTTTTTAGTTTTTTTTTATCTCCTTCCACTGAAGCATCAGGGACAGCCACAGCTGGAGGTTGGACATTGGTCAGGGAGAGCCAGGACGCTGAGGTGGCATTGAGCATTCTCTCTCTCAGGTGCTTGGATGACTGGTTCTTCCTCTTGTGCTCAGGGTCTAACTCATCACCCATACGTGGAGTTGGGAAGGAATTTCCCCACAGCTCAGACTGACAGTGACCTTAGGGTTTTTTCATCATTTGTAGTGGGTGGGAGCAGGTCACTTGCCAGGATTATCAGGGTATATCTCTCTCAATCATTTGGGGGCCTCTGGACCTGATGTACCATAGTCCCGCCTATTCTCTGCCTGGGGCACATAATAGTCTAGTCTTCTGTGGGCTGTAATACTCTGGTCTAATTTTGGTTGTTGGATTTGGTATATGGGTGTTGAGTGATGTGGATGGCCTGTGATATATAGGAGGTCAGACTAGATGATCTGGTGATCGTTTCTGGCATTAAACTCTGTGACTTTTTTGGAGTGGGGTGTGGGAGCTGAGTGCCTACTGTACAGGGCTCCGTTGTCATCACCCTGAGATCTTGTAAGTGGAACAATGGGTACAAGAAATAGGATGTTTGAAAGAGGTTTTTGTTTTTTTAAAGTGCGTGGCTGATGTTGAAGAAAAGCTGTGTGTGCCTAATACATTGTTCATAAGCAATTCATCCATGTGAAAATATGACTCCTGTATTGCTGCCAAGATCTGCAAGGTCTATTGTGATCTGATGAGTAACTGCTGGCTGCACAATTAAAGCTGCTTTAACGAGCACACCCAATTCCCTTGCTGTTTCAGAAATGTGAAGGGTCAAATTCATTCCTTGGACAAATACACATACTCCCATTGAAACCAGGGGGCAGAATTTCTTCCTTGAAAAGGAGAAAGTGTGGATTTAATTTGCTTGAATAGTCTAAATAAGTCCCCCAACCCTCCCTTAAGATACTTTCTCCACCTTCCATTTGAACCCATAGAATCTACCCTTTTTTACCTGGTATATTTCTGTAGATTTTTGATAAGCGTAGCTCAATCACAAGTAAAGGCTGTTGGCTTACGTTTGCACTGCTAGCAACCTGAAGGGGATTATGTTCAGGCTGCATACTAATTCATCAAAGTTTCTTATACTCACTAATTTGGTCTCAAAAGGAGTTGAATACTAGGAAGAGGAAGACAGATTGGGCAATTTGAATGAAGGACAAGTGTACTACCACTTTGTTCAAACCATTTGAGAAATTGAGATCCAGAAGAGCAAAATAGAATGTGAGCAGTGTAGAAAAGACAAATGCAGCCGGATTTGCGGTGTACTTTAACTTCACATATCCCTATGTGGGGAGGTACACACATGCACACATCCAAATTTTCTCAGAGGGGTTATACCGATATAACAGGTGGCTTAATGTGGTCCATTATATGTGGCAGAGATATGATTAAGATCAGTGATTGTGATCTCATGTTTATCTTTATTGAGTCAATTTCACTTTCAGCTGAATAAATTAAGGATTGTATTCTTTGAAGAAGTTTGTTACAATACTTTGATGCAATTCTTATCCCAAGTTCAAATCAATGAGCAGCATCTTAAATACTTGATACTCTGAAAATAATGTGTTGTGTAAGCTGGTTTAATATTCCACCTAAAAGCTGTAGCATAGATGAATAAATTCTTTTTGAGAAGACCACATTAGCGTTTGACAGGTCAAGCCAATATCAGCAATATTTCAATGATAGGTTTTTAGATTTCACAGAGATTATACCGGGAAAGGGAATACATTAGATTTCTGGGCCGGTATCATTTCGGTAGCAAAGATGTGTGCGCACGTGTTTGTGAGAATATCATGCTAACAAAGGGCTTGGTCTGGCAAATCTTTACTCACAGGAGTAGACTGCAATTTGGTTAAAAGAAATGAGAAATCTCTTTACCTTCTGTTTATTCATAAACTTTACCTATTGCTACTCATTTAAATTATGCTATTATTGGTGTTTGGCGTTCTTATTGTTGCAGTTAGGGTGACCAGACAGCAAGTGTGAAAAATCAGGACAAGGGGTGGGGGGTAATAGGAGTCTATATAAGAAAAAGACCCTAAAATCGGGACATCTGGTCACCCTAGTTGCAGCCATTACTGTCTCCTGGCAGGCTTCAATAAAAAGCATTACCTTGTAAAATTAATTTGGGGTTCTTCAAAATGAAATGTGACATTCAATGAAACTTTGTCTATTGAAATGGGAGAGCCAGAACACTGAGCAGTTTGATCTTGCAAATGGCACTCTCTTTTAGTGATGTGTTCAGTCATCATTGAAAGTGTTCTCACAATGGTCATCCAAGTAGTCTTCCTGTATGGTTCCTTGATACCAGCAAGGAGGGGAATTATAGCCCACCCTGCTTATTGGAGTTCCAAATTCAAACCCTGCAATGTAGCAGTAGACTGGATTGTCCTCCCAAACTTCTTGCCCTCCCGAGACTACTATTTCTGCCCCACAACCACCATGTTCCTTATGGAAGATGCCAGAGTAAAACAGAGTTCCACAGTTTGGCACAGTCCCAGTTGCTGCATCTGTTCCCATTTAAGGGAGGTCTAGAGCCTTCATAATAGAAAATAAGTCACAGTTCCTTCTTGTGCAAGGAGAAATCCCAAACTCAGACCTTCATTCAAATAGGAGTTTTCCCAGGGCTGCAGTCTTTTACCTTCATTCTATAGAGAAGCCTTTTCAGGGCTAAAAGAAAATAAAGTCCTCTTTGCTCCAGAGAAGATACCAAACAGTTTTTCACTCCTCTTTTTTCTAGAATGACTTTAGCAGCATTTGCAGCCCATTTTCCTCCAAGAAACATAAAAACTTTATTTATAAAACAAAACAGCCAAAAACCCCACCTTGAACCAAACACAGAACAACAAACACCTCCATATTTAAAAAAAACAACCCAAAATAACTCTGCAATAGCCTTTCTGATGTCATACTCTGGCAGCTGTTTTCCCTTCTCTTATGAGGCTAACTGAGTCTAGCTGCTTCTTGTCTTTGCTTATTAACCATAGTCTTCCTGGTGTGCAGCAGCAGTACTTTCTGACCCGGCCATCATCTGTGTTCCTGAGGATGTACTGTATAACCTGTCACAATGACATCCAAAAATGCAGAGAAAAGTGGTCTTTGACCATTTAAATCTCAGAAAATAAAATGAAAAAGAGCGAACTTATTTGGTGCAATCATCCTAAACTTCTGACGTATGGATGTTCAACATACTACTAAACATTGCTTATAAAGAAGTAACAACTAATATATTCTTAAGCACATTGTGGAAGTCCAGTCATTTTCCTGCAGTCAACATCAGCCTCATGTGTGGTTGACTCTTAAAAAAAGGAGAAATGGTGCTCCAGATTCCAGTGGTACTTGGTGAAACTCCGGGAAAGTTGTCTCTCTGCATTTGTATCCCTCTATCATAAGTGTGTTGAAATTTGCATAACTCATCATGGAGTGGACTCTGATCAAATCATAGCTCATGTCTTGCAGAACAAGGATTTCCATAGAGGCACTAAACTTAAAAAGTAATCAAATAGGTTTTGAAAGGATTTAATAGATTATAGACTGGTGACACTGCTGTTTTTTGTCAATGGCTCAATGGAAATCTGGCTTTATCTAAATAAGAAAGAGGAACTGGAACACATAAGTGCAAATCCAAACAGATATTCAGAAAAACTGAGCTAATATGGCGGATCCCAAATACAGCAGTCCATAGGTTCAGTCCAGGATAGCAAGAAGAACCTGCAACATATCTGATGAAACATAATCCTGAGCTACTTCCTTCTAGCATTTAATGTTGAAGATCCAGATTTCTACTCCTAATCAGTCTTTGAGAAGGAGATTGCATCAGAATGGTGGAAAACAGTGGCTGGAATGTTATAGAAGACTTGAATTCAGAATTTTCTCAGTTTTTAAAAGACCTATGCTCCGATCCAGCCAGCTCCGTATAATTTTGTGCATACTTTTAGCATGTACAGATAGTTTTGGTCAAATTTGTGATAAACCTAGGTGTGACTAAAGGGAAATAAGCTGGTTAACGTTTATCAGTATCTAATTGCAGGTACAAAAGAGGCATAACCAGTTAGTAGACTGGTGACTATTTCTGGGCCTCATTCTTGGATCCAGACCAGTTATATTTAGTGCAGGACCTGAATATAGATAAAAGAGCAAGTCTGGCTTTACACTATCTTCATACTCATCTGGAGCTGGATGAGGACTTCAGCTCCTGAGTGCAAATTAGAATTGCTTTAGGAGTGACCTAATTTGTCTCCATCTGCCAATGGACCCAAAAAGTGAGGGATTACCAGAGCACAGCATCTCTCTGGCCATAGCAGGAGTAAGAGCTGGCCTGTGATGTTCTTGTACAGTATTTTTTTGTACTGAATTGCAAGATTTTAATTTTGGATAATTTGTGTGCTTTTTATGTTTGAAATTATTACTAGATGAACAACATAGCATTCGTTTTGTTTCATTTAATAAAGCCATTTTAGGGTGTTTTCCAGAAAAGGGGGAGGGGGAGGGGGATTCTGCCTCCCCCTTCAAGGATGGGGAATATTGCAACAACTCAGCTACAAGGGCTTGATTTTGACCATACCTACACTAGTTTTGCGTTGGCATAAACCCACTAACTTGTGATTTATACTGGTGTAAGCAAGATTAGAATAATTTCATAGGTGTCATTAGTAAAGGAAGAAAGCGCAGTTTTGTGATATTATCTTTGCTGTTTGTTTGTTTGTTTTTGATTATCTACTTGTTGCAAATTACTGAATTTTACAAATTAACAAGTTTTCCTATTAAAAGTATGAATTAGCAGATTTAATATAGTAAATTTGCTGTTTATATCTGGTTACTAATAGAGCATACTATATCATTATGGCAAGGCAATATCTGTTGTAGTAACGACTTACTTTCCATTAAAACCAAATTTTTGGCTCCCCTCTAAAAGTCCTTCGGAAAAGTCTTTCCAGCTTCATAAGTGGTCTGTGGCCGGAGGTCAACTTTTGGACCAAATTTTACATTGTTTGACAAGCTGCTTTTAGGAAATAAGACATAACATACTAGTGAATTAAAAATGTATTGCATTGAAAAAGTTTTAGTAAGCTATGGCCTGTGAAGTAGAGTATTTGCACTGCGAAGTAGTGTATTTGCATATTATGTTGACCACTATTAAAATGTTTGTAAAATGAAGCTAAATTATACACTTGACTATATTACGTTGAACATATATTTGCATGCATTGATCATGATGTGGCTTTTGAATTAAATAATTCAGAGGAGCAGCATACTGTTATAAAGATTTTCACCTACTGTGTTCAATTGCACAAAATTACATCAGTATAAATTATGTAACTTGATAAAAGGTAAGGTAATATCTTGTATTGGACCAACCTCTGTTGGTGAGAGACCAGCTCAGAAGAAGAGCTCTGTGTGACTCAAAAGCTTGGACAGAAGTTGGTCCAATACAAGATATTACCTCACCCACCTTGTTTCTCTAATATCCTGGGACTGACACAGCTACAACTACACTGCATACGTTTTCCAGAAAGTCACTCTTCCTTTCAAAATGCTTTTTATTCCCAGATCGTTAAAAGTATAGATGATAAAAAAGGAAGACTTACCGCAGCTTCACAGCTGTACTGATGCTTGGGCATCGTGAACATGCTGAAGCGTTTGTGCTGATTTGTGGATTGTTTTTCTTTTAGTAAGGTGCTCTTTATAGACTTAGTATGAAGCAGAGAGACCTGAGAACGTGTTAGGACAGAGTGGGATTAGAACAGTTATTTAACTGTATAATGTAAATTTGCCAACAAGCTGATGATAGTCACACAGTAAGTCATAATTAAAAAATTTAGTGCTCATTTGCATGCTCGAACCATTAGGCCACGCTGCCATTTGTACTCTGACCTGGAACAATTTACATAATGACTGTTGGCTGTCCATTATTGGTCAGGTTATAATATGCGAGTTGCACACTATCAATCAGTGGCCTCTTTTCTCTGTGCCTGTCGTCCAAGAAATAATTGTCTATCCATACATGGCCATTACTGTTTTGTCTCTCTCCAGTCTCTTGCTCATGACTGGAAACACATCAATCATTCCTATATGATCAGACGATTAAGTCTGATAGAATACATAGTAGGTCAACCTTTCTTATGACTCTTGTTGCTAAGTAGCAGAGGCTAGAGAAGTACAGTATAGACAATTAAGTGATAGCTGAACACAGTTTGCTTAGTTCAGCATTATAAAAATGTACAAGATGAAAACAGGAGAGATGAGGTGAGATTATGTAGGGCCTAGAAAGTTAGTAGCGGAGAGGTAAATATTAAAATGTTCCCTTGTTGTTCTGAATTTATGGACCTAATTCTCATTGCAGTTACACTACTGCAACTCCATTGACTGCAATGAAATTTCAGCAGCATAGTTGTGGAGGACAAATTAGTCTCATGAAGTTTTAAGGGCAGAAGACACAACCAGATCATTTAGTCCAGTGGTTCTCAAACTTTTGTACCTTTCAAATAGCAAGCCTCTGAGTGCGGACCCCTCCCCCTTATAAATTAAAAACACTTTTTTATATATTTAACACCATTATAAATGCTGGATGCAAAGCGGGGTTTGGGGTGGAGGCTGACAGCTCGCCACCCCCCACGTAATAACCTCGTGCCCCCCTGAGGGGTCCCGACCCCAAGTTTGAGAACCCCTGATTTAATCTGACCTCCTGTATATCACAGGCCACCAACACCACCCAGCACCCTCACACTGAATCCAACAACTTGATCAATAAAGTCAAGTTTTACACTGAGATTACATTTATAATTCCACAGACTTCACTGGGAGTTGTACTTGCATACCAATTGGCAGAATTTGACCTGAAGGATTCTGTGTTAGTATGATTTACTAGGAAGGCCCTTTTATATGGTATTAATTTTTTCATATAAAATTAGGGTTAGATGACGAAAATAAAATCCTTCAATCCTGATAAAGGGTGCTTTGGTTTGTCCAGTGCAGTGTTTTAATTCATCTTATAAATTATTTAAGGAGAAAAAACTACAACCTTTTGAAATGACTCACAGAGATGCATGTTATTTTTCATGTCTGCAGAGGAGTGGCATATTTAGGTGAAATACTCCTTGCTCTTTTTCATGTATATTTACCATCAATTGACATTAAATGTTTTGTTTTAGTCTCTCATCTAAAGAAAAGGTTAAATGATTTCATTGCTCTTTTATGCTTTTGATCTCTCATATTCAGTAAGGAAATTAGTGAAGGATGTGGAAGGAAGATGTATCAGGAGCTCATATTGGTTTCTTAAAGAGGTTATCCAAATACTTCAAAACATACAATACTAACCTTTTGTCTTTTGGTGTTTTGAATGCCCGCCATTACTATATACAGTGGCAGACTTGTAGATTAATGTAGAGTAAGATAACATAGTAATGATAATAACTTGCTCTAAAAGGATAACCAATGTATTTTACTGAATATATAAGGATCATTTCACCTGCCAGTGGAATGAAGTTAACTGTGCTGTGGAACTCAGCATCTATTGAATATCACAAAACAACCTTATACAAGAATTTTGGGCAAGAAGTGAAAAAAAAAATCTTTCCAGTTCGTACTACAGAGATTTTTAAGCATGGAGTATGTGTAATAGGATTTAGTCAAGACTACATATAACAATTTTATTCTTGCTAAAAGAGATATGAGATCACAAATGAGTAGGATCTTTGTTTATCTCATCCAAAAGATGGTATTCCAAATCCTCAGCTAGTGTAAATGACAAAGCTCAATTAAAGTCAATGGAGCTAGGCTGATTTACAACACCTGAAGATCTGGCTCAGTATTTTCTGCAGCATATTGTCCCATCAATATCCTGGGACATTGATTCACTGCTGATTCACAAGGGAAGAATGCCTAAGACACTGTTCCCTGTGGCATCTAGATGTTCCTTGGAGGTTTGCCTTCCAAATAATTGCTGACCAATCCTGAGGGTGCTTAGGTTATGATTATGATATTTGATGGGATTCTAGCCAAATATGGAATGGCTGCAGAGTAATGTTCATTCAATATCTTTTTAGTTCAAATTTATGCTCAGAAAGTATGCTGCAGTAATCCTGAATTCAAAAGTCCTCTTCCTTGCAATTATAACTTATTTTTATTCTTTCTCCTCCTCGCCACAAAAAAACAACAACAAAAAAACCCACTAAAATAATCTTGTTTAAAGACTGTATTGGTAATATGATTAGTTGTTTTTAATTAATAAATGTGTGGAGACAAACACACACAAGATGTGGGGAAGAGAGCTTGTCTGCAAACAAGGTAGTCAATCTATTTTAGATAAATAAGCTGCTGCTTATAGAATTTGGAGGAAAAAAACATAATACTTTTTTGCTGAGAACTTTTTACTGTTGAAATATTCTTTCTAAAATTGATATAATTCCAAAAAATAAATGCAAGACAGATGAAACAGCCTTTTTTAGATCCTGACAGTCTACCCTGGGGACTGATTCCCTACCACCAAGCAATGCTGCCTCAAGGACAGCTTTACTAACAAATATTTCTTCTAGCAATTGCTCTATCAGGGAAATCCTAAAAGAGCTCGTGTCGTTGAACAACAAGGAAAAACTATAGATTTCAGTTATTGCTTTAGAATTGAGATTTGAAAGCATTCATCAAAAGTTTCAAGTGTAGATGGCAGGGCTGAGGGAGTTTAAGGACAGAATCTGGAAGGTACCAACACTTTAGAAGCAGCAGCAACCTATATTTTTAATCAAAAGTGATATTCTACTGCAAAAGCAGGTGCAATATTAAATAATTAGACCACCTGAACCATTGCCCCAGATATCCCAAGAAGAAAGACAAGACACCAAGAATGTGGTTTAATGAGGTCACAACTTTATTAACTTAACACATCTGGGAAACTATGGAGCAGTGACTTGTCCAGCTCCAGTTAACCTTTCTTTTGTAATTTGTGCCAGCTGGGGAGAGCTGCCCTGAGGCCTTCCCCCCCCCCCCCTTCCCTAGTTTTAATCTCATCCCAGCACTTTTGCTGAGACTCTGCTACTTTCCCCCATACAAAGGTTAAGGGGATGAGGGGGGGAAATGGATGGGCCCACGCTGTACCAGGCATTAGGGGTCCCAGCATCATTCTCCCCTTTCTTTAGGAGATGCCTGTTTCCAATTCTGGTTTATCGGAACCAGATCCCTCCCCCATTGAACAATTTTGTGCACTGGAGACCTACCAGATTGTGACAACATGAACATGTTATGACTTAATCTACCCACCAAATTCCTGGACTGCTGAGAGGAAGGTGAAAGAACTCATACTGCCCAGGCCAGTCCTGGTAACAAGGGGAAAATTCTTTCTAACCCCTAATTGGAAACTAGAGTGGTGCCATAGCAAAGCCCCAATACCCTGGTCCTACTCTAATTCCATGGGAGGGGTGGGGTAGAGGGGGTGCTGTTGCTCCTGGGTGCAGAATGGCATCACAGACAGGGGAAAGGGTGTATACACCCTCCCCTCAGGCACACAGAGCCAATGCACTTCTTCTGTGCCCTCTCTCCAGCTAGTTGGCCAAGGAGTTTGATTTGTATCTTAGAAATACCGGGAATGTCAACTGTAGACTTTCCTAGTTTTGCTGGATGTCTTGGAGGATGTACGGTTTTAGCTCTCACACCTTAAAAATTAAAGGGTAGGTGGAGAGTTTGAATCTTTAACATGGCCTTCCTTTGGTATATCAGTTAGATCTTAATGTTAAATAGATGTATTTTAAAAACAAATGTTTAAACAGTGTGACTGAATCTCTCTTCCACTTGATTGCTCAACTTTCACTCACTTAGCATGTATTATCCATATATTGGATACCTTTTGCTTCTAGGCTATTAAGAATAATGTATGCTACAGTGGTAGTAATGTCACTTGATAAGAGGAAACAAGAGAAAGTATCTGGACCAATTAAATTCTTCCTTTTGAGAGCGAGAAGATGCTAATCTTCCAATCCCACGTTGCCAGCTGAAGTCTAGTAACAGAGAAGCTGAAAGCTACCAAACAGGAGTTTATGGAGGGAGTTACTGCTGCTTTTCTGTTTGCATCCAAAGTACATTTTTCTTTTTAAAAGATATAACTTTATTTTTTTTGATGCACGATCTGACAATCAATTTGCTATAAAAGTTGGAGAAGGAAATTTCTATTTGCAGTGAAGAAAACAGGATGGATATATATTTACTTACATAAGCGCGCGTGTGTGTGTGTATATATATGTATATGTATGTGTGTGTGTATATGTATATATATGTGTATATGTATATGTATATATATGTGTATATGTATATGCACTTATGTAAGTAAATCAGTTTTAGGCCTTGTTGACTGATACATAATCTTGTACCCATTTAGTTAAATCAGTGCAAGTCCCAGTGTAGACTTTCGTAGTGTCATATTTTGAGTCATCTTGTACCTTTTTTCTAATTTACTAAAGCTAAATCGATATACGTTTATATCATTTTAAGATGTCCACATAGCCTTTTGTGCCAATTTAATTACATCAATTCTTTTAGTTATACCAGTGCAACGTTGTGTGTAGACAATCATTGTGAGTTAAGAGCCAAAAGAAAGTTAGGAAATCTTTGAAAATTAGGGAAATTTTAAAATATCCAGAATCTTTGCAAACTTCTTATGTGATTTTCCCTGAGTTTTCCAGAAAAGTTTGAGCTTGAGATGAAAAGTGGCATACAAAATTTTATACTAATAGGTTTTTGGTGAAATTAAGGTAGGTTGTGTGTGTGATAAAATAAAATAGGGAGGGACTAATCCATCTTCATAAACCAAGAACTAAAGTAGGCAATGGAAAAATTAGTCTTGCCATTTTCAAGGAACACTGTCCCCATCCCGCATGATAAGCAAACTAAACAGTAACTTGTTTAACTTGAGCACATAAGTCTTTTTTTGGTATGGCTATTTTGCTAGATATCACTTTCTATGGCTGAACTGTTTTATTTTTTTCTGAATTGTTTATGGTTTAGCCCTTATGTAATGGTCATCTTTGCCTGAGACTAAGTCCAAACATAGAATCATAGAATATCAGGGTTCGAAGGGACCTCAAAAGGTTATCTAGTCCAACCCCCTGCTCAAAGCAGGACCAATCCCCAACTAAATCATCCCAGCCAGGGCTTCATCAAGCCTGACCTTAAAAACCGCTAAGGAGGGAGAGTCCACCACCTCCCTAGGTAATCCATTCCAGTGCTTCACCACCCTCCTAGTGAAAAAGTTTTTTCCTAATATCCAACAGCTTAACTATGATGTTATGTATGGCTCGGAAATACAGTACTGGTCCATTTCTCATATCCTGTTTTTGATTGTTACAATTGTGAAATAGAATAGCCTAACAATACTATTTACAACTCTTGACAAATATTTTTATACACAATTTTCATTCTGTTGTGTTCAGGATATGGGATTTTGGAACAATTAATAATTCAATTTTAGAAATTTTAGATTCATAACTGTGTATGGGGAAAAATACTGAAATAAGAATAATATCCAGGTGATACCTGTCCTAGATGACAATACTTTGTTTCATTGTAATAAATGTTTGATTTATTGACCCACAGTCCTCTAGGAAATGTCTTTTGAAAGTTTGAATTTTTGCATTTAGAACTGAGATTTAGCTGAAAGATATATTACAAACTTATGAAGGTAGACAACTCCCTATTGACCAGACATCTAAGCAGCTTCCTGTGCATAAGTTAAGTTATAACTTTTAAATTATTCCAATTAAGGTTAGCAGTTATTTATGCTTTCAGAATGCTTTGGTGTCGCTCACAAATCTTTTATGATATTCAATCTAAGGTCTTGTCATGACACATTTGAAAGACATGCCATAGACCTACCTTGTAAAGGCATTGAATCATAGAAATGTAGGACAGGAAGGGACCTCAATAGGTCCTCTAGTCCAGTCCCCTGCACTGAAGCAGAACTCAGTATTATCTAGACCATCCCTGACAGGTGTTTGTCTAACCTACTCTTAAAAACCTCCAGTGACAGAGATTCCACAGTCTCCCTAGATAATTTTGTTCCAGTGGCTAACTACCCTCACAGTTAGGACGTTTTTTTTAATGTCTAACCTAAATCTCCCTTACTTTTTGTCCTGTCCTAAGGAGTTAAGGAGAAAAACTTATCACCCTCCTCTTTATAACAGCCTTTTGTGTACTTGAAGACTGTTATTGTATCTTCCCTTGTCTTCTCTAGAATAAACCAACACAATTTTTCTAGGTCATGCTTTCTAGACCTTTGGAGAAAGTCCAGAGGAGAGCAACAAAAATCATTAACTTGTCCACATCTTTCCCAAAGTGTGGTGCCCAGAGCTAGACACACTATTTCAGTCAAGGCCTTATCGGTGCTGATGAGAGTGGAAGAATTATTTGTCATGTTTTGCTTACAGCACTCCTGCTGATGCATCCAGAATGATGTTTGCTTTTTTTTGCAACAGTGTTATGTTGTTTCATATTAAGTTTGTGATCCACTATAACCCCCAGATCCTTTTCTGCGGTAGTCATTCCCATTTTGTATTTGTGCAATTGATTTTTCCTTTCTAAGTATAATACTTCTCATTTGTCTTGATTGCATTTCACCCTATTTATTTCAGACTACTTCTCCAGTTTGTCAAGATCATTTTGAATTCTAATTCTGTCCTCCAAAGTACTTCCAGATTGGTATCATTAAGGGTACTTTCTCTGCCATTATCCAAATCATTTATGAAGATATTGAATTGAATCAGACTCTGGACAGATCCCTGCTGGGCACCATTCAATGTACCTTTCCAGCTTGATTATGAACCATTGATAACTATGCAGAGTACACTTTTCCAACCAGTTGTGTTTATGAGAAGGTCATTTGAGACCATATCAGAAACCTTACTAAAGTCAAGGTATATCACATCTACTGATTTTCCCCCTATCCACAAGGCTTTTTACCTTGTCAAACAAGGATATTAGGTTGGTTTGACATGGTTGGTTCTTGACAAATCTGTGTTGACTCATGGACTTTAAGGATCATTTTGATTATCTAGTCTGACCGTCTGCACATCGCAGACCACAGAACCTCACTCTCACCCTTCTGTAATTGACCCATAACCTCTGGCTGAGTTACTGAAGTTCACAAATCATGATTTAAAGACATCAAGTTACAGAGAATCCACCATTTACTCTAGTTGAAACGAGCACTTACCTTATTTTCTCCTGGGTGCTTACAAATTGTTTGATTATTTGCTCCATTATCATTCCAGGTACTGAAATTAAGCTGACTGGTTTATAATTCCCTGGGTTGTCCTTATTCCCCTTCTTGTAGATAGGTACTATATTTTCCCTTTTCCAGTCCTCTGGGGTCTCTACCATCCTCCACGAGTTCTCAAAGATAAATGCTAATGACTCAGATCTCTTCAGCCACTCCCTTAAGTATTCTAGGACGTATT
Source organism: Platysternon megacephalum (assembly GCA_003942145.1). Classification (NCBI taxonomy): domain Eukaryota; kingdom Metazoa; phylum Chordata; order Testudines; family Platysternidae; genus Platysternon; species Platysternon megacephalum. Next base: position 687,354 of record QXTE01000166.1, read on the forward strand.
TCGTCCAGCCCTGCCAATCTGAAAACATCCAATTTGTCTAAGTAATTCTTAACTTGTTCTTCTTCCTATCTGAGCCTCAGATCCTACCCCATTTACACTGTTAGTTGTCCAATCACTGCTAAGTTTTTTGGTGAAAACCGAAACAAGAAAGGTATTTAACTTTTTTGCCCAATACAGTGTTTTCTGACATAATTCATTAATATTTTAAATTGTTCTGACATTACCAGAGAAAAGGTGTTCTAGAACTGCAAAGAACAGTTATCTGGGAAGCTGTTGTTCTTTGGAGATTGGCAGAAAGTGGGCAGGTCATGGTTTATGGATGGAATCTGATATAAACCTTTCAAATACTAATTGGGTTAAGTTTCCAAAAACATTGCAGTGAGTATTTGAAGATAAAATTTGGCACAAAAATGGCAAAAAATTGTTGACAGGTGTCTGCTTTTTCTAAAGCAGTGAAAGTTGTTTGATTTCTAGCTATTGTGGTGACTGCCTCAGAACATCGCAAGCCTTACCACAGAGGCTCTTCCTGGCATTTGCTGAAATTGCTTGGATAATAGCTTTACTTTCTTTTGGACTACGTCATGCCTTCCCCCAGAAAAACTATGGAAGTGAAATATTAATTGGGAAATTCACTGGTTCTTATCGTGGGGAGGTTCTGATTTCTCATTCCTTTGAGAGAGGGATTTTCAGGCCTCTGGAGGCAGGTATTTATTTTTTGATTCGGTTTGCGTTCAAGTTGCATTTGGTGTGTTCAAGTTCAATTCAGATTCAAGCCACCAAAAAAAAAAAGGTCAAGTTACTGGTTCAAATCCGTTCAAATCAAATTTCAATCTTAGTGGAAATAAATTTCAACTCTCCTTTTTAATTGAAACTCTTTTGATTTTTGACCATTTATTTATTTTTTAATTTGAGTTTTCCTAGTATTTCTATTGTCAAATAAACATGATTTTTTTATGAATAATTTGTTTGAATGAACTAAAATAACATCTTCTAATATTTGCTCTGTCATATTGGAACTCTGCAGCGAAAGGATAAATTTCAGGCCTGAAAATGTTGTTTCAACACTCTTCTGTGTTGCTGAAACTGTCAGAAATTGTACTGACAGTTGATACAGCTCGGTCATGACATCTTTGACATTCCCAGCAGTTCAATATGTTTTCTTTCTTACTGGTACATGGCTTATTGGCAGATGGACCAAGAATTGGCCCAATCCTTATTTGGGCTTTCATTCATTCATGTATATTTGTGTTTGGAGACTTCATGAGCTGTAAGATGTTCCAATTCATCATCCAATCTTTCAATTTCAGAGGTTTCTGACATTGATTCTATGACATCATTAATTTTTACTTATGACTGAAGCATTTCCATTTTTGTCCACGTTTTAGCTTGATTTTGTCCCCTTTTTAAAAGTAGAGTTGATATCTAGGATCAAGGTATACACATAAGACAGATATAATTTTCAAACAGATTTTTTCTCTCTTTCTCTCTCTCTCTCTCCCCCCCCCCCCCCCCCCCCCCCCCCCCCCCCCCCCCCCCCCC
>QXTE01000166.1:688904-1022660 GCA_003942145.1 Platysternon megacephalum
CCCCCCCCCCCCCCCCGAAGCCAGTAAGGATTCAGTAAATGGAGAAGAGACTTTTGATGTTTCCAGTTGGCATTTTAATTAGGCACCATAAAAGTCCGTGGTCAGTTTTTCATATTGAAGAATCTTATCACTTTAGTAGGCTTCAGTGCAATTGTGATGCCTTCAGTGACACTCCATTCTGCATCAATGAGGCAAAGCTCATGGTTTGAGGTAGCCATGTCCTGGCAGAAATCCCTGCACTCCAAGAGTCACTCAAGTATGTCATAAATTGAGAGCCATTTGGCAGGACAATCTAAGACTGGGTTTTTGAAATTTAATTTTCTAAGGTCTACCAATATTGTTTGATTTCTCATTTTTTACAGACATATTGAATTTTATGAATTATACCAGAGATTTGTACGTTTTTCAGTGAGTCTTCAACTGCAAGGTGTGGGCAAAATAGATAACTCCCTTCAATGTTACGCCAATGGCCTCAGCAGATATATTAAGGCTAGCTGCTTCAACCACAGGAGTCAAATAATTCCAATCTTGCTCCATATCTTCTTCTTGAACTTCTTCCCCAAAGAATAAATGTTTATCCTTCACCTGAATTTGTTGTTCTGCTTCTTCAGTTTCCTGGTCCTCAGTCGTTAACTTCACTGCTTTCACTATGTTTTCTCCATTATCTGTTGTAATACTACATATATGCTTAGGAGTGATTCCATACATACCAACAACTTTAAGAATCATTGATTTTAAATATTCAAGAGATGCGTCTTTCCATGATCTCTTCCAATGGTAGAGTCTGAAGAGCAATATGTCCTACAACAATATGATGAATGTTACTCTCTAAAATGGATCAGCCAAATTGTGTGGCACAACACACTTTCAAAGAAATTAGTCTTCCTTTTACTTGTTTTGTGATCCCCCTCTTGAATGGTCGCTGCTACAGTGGTAACTTTGTCTTGTCCATTTTCAGCATTTCAATGTAAGTTTCGTTCCCAGCCCTGACAGAATGGGGTCAACAATTTCGCAAAATCCTGACTCCTCCATTAGGTTCAATAGTCTTCCTTTTTACAGTGACTAATTCTAGGCAAGCATCCAGTAAGGTAGCTTAATCAATTGTTGTTGTAATTGCCTGAGTTGTGAACATGGAATCCAAAGTATCTTGTGTTGTTGTAGACTTCTTGGATGTGGGTTCATCAGGATTGTTGTGGTCGTTTTATGTCATTTTTCCCCCTTAAGAAATTGCAGATTACTCCTCAGGGTGGTGTCTTTGAATGTGCCTTTGCAGGTTGGGAGCATGGTTCCCTGACACAATTCTGGTTTCTGAACTCAACAAATAGTTATTTTATTTACATGGTCATATTTGAAGAACATTCTTATGGGACTTTGTTGTTTTCTCCTTATGATTAATTCTCAATTGCTGTAATAAATTACAATAGAAATTTAATTACTATAAATAAACCAAAGACAATAGCACAGCCCAGTTGCATATTTCCAGAATCTAATCAAGTATGGTTGTGTGTTACCCGAGAAGCAATTCAGAGAGGGGTGATCTTTAGTCATTACTGATCCATGCGAGTTCATTTAACATGCAAACTTTTGCAGAGCTTGTTCTGACTCCTCTAATCAGAGCCTGTCATAACCAGCTGGAGTTGGTGAAGAAAAAGAATGGCTCAGGGATGTGGTGTGGTGGTTGGAGATGGGTATCAGGTATTGCCCTAGAGGGTGGGGGGTTGGGAGTGGAGCCTGTGGCTTGCTCCAGTGGGGAAGTAAGTTTGCGGTATAGGCCCTGCCTCAAGTGGGGCAATTGGAGGGAGGAGCTTCCCCAGGGGTTGGGCATGGGGTCGGAGGAGGCCTGTCTAAGGGGGAGAAGGGTTGGGAAGCCATTACTTTTTTTTTGGTGGGGGGGGGCCCTTGAAGAGTTATTGTTAACTTCTGGGACCAGGGAGCATTCCTCCTCTGCTCTCAGAGATGGTTCATCTGTCGCTGGCCCCCCTGCTGCCTCATGTGGTATACAGGCAGCTCCTGTGCTTCTCTTCTCTCTTCCTACTCTTGTAGGCTGACCTCCTTCTGTTCTCATTCTCATCTCATTTAGGGTTGCCAACTTTCCACTCACACAAAACCGAACACCCTTGCCCTGCCCCTTGCCCCGCCCCTTATCCAAGGCCCCACCCCCCGCTCACTCCATTCCCCTCCTCTGTCGCTCACTCTCCCCAATCTCACTCACTCGTACATTTTCTCCGGGCTGGCTCAGGGGGTTGGGGTGTGGGAGGGGGTGAGGGCTGTGGGTGCGGGCTGTGGTGTGGGGCTGGGATTTGGGGTACAGAGGAGGGGGCTCTGGGCTGGGGGGTGGAGCCAAGGGGTTCGGAGTATGGGAGGGGGCTTCGGGCTGAGATGGGGTTTGGGCTGTGGGAGGGGGTACAGGTTCTGGGCTGGGGGTGCAGGTTCTGTGGTGGGGCCAGAAATGAGGGCTCCAGGCTGGGATGGGGTTGGGGGGTGTGTGTGTGGGGCTCTGATGGGCCAGAGATGAGGGATTTGGGGTGCAGGAGGGTGCTCTGGGTTGGGACTGAGGGGTTTGGGGTGTGGGAGGGTGCTCTGGGCTGGGACTGAGGGGTTCAGGATGCGGGAGTGGGGATCAGGGCTAGGGTAGGGTGTTGGGGCATGGGATGTGTGTGAGGGCCCTGGCCGGGGGTGCAGCTCTGGGGTGGGGCTGGGCATGAGGGGTTTGGGGTACAGGAGGATGCTCTGGGCTGGGGTAGAGGGTTTGGGCGTGGAGGGGGTCAGGCGTGCAGGCTCTGGGTGGCGCTTATCTCAAGCAGTTCCTGGCAGCAGCAGCATGTTCCTCCTATGCGGAGGCGTGGCCAGGCAGCTCTGCGTGCTGCCCTGTCTGCAGGTGCCGCTCCCGCAGCTCCCATTGGCCACGGTTTCCGGCCAATGGGAGCTGCAGGGCTGGTGCTTGGGGTGAGGGGACTGTGTGGAGCCCCCTGGCAGCCCCTATGCCTAGGAGCCGGAGGGGGGACATGCTGCTGCTTCTGAGAGCCGCACGGAGCCACGGCAGACAGGGAGCGTGCCTTAGCCCTGCTGTGCTGCCGACCGGACATTTAATAGCCCAGTCAGTGGTGCTGACTGGAGCCCCCAGGGTCCTTTTGCGACCAGGCATTCTGGTCGAAAACCGGACACCTGGCAACCCTAATCTCATTATGCTGGGGCAGGCCTGTTCAGTTCTGATTCAGCGGGTAGAACAAAATTATGGTTCGGGTTCAGTTCTGGTTCAAGTTTAAAAAAACCAAAAACAACCACCACTAAAAAATCCCCCAGTTCTCTGGTTCCAGTTCGACTTGCTGTCTGGCAGGGGCAGAGATGAGGCCCTCCACCTGAAGTGCTTTTTACATTTTTTTTTAAATTGTTTTGGGTACTATAAAAAGCCCTAAGATGAGTGCTGCATTGGGTCTCCTTAGATTTGAAAGAAAAAGCATACAGGACGTACCCCTCCATGCTGCTACACTGAACTGTCCTCAAACTGCTGCCAGCAAGTTTCGCTGAGGACACTCGCTTCTCCTAGGGTAGGTGTGGAAGGCTAAAAGCCTCAGTGTCTCGTTGTGCAGGTTGTGTGTTTGGGATAGAGGGACGGTTGTCTGCTGGGAGAGGGTATGGAGCTGCACTGGGGAAAAGCCCCTCTGTAATCCATCGTTCCACTGGAAAACTCTTGCAACTTCTGCTGGAACTTCCAGCAGGTATTAATGATCTTGGTGTGCGTAGGGGGGTGCCTATGTATATTAGCAAGGTTTTGCCTCTATTTAAACACATTCCCTCTCCTGCTATGAAGAAAGAGTTGGGGAAAAGGGATAATATATGGTCCTTTGTTTCCGTGGCACTAACTTTCTATTACCTATAAAAGTTAGTACATTTATTTTTAAAATGTCCTTTTGATAGAAATTTTCCTGTCATTTGTTTAAATTTATAAATGTTTGGGTTTTGCTTCGTGGTAACACATAAAGGACCAAATCAGGATCACAGCCTCGTTGTGCCTAGTAATGTACAGATACACATTAAGAAATAGTTCCTCACCCAAAGAATTTGTAATCTAATTTCAGACATTTATTAACAATGTCTTTGATTTCATCTAGCATGCCATTAATTACATCTATTTATATTTTGAGTGTCAAAATAAGGTATTTTAGTTAGTGAATTTTAAAATTCAACAATAGCCAAACAAGTAGAAAAAGATAAATGACATTCTCTTTCCAGGTATATGCAGTTCTCTTTCAAAGAACTGAAAACTAAAGAATTGGAGCAGATAAAATACAGTAAAAACAACACAAATGCATTTTCAGTTAAGTGTTGGCAACAAATGGGCCATCTTATTTTGGAAAATTATTTCAGGATGAAATGTAGCATGTTTCACATTTTCACCGCTTGCTCTAACACAAAGGTCACTTAATTCCACGCCATAATTTTATTTGTTTAGAGCAGGGGTCCCCAACGTGGTGCCCGCGGGCGCCATTGCGCCCGCCGGGGGGTGTAAGTGCGCCTGCGGAGCCCTCGGGGTTTTTTTTTTTTTTTTTTTTTTTGCTCCGCCGGCAGTGCTCGGGGTGTTTTTTTGTTGTTTTTGTTTTTGCTCCGCCGGCAGCGCTCGGGGTTTTTTTTGGGGTTTTTTTTGGCGCCCGCCGGCAGCGCTCGGTTTTTGTTTTTGTTTTTTTGGCGCCTGCCAGAAGGAAAAGGTTGGGGACCACTGGTTTAGAGTATTGCTTAGATATATCTTTAGGCTATACACATTCTTAGAAGATATGGTTTTAAACTTGTAATAGATACAAAGCTGCTGAAAACTTTACACATAAGAATTCCAAAGAGATCTTTGTAAGTTTTTATATGAAATCATTAAGAGTGCAAAATGGATCTGCAATGATTGGATACTGTGGCTTCCATATAAAACTATGAATAGCATGCATGGTTTCGGGGTTCCCTTACTGGTAAAATTTTCACAGGAGCCAGTATTGATAGTTGAACTTACCCGTTTAATAAATAAACAAAAATGAAAAAACACAGAATGTTGGGCCATCATTTCCCAGACAGGTAGATGTAGGTTCTAGGAATTGCCTTTTTCACAGCCCCGTCTCTGTTTCACGTTTAGGGCTTTTAGAATGCTTGAACATTTCCTTTTTGTCCCATCAACCACTCACAGAAAGAAAAAAAAATTCCATAACTACTTGGGGGATACTGATACTATCATGATAGGGGTAATCAAAGTGTTTAGATAATGAGCTCTAAACTAGTTTAGTCCCATAGGTAAATACATTTCAATATATTTTCTTAGCTGTAAAAATATTTCATCAGGTTTTGAGATCATTTTTGATTCCTTGTAGAAAACTCTGAACATCTGTTGGTGATGAGGAAGAGTTTGTTCTTTTCATAGGTGATTTTTGGGATAGCAGACTGCAGAGCAAATTATATCTGTATATTGTGGAGCTGTTTATGCATTTTTTAAAAAAAAATCTCATCTCCTGTTCTGTATATTGATGGCATAATCCTAGATTAATGAGATCCTGTTCTTTCCTCCTTTGGATTTTTGTTTTGGAGTGAGACATGTCCAAAATTTTGTGTTGATGATCCTAGAAGTTGTAGTCTTACAGCCTTGTTGCTCTTTGTTTGCCAGCAAATCTGTTGTTTACACTTCCTGTTTTTAATTTGAATCTGTTTTGTACTTCTGTTTCAAATATAATGATTTTTTGTTGCTATCCATTTGCAAAAATTCTCATATCCAGGCCTCAAATATTTTATTGAATTTTCCTGTTTTATGTTCTCTCGGTCGCATTATTTGGATGTTTTCTCAGCTTCTATGCTTTTCTAAGTCGTCCAATTATTTTGTTGGGCTTTACACTGTAGTGTTAGCTCCTGCTGGATCTCATTAACTTATCTGGCATTATCCTGTAAATCAGATACTCTGTTTCAGTTCCTCTGTTTCTATAGATATACTGATGATTTACTTGTTCAACACTTCAACTTTGTTTTCCAATCTTCAAGGCTAAAATGAAATTAGTAATTATTTAGTGCATTGGTTTGTGGTGAATCTTCCACTCTGAGTTTGTTTTTTCCCCCACATATTTTTGAGGCAGAATTGTTCAGGGTAGGTCAAATTTCTGTTAAGAACATTATTGAATGGCAGTTTTCTGAAAAAACATTTCTAGATGGATTAAGACCTAGTCCAATAGGGCAAGACATTCCAGAAGCATCAATCTCACTCCTCCATCGGGATCTTAATGGGAATTTAAAAAAAAATCCTATGCTTTTCTTGGAAATAAAATTGTATTTTATCGGTTTCCAAAGTCTACATGTAGTTGATTTGATTTTGAACTCTTGGAATTTCTTAATTTCTTTTTGGTCACTGTAACATATTACTTGTAGGTAGAGTAGCAATGTTGCCCCTTACCAAGTGATAGAAATATTTGCCCATTTTTGAAAATAACTTTTGAGGTCCTATTTGAAATCAAGGTGGAATGAATGAAATTAACTGTGGTGCACAATCTCCCTAAATGTTTGTGCAGGTTAGAGGTTTAAGAAAAGAATAAAATACGAAGAGACTCTCTTATCCTCTAATGTTATGGCCACAATAGTCCTTTATTTTATGAATTCATTGAAGTCCATACAATGCTTTCAAGTTGTTCACTTGGTACTTTGTTGCTTTTTGTGATTTCAGGTACTTTTTTATTGTTTATATCCAGGATAGAGCAAATAATGGGGAGGAAACTGGATCTATCTAGTTTGACAGATGATGAAGCAGAGCATGTTCTTCAGGTGGTCCAACGAGATTTCAGCCTTCGCAAGAAAGAAGAAGAGAGGCTGAAGTAAGAGATTTTATTAATATATATTTTCATTTTGATTGTCCTGTCTGGGTAGTGAACAAGATATATACTGAACAAACTGGAGAAACTTGACCTTTCAGCATCCATAATAAATATTTTTCACATTATGAAGTTGGATGTATTGAGCACAGAATATTTATTTTGGTTTGTAATTATAGTCAGATTCAGTTCTTTGGTTAAATACCATAATTGATTTATTTTTAAAAGTGTTTGAATACATTTTTCATGGAAGTGAAATAGGTGAAGTAAGCTCTTCTCTCTCTCTCTCACACTCACACAATGTAATATACAGTATATTGTGCCGAAAATTTTTGTCTGACCAAATATTCAACTTCTGCTTTCAGTCACATAAAATTATTAAAAAACAAAAAGAGCCCATTACAAAGCAAAGCAAACTAAGCGTGAAAGACAATTTCCCTCATCTACTAGCAGGAATGTGAGTTGGTAGATGTAATAGCTTTCCCATAGTTTCCAACTATATTTCCTTTTGTATGATCCATGTTTCCTTTTAGCTTCTCTAGAAAACATGACCTGCTTATTCTTGAGGAGAGACTGAAGTACCTATCTATACTTGTTGCATGCAATTTCTCTTGCCCTAATGCTAGCATGACAAATGGATACCATTGTTTATCTCCCAGAATCTCACTGGAATCACAAGAGCAGGAAGTTGCTTAAGAAAGATATGAAACCCAGCCTGTATGTTATATAAATTAAAAAGAAATCCTTCTTTTTATTGGTGTGGTTTTATTTCTTGTTGCTATTCTCTGAAATAATTACTACTTTGGAACAGTAAGAAGAAGGAGGAAATACATCATCACACTATCCTAGTTCATTTTGAGTGCACTGATACCCACTGATCTAATGGAAGAGAAACTTGATTGGAACCGCAAGATGCTGGATAGCTTAGGATAAAGGGGAATGTATATAGGAATAGACCCCTCCTCCCACTGAGAACCCCTTTGTTCATTGGCCAGACAGATGCAAGTTGATTGGCTCTTGCTTTCTATAGTCTCTTAATTAAACCCAGTCTGGGGTTTCTCAGACCTCTTTCACCATTTTTAGCCACTTGAGGCAGGTGTCCAGTACAGATAATAGGCCAAAGAGCCAGCAACCAGAAAATAAGAGACGTGATTTCTCTGGTGGACCCCAGGTCTATGGAAAACTGGAGATCTGGAGAGTAGGGACCCTCTTTGGTACCTTCAGTCCCCTTTGGAGGAGGAAAAGGAGAGGATTCAGCAGAGGAAGACGAAACATTGGCATAGGCACTAGGGAGGCTACCCTGAGTATGGGCTATATGATAAATGCCCTGTGAACCCTGCATTGGACGCACCTAATGCCTGGCATGGGGAGATGGATAGATAGTGCCCCTCTTCGATGTGAAGTTTTAATAAAGTTGCCTACCGCTTAAAATCCATCCCCAGGTTTGTCCTTGTTCACCTGCGTGTCCTGATTAATAAGCAAGTTCCTGCCCGGCTTTTCCAAACAGTGGTGGTGTGGTTCTGCTGTGTGGAGGAAGGGCAGGATGAGGAGGGCACACACATGCTGTACCCTTCACATGCCAAGGATTTTAGTGGTTACTCCACTGCAGAATGAAGGCAGGGGGAGAGCTAGGGATAGTGTGGCGTGGGCTAGAAGAGGAATGAGGAAGTAGCCAGCAGTTAGTTGAGCAGGGCCAGTTGCATCCTAATGAAGTGAGAGTACAAAAGCTGGGAAAGATGCTGCAGCAGTGGCCATGCTGTGATTCCAGTTCCCCCCAAGCCTGAAGAGATGGTTCCATGACCCTTCGTCCCCAGGGAGAATCCCTGTGCAAAGCCTATTTATTCAGGGGTTGTGCGGTGGTCGAGGATTTGTTTCTCGGGTTGTTTATAAAAGTTGTTGGTTAATAGTCATTTATTTGTGAAAACGGGGCATGGGAAGGTGAGAAATATCACAAACTAAAGGCAAAATGGGTTCCCACAGTACACAACTGACCATGTAGTTGGCTTAAGGAACGTTCCATTTTTTGGTGTGTGTGTGTGTGTGGGGGGGGGGGTGTGCAATTCTGTTTGCATGCTTTCACAAAGAATTTCTGAGCAACTAGTTTCCTGAGCGGGGATCTGTTCATTATGTGCACTACTGATAAAGCCACATTTCTCTACCACAGATTGATTGTAACAAATGTTCAGTGGCCAGACATTAAATTTGGATCTTCTGTTAACTAATGGATCACTTAACAAAGTTATCGGTTGGTTTGTGGTTTACATTGTTGTGGCTAGTTTTTGCAGTGTGATATACCAGAGTACAATCCATACTAATGAGTAGCTGTGTCACCCCTGCTCTCTAACCTGGGGTGCCCTTTACACTGCTTTGCTGCTGTAGTCTCAAGTCTGGACTACTCACAAACTGCCTCCAGCATGTAAGTCACTCCCAGCACACAGCCAGCGAGGCACACCTTGGTTCTTACCAGCCTTGGTTATTCTGCAGGGTGACCCTAACACCCTCCCAATCCCAGATTCCCCCCAGAAATGTATGTCCTTTACTGTCATGCCCTCTCTGAGACGGTACAAATCTATTGAGTCCTTTATTCCTTTAAGGGACTAATTATGCACACAACTTGTTACCCCAAATGGAGTTACCCAGACACTTCAGCTTGAACACACTGGATTAGATAAAACAATAAACAAGTTTACTAACTAGAGAGAGATTAAAGAGAGATTTTAAGTGAGTGCAAGTAATGAGGCATAGAAGTCAGACATGGTTACAAGAAAAATAAAGATAAAATGCTTACTGATGCCTAATTTAACAAGCTACGGTAGATTCAAAGCAAAGATTTCTCACCACATGCTTTCAGCAGCCTCACTGACCAAACTCTTTAGGTCAGGACCCCTTCCCTGGAGTCCAAAGGCTGCTTTCTTTGTCTCTTCAGGTGCAGTGAATGCAATGGGTGGGGGCAGAGAGAGGGTGCTTTGGGGTGTTTATCCCTCCTTTTTATGTTTTGACTCCCTCTTGAAAAACATTTCCATCTGAGACCCAGGAGACAAAGAGTCTATGTGGAAGGATGTTCTCTGCTGGCTTTTTCCACGTGTTTTGAACTTCCTTTGTTTTCCTTCCCTGTTTGATTACCCTGAATACTGCTTAAATGCAAATTAAGGCAAGCACACATTCCCTCCTTTGTTTAGAACAGACCTGACTTCTGCCAGGGCAGGACTGTGGGGATTGAAACGTGTTAATAACATCATACAGGGAATCTTATAACTTCACATACAATGTTGCTGTACGTATTTTACACTAGGACAGTACTGACCAGCAAATTGAGTTTTCACGTGATACCTTACAAGGTATACTTTTACAAAGACTGTTACAATACTGTGTAGGGTGTGAACATGGGTTATATTCTGTCACATACGTTACAATACTGTAAATATTTTTTTTTGTTTGGTGGAGTAGTGTTGGGAGAAGGAACTTAGTACGATCAAAGGGATACTATTTACACAAGAGAGTATCCCAAAATGTCACCATATAAGGAGCTTTTACCTTGTTTAAATACAACTTATTTTACAACTTATGAGTCAGATCAATTCTTGAGGCTGTTTTTATGTAGCTTTAATTTTTGAAAAAGTTATAATTGGCAAGATCTGCCAGCATGATGATGATTTTAAAATGACAGATATAACACACTAGAATTTCTGTAGAAGACAAAAATCACTGTTTACATATTAACATTGTATAGAGTTTTGTTACAAAAATGGTTAAAGATATGTATGAGGATGTTGTTTTTTTTATCTTGATGTAATAGTAATATATTTCCTTTTGTTACATGTACAATACAGTTTTATATAGGAAATTGATAAAAACCTTTATAAACTTTTGTAGATTGGCAAATTAGCTAAAATTGAATGTCAGTTGTGAAAATCAAGAGATCAATAGATTTTTACATAGTAAGTTTGTTTATTGAAAGGGAACTTATTACAGCTTTCACATGAAATGTATTTTTATATATGTGTATAAAAAGGGGTTTCAGTATACCTGCTTCTACTATACAAAGCTTTATATTTCTCCATTGAAATGTTAGTAGCTACTTTGCAGCTCTGACTTTGGCATTGAAAATAATGTTGTTTTGCTCTGTATGACAACGAAGAACAAGAACTGTTTAAGATAATATAGGAGAGTAGACGCTGATATAGCGGAAATCGTCTAACAAGAATGCAAGCTAAAACAACTGAAATAGTTTGATGGCTCGTTGGCTCCAAATCCACTTTGCCAGCAGAATGTAAAAAGCTTACTAATACACAACCAGAATGACAGTTTAAACTAATGTATTTATTGGAAGTGTGGCTAAAGTTAGGAAAGACGCAACATACAGCATAGTTTTCAGTCTCATTATGCCAATATCTTCCATTAATTCTTTCACATAGTTTTGTCTATTCACATTTCTATGCAGCTTAAATGATAAGATGTAAGAAATTTATGACAAAGTCAGACTTAAAATTTTTGCCTGGATGGTTAGATTTATTGAAGCTAATGAAAGTGCCATTGCCTAAGAAGGGCAAATGAGTTTCATGTTGTCTTTCCTCTCTGATGCATACCATAGCTACTTGGGAAGCTTAGGCTCATGTATCAGAGGGGTAGCCATGTTAGTCTGTATCCACAAAAACGAGGAGTCTGGTGGCACCTTAAAGACAAACAGATTTATTTGGGCATAAGCTTTCGTGGGAAAGCTTATGCCCAAATAAATCGGTTAGTCTTTAAGGTGCCACCAGACTCCTCATTGGGTTTTTTTAGGTTCGTGTGCCGTTTGAAGAAAGATGTAGCTCTATTGTAACCCATGTAAAACTCGTGCATACACAAAATAAAAATAATCAAGAGTCTGCTTTGATTTTTTCCCCCCTTAGTTAGTTAGTTTAAATGATTTGCATACAGATTTTTTCTTTTTCCAATATTAATTCATCATCCTTTATATAGGAACTGTGTAAGCCTTGGCTGGCTGGAAAGGTTGTCTAGTTTCACTGAAGCTTCTTAAATATCTTTTGCATTCTCTGCTGTAATGCTCTGAATCAGTAGTTCTCAAACACTTTTATGTCATCTTCTCTCAGAAGCTCCCAATCCTGTTCCCACATCTTCTAGTGAGTGATTAAATGAAAATGTAATAACTGAACAATGTTTAAGGTGACCAGATGAAAATAACCTCACTCCGTGTTGAGTGTATTGTTGGTTACTTCCACCCATTTTGTTTCTGTGCAGTTTATTTTCTCATATATGTTATAAAACTCCGTAATTATTCATACCATATATCCTATCAGGCCTGCTATTCTTACAGCTTGAATCGCTCCAGCTCAGTTTGTGTTGGTGGAATATTTTTTGTTTTATTTGGCTACCCCTCCTCTATTTTAGTGTCATCAACAAATTTGATCATGGCTGAAATTACATCAAAGAGATGCCCAACAAAGAGACTTGTTAGAAGAGTGGCTTTATTTTCTGTGAAACAATGCAAACAGGTATAGGTGTACAGGGGAATTCTGGGAGGAATATAAAGGCACTCAACTTGAAGTGATGCCTGCAAAATTGAAACTTGATGGCATGGTGGGTCCACCTTGTCTTTCAAGTGTGTAGGCTTCACCTTTATGCTGGAACCTCTTCAGACCACTGGCACAAGTGAGAACCACTGTTCTAAATAACTTAGGCAGATATACTAACTGGTGTGTTTCCAGTGGGAATTTTGGGCACTTTTCCCAACTTGGTTTGGAATTAATGCAGCTGTAGCAGTGCTAACAATGGGAAAAGCCCTTGTAGTAACTGGATACCAGTATTATTTAAATCATTTTTCCATATACCATTTTTCCATTAGTGTCCATGATGGGGGGGGGGAGGGGGGGAGAGGGAAGGAAAGGGGACACAACCCAGACAGAGGAGCTTACAAGGGCCTGATTATTATGTACATTAGGCTATTTACATTGCCAGAGTGTACATGAAACTCAGATCCTGTATGCTTTCAAGATGCTATGCTGTGTACTAACTGGGTGGGTGTTCCAGCTAAATGGAATTTGTCAGTATGAAGAAGTTATGAAATAAAATTTATCCTCCAGTTCTAAGTACTTGTCACAGTTTTTCAACTGTCATTAGAAGTGCTGAAGCCAGTTTTCCCTATCTCTGCCATTTTTACTTTTGCACTTCTAAACAGAGGAATTATTAGTCTCAGGGTACGTCTACACTTCCCGCCGGATCGGCGGGTAGTGATCGATCTATCGGGGATCGATTTATCGCGTCTAGTGTAGATGCGATACAATCGATCCCTGATCGCTCTGCCGTCAACCCTGGAACTCCACCACGGTGAGAGGCAGAAGCGGAGTCGACGGGGGAGCGGCAGTGGTCGACTCGCCGCCGTCCTTACGGCCAGGTAAATCAACCTAAGATACGCCGACTTCAGCTACGCTATTCACGTAGCTGAAGTTGCGTATCTTAGGTCGACCCCCCCCCCAGTGTAGACCTAGCCTCAGTGTAGGAAGGGCTAGTGCTCTGAAGAGATTTCTGACTACTCTGCTTACTCCACTTGAGAATTAGTCACATGTATGGTTAGTGAAAGGCCTTGTCTGTGCTGGCGATTTTCAGAAAATTGGCCTAGGTCTGGTGGAAATGCTAATGTAGATGGGGCACAGGCATTTTTACCAGTGTCGTCTCACCCTATTTGTGCTTCCATAAAAAGCAAGTGGGTTTTTTTTGTTTTTTTTTTTAAACTCATTCTCCTATCTCCTATTACAGGAGGATTTAGTATATGGACTGTATTTGTCATAGGTCTTGCAGATAAAATTAAAGTTCTGTTAACCTGTGTTTACAAAGCGTCTTCTGTGTAATTCATTTCCTATATTGGCAAAATGCCAAGTCAAACACACTGGTAACTAACTGGCTGTTGAATCAGTAGAGGCGTATCTATTCATATTCCTCATTCCTAGAACAGCTTTGCTTCAGGTAGCTTTTAACAATATAGGTTTTAAAGGCGCTTTCCGGTTTTCAGCCTTGCTGTGTCCCTGGGCAGTAGAATTCTAGAAGATGACTTTGATTTCTGAACACTGAACTTTGTTCCCTTAAGTAGTTTAATAGAACTGCGACGTTGTGCAGTCTATATGGTTTTATAAAAACATGATGATAAGTGAATATAATGTAACTGGAATATGCTTCATGCAAAAGGTCTCTTGTAAGGTATCATTACAAAGCTTATAGTCTACTGAGTGTGATCATCCTATTTGTATAAATGTACCACTCTTGTATCTAAAACTAGAAATATAAAGTATAACTCTGAGGGCCTATTGTAATTATGCAAAGTGTGGGCCATTAATGGTGGTTTGGAATCTTGATGACTCCCATTAACCAGAACCATTGTCTGCAGATGGCTGTGTTTTACTTGCGAGTCTTCCTGTATATGTGTGTGCTGGCAAGTGGGTAATGAAGTCTTGCAGTGACATGTGATCATGTCACCTGAACTGGAATCCATCTTTAACCTGGTGCTTTTACAGTGAGGGCGGGTGGAAACCCAGAGGGACAAAGGATTCCCGCCTTATGCAAAAGATATATAAAGGGGTGGAAGAGAACAGGGGGGAGAGGAGAGAGCCATCATGAAGAATCCCCTAGCTACCACCTAAGCTGGAACAAGAGCTATACCAGGGGAAAGAATTGTGCCCAGGCCTGGAAGGTGTCCAGTCTGGGGAAAAAAAACGTACTGAAGCATCTCTGAGGGTGAGATTATCTGTATTCAGTTTGATTAGACATAGATTTGCGCATTTTATTTTATTTTGCTGGGTGACTTACTTTGTTCTGTCTGTTACTACTTGGAACCACTTAAATCCTACTTTCTGTATTTAATAAAATCACTTTTTACTTATTAATTAACTCAGAGTATGTATTAATACCTGGGGGAGCAAACAGCTGTGCATATCTCTCTATCAGTGTTATAGAAGGCGAACAATTTATGAGTTTACTCTGCATAAGCTTTATGCAGGGTAAAACGGATTTATTTGGGTTTAGACCCCATTGGGAGTTGGGCATCTGAGTGCTAAAGACAAGTACACTTCTGTCAGCTGTTTTCAGGTAAACCTGCAGCTTTGGGGCAGGTAATCCAGACCCCGGGTCTGTGTTGGAGCCACTGAGCTGGCAGGGAAAACAGGAACAGGGGTAGTCTTTGCTCATCGGGTGGCAGCTCCCAGGGGGGTTTCTGTGATCCAACCCGTCACAAGAACCAACATCTATTTGGCCCTTACCAAATAGATGGGGAGGGCACAAGGAGGACCCTTTACACAGATTTTACAAGCACCAGGTATGATTCCAGTCCCCGTGGTCAAAAGTGCGCAGGGATTGCTTCCTTGCTAACTCCTCTGGGGATGCAGAGAAGGAAGGGGAGACTGAAATATGGCTTTACTCCCCACCCCATGCACTGGCCCTCAAAGCAGGCACAGTGCCAAGAAGAACAGAGGGTAGTATCAGATGGGCGCTCTATGCATGCTGTGTCCCCTCACCCCAAATGTAGAAGTCAAACTATGCCTATGGCAAAGAGGTGAAATGACGATATGACAAAACTATATAAACTGTAGTCCCCTTTTCCTGGAACTATAGTCCAGTCACAAGAGTGTCAACAGGAGTAAAATCAGAACCTTTCACCTACAGGATAAGTAGCACAGCTCCTATTACATAGGTTTCAAATATAGAAAACAAGCTGTATGTGTATCGGAGGAGTAAGATTAACAGTTGTCTAATTTCATTTGCATACTAAATGTACTACTTTATGCCATTGTTTTATAGCTCTGTCAAAAGAGTAAAGCTTAATATTTTAACTGAAATCCCCTTAGGGTTTTCTCAGGTCAAAGTTGCTTGTCAAAAAGTAGTTAGTGATCTGGATAAATTCTGCTCAAGAGCTGGAGAGTTAATGGCTGTTTTGGCTGCAGAGTCAGTAAGGTCAGACTTTAAAGTGCTTTTAGGAACTGTTATTTGTCATTGATTGCAGGATATGCTGATCTAAAAGTGTGCTGCTTACAACTAATACTGTGTTTGGGATCAGACAAGGTTGTAGATATTTCACTGATGACATTAACATATCCACGCACCAGCAATACACCTATACACTATTTCGTATTCAATTTATTTCCAGCCTTCTACAATACACCCCTAACCTGTTAGTAGGTTTGATCCTACTGGGGAAGGAGTAGGTGGATTCAGATGACTCATTATTGCAGTGGGCGCATTATCCCACCTAGGCATCAGAGAGGTGGTGGTGACTTTCTACAGAGACGGAGAGTGAGGACTAGGGTGTGGGCTGATCAGTTCTGAGGGAGGAATCCTGGTGACAGCTACAGCTGGGGAAATGATTTTTTTCTCTTTTTTTGTTAACTTTGGCAATAAAGCCAGACCTAAGTGTAGGCACCTTTTACAAGAGGGGCTTCTGAACTTTATTGGGAGTGTTCCAGTTGGGAAGATACTGTGTGCTGCAATCTAGCCTTAGAGACTACAACTCCCATGATGCCTTGGGGAAAGAGTGAGAGACTTGCTCTTCCAGACAGCGCTGGGAGAGCAGGCAGTGGACTCTATTTTGGGAAGAGGAGTGAGATTGCTGCTGTTGAGCTCTGCCCATACTAGGAGCAGCTGCTAGGAAACCAGAAGCTGCTGCTGAGAGCTTGCAGGGGCTTTGATCAAGCAGGGAGTCTCCTAGGCTATTGGTGGCTTCACTGGAGCCAGGGCAGAGACTATTGCTGTGCCTAGAGGTGACTGAGGTGGGCCTGCCATGAAGGAACTGAGAGTAACCCCCACTCTTGTTTGGGAAAATACTTGCAAGGGAAGGGGCACAGCAGAGAGACTGAGTCTGAGGAGAGGCAGAGTGATCTTCCCATTGAACCAGGCCCCAGAGCTGCTGACATTTGGAGGTGCCAACTCCAGTCGTCAGAGGGGTTGTGCAGCTTGTTGCCTTGGCTGGACTGATACACAGAACCAACAGAGCGCTGTCTCCAACTGCAGATCTTCAAGCGTGCCTATGCAAGCAAGTGTCTAGGACTCTGAAATCCAGAGAAGTGTACACTCTGGGGTGGGATAACTGGTGGCAGTGTAAATGCCAGTTACATAAGTTTCATTTATCACTGTATCCTATATTTGTTGTTTGATTTTATTCAACTGCCCTGTGGATTTAAATTAGTAGTGGCATTTAATTTTAGTCTGTTATATCCTGTTTCTTTAAGTTGTTAAGTAAAGGTGTGAAAACTCGAATTTAAGTATCTTGGTTGTATATTATTTATAATTGGTATGTTTGAGTTAGACCCATGCCATACATTATTATTATTATTAGAATAGGTTTATTCCTGGAGGTTCCCAAGGCACGCCACTGAGTGTGTACAGGGGCCAGCCAGGTGCAGGCACCTCCAATTTTAACTTCCTTTAGGAGTAAAGGGACTGCAGCAGAGGGGTGGCTAGAGGATACCCACCTATCCAACATCATCACTGGGATACCCAGGATCTCCTTTAACGTCAACATCATCAGGCGTCCAGGCACACAGGTGAATGTTGCCTGCTCCCAAGTAACCCATGGAGGAAAGGGGGGTTACATAAGGAAGAGGATAGAGCTTTGACTCAACATAGTGTTTGGACTTTAAAAAACAAAACAAAAAAACAGTTTGGGAAAGGCATCTTCTCACAGGGTTGGATCTTGCAAACCCATAGTCCACCTGAATAGTCCTTATGCATAAAGTTGCAGTGAAGCCTAACAAACAGTAATAGTTCCCACCTTTTTCAAACACTTGGAGATTTTAGGATGGAATATGCACAGTGGTATCATTTTATTCTGCCTTTTAGTCTAAATGCTGATGCTAACTGGAGAAGTGAATTAGTAAATAGTAAAATAGCACTAACTTTTTTCATTGGGAATAAAGTAATATCACCTTTCTTTGAATGTACACTTTAATTCTATGGACTAGACTGGTACCTAGGCTAGCTGCACACAACTATGCAGGGGAGTAAGATACTGTTACCCCCTGCATGGTTCTGTAAATATTCCCCTCAGTACAGCTCCAGGCACAAGAGGGAGCATGTGCATGGAACTACTACCTCCCACCCCCACTTCAAGCAGATGGTGAAGAGAAAGTGGAGACTTGGCTGCACTCCTCCAGTTTTGTAGCCAGCAGAGCTAAAGGGAAGTAGGTTACACCTGGTAAAGGAATGTAGTAAATTAGTCCCCATCCCAGATGGACCCCTCCCTTACCCTGAACAAGGGGGAACAGGGCTGGAACTGTGACTCTCTGATTGATAATTCTTCCCAGGGCTCTCCTGGAGAAGCACAGCGTAAGCCATCCCATACAGCAGGGGTAGGCAACCTATGGCACGGGTGCCGAAGGCGGCACGCGAGCTGGTTTTCAGTGGCACTCACACTGCCCAGGTCCTGGCCACCAGTCGGGGGGAGGGGAAGGGGGCTCTGCATTTTAATTTAATTTTAAATGAAGCTTCTTAAACATTTTAAAAACTTTATTTACTTTACATACAACAATAGTTTAGTTATATATTATAGACTTATAGAAAGAGACCTTCTAAAAACGTTAAAATGTATTACTGGCACGCGAAACCTTAAATTAGAGTGAATAAATGAAGACTTGGCACACCACTTCTGAAAGGTTGCCGACCCCTGCCCTACAGGCTGCCACTCACCTATCCGATGCGATGTATCCGAGTCACTGGCACCAAGATGTTAGAAAGCTTATTCCTTCACTTTCCCACTTCCCTGGTCCTTCTTGCATGAACAGAGAGCAACAATACCCGAAGTTCGAAGGTGCAAACAATTTGATGGTTATTGGGGTGAACTTTCAGCAAGCTTAAATCCAAGTTCCTTTTTTCTTATTTTCGAATCCCAACTTACTTCCTGTTGCCCCTAATTTATATAGTAATATTCACAGCTATACCTTAACCAATTATTCTACTAAAATTTACCTAACCAATCCTAACATATTGTAACATGATTAGCTAACCAATTATATCCCACCGCCTTAATTAGTTTACACCCAGCAAAATTAATTATACAGCAGACAGAAACAATTACAGAACCAGACAGAGACCATGCAAATAAACATACAAAACAATACAGAAGTGAGGATTTCACAACTACATTTATACAGACATAAGGGTTTTTCAGCTGTGTCTATTGATAGGTGAGTTCTTACCAGACAGAAAACTATCAAACAAAATTTCCTTTCACGTCTTCTAGGCTCTTCCCTTTCTCTGGAGGTGATAGATCAGATCACCTTCCTAACAGCCCCAGATTGCCTTATTTCAATATGACTAAACAGGGCTTCAGACTGTCACAGTGAGAGAAGGCCCTTACACAGATAGACAATGATTTTGATTCTTTCTTTTATACCTCTATAACTAGCTAAGTGATAAGAATACACCTAAATTCTTAAAGTATAGGCCTTTGAGCAGACTTGAATATCTATACCCTAACACTCCACCCCTTTTTTTTCTTTTTCTTTTGGGATCCTTCTGCCCAGGTATTCCTGGAAAAGCATAGGACATATGGCAACACATTTTTTGATAGGGCCAGGCATCAAGGTGGAAGGTGTTGATGCTTCATCTGTCCCACTGCCCCTTGTGTAGTACCGTGCCCTGCACCTTCTCTCTTACGGGCATACCACACCTATTCCAATTCGTGTTCCAGACTTTTCATTATAGTGGGCCCGAGAAGGTTGGGTCCAGGTTGTTTAATACACTGAGGGGGAGGGCTTACTACATTACGTATAGGTTATAATTAGTGGCTGTTTGCTAGGGGGTTGTGCCCCCTTTAATTGTTTTTATATACAATGTAACANCAGGCTGCCACTCACCTATCCGATGCGATGTATCCGAGTCACTGGCACCAAGATGTTAGAAAGCTTATTCCTTCACTTTCCCACTTCCCTGGTCCTTCTTGCATGAACAGAGAGCAACAATACCCGAAGTTCGAAGGTGCAAACAATTTGATGGTTATTGGGGTGAACTTTCAGCAAGCTTAAATCCAAGTTCCTTTTTTCTTATTTTCGAATCCCAACTTACTTCCTGTTGCCCCTAATTTATATAGTAATATTCACAGCTATACCTTAACCAATTATTCTACTAAAATTTACCTAACCAATCCTAACATATTGTAACATGATTAGCTAACCAATTATATCCCACCGCCTTAATTAGTTTACACCCAGCAAAATTAATTATACAGCAGACAGAAACAATTACAGAACCAGACAGAGACCATGCAAATAAACATACAAAACAATACAGAAGTGAGGATTTCACAACTACATTTATACAGACATAAGGGTTTTTCAGCTGTGTCTATTGATAGGTGAGTTCTTACCAGACAGAAAACTATCAAACAAAATTTCCTTTCACGTCTTCTAGGCTCTTCCCTTTCTCTGGAGGTGATAGATCAGATCACCTTCCTAACAGCCCCAGATTGCCTTATTTCAATATGACTAAACAGGGCTTCAGACTGTCACAGTGAGAGAAGGCCCTTACACAGATAGACAATGATTTTGATTCTTTCTTTTATACCTCTATAACTAGCTAAGTGATAAGAATACACCTAAATTCTTAAAGTATAGGCCTTTGAGCAGACTTGAATATCTATACCCTAACACTCCACCCCTTTTTTTTCTTTTTCTTTTGGGATCCTTCTGCCCAGGTATTCCTGGAAAAGCATAGGACATATGGCAACACATTTTTTGATAGGGCCAGGCATCAAGGTGGAAGGTGTTGATGCTTCATCTGTCCCACTGCCCCTTGTGTAGTACCGTGCCCTGCACCTTCTCTCTTACGGGCATACCACACCTATTCCAATTCGTGTTCCAGACTTTTCATTATAGTGGGCCCGAGAAGGTTGGGTCCAGGTTGTTTAATACACTGAGGGGGAGGGCTTACTACATTACGTATAGGTTATAATTAGTGGCTGTTTGCTAGGGGGTTGTGCCCCCTTTAATTGTTTTTATATACAATGTAACACAAATACAGTTAACAATACACCAGCTGCTATGATAATTCACAGCAACACTGAGAGTTCTGACCACTGCAGTATGGTCCAACATTTTGGCCACCACCAAAAACACTGCTTCTCCTTTTGATAGGGTTACAATTTTGTTAGCGCCATTCTGTAGTGTGTATTGTAAGTGTGTTCAACTGTTGGAGCTTGCAGCAAGTTGCTCTTGTAATTTTTGTGTACTTTTGTTTATATTGTGTGTTCATTGAATATTTAATGTGAAATTTGGTATTGTTTAAACCAGTTTAACTACTTGATACGGCATGGGGTAGTAGGTGCCGGTTTGATTGTTTACGACGATTAAGTTTACTGATTTATTGGTGCACCATAGTCCAGGTGGCAGTGTATAGAAGTTTATAATTTGGTTATATACTGGAAGGATTTTGCCTTCTAGTGTTATATTGCAGGATTGCATACATTCCCAACAGAATACACTGTACCCCATATATATTACCCCTAAATGCCCCCCCTTTGCAATAGGCCATTGATCCTGCTCCTCCATAGTTATAGGAGAGGGGCATATTCATATTTCTCCTCTGGATATACAACTGCTTAATGTGATGACAGTTTAATTTACCCCATTTCACCCCCCCCCCCACCACCTATTTTCTAGTGGCTCCCAATGCACTTCCCCTTCCCTAGTTACTCCCATAAGGTTCAAGGGGACTACCTTATTTGCAAAAGCAGCAAAGAATCCTGTGGCACCTTATAGACTAACAGAGGTTTTGCAGCATGAGCTTTCGTGGGTGAATACCCACTTCTTCGGATGCATCCGAAGAAGTAGGTATTCACCCACGAAAGCTCATGCTGCAAAACCTCTGTTAGTCTATAAGGTGCCACAGGATTCTTTGCTGCTTTTACAGATCCAGACTAACGCGGCTACCCCTCTGATACTTTACCTTATTTGCATTTCCTTTTCATGGTATTATAGTAACACTTACCCATCTACCTACAAAATAACATCCCCCACCTGTGGGGAGAGTTCTTGTGTATGTTTTTGCAATTGTGGATGTGATTTAATACCGAAGGCCATTGTTTTGACCAAGCATTTTTTATAATATTTATTAACATTATTAACTGAGCATTTTGAATACCTACACACACTTTTCCCATGTTAATCTTTTGAAGCCATTCCCCACCCATGTCACCAGGTCCCCTGCCCAATGAGTTAACTGCAAGTTTACCTTTACTGCTGTTCTCCACCCTGTGGCAACTGCCAATAGTTGCTGTGCCATTAATTTATTAATTTGTTGTTGAAATTTTACATTTTGGCTTACTAATTGTTTGGTTACCCACTCGTCCCCCAGATTTCATGTACCTAGCATAGTGTTCCCCGCTGCCCACAGTCTCCTTTTTCAACGATGATTTCAGGTGTGTCCCCTCACCCACCAATTGAATTATTGTTTTAATTCTTTTATGTACATACTACAATTAGGATGAATTTGGTCCACCCACCATTCCTTGGGGTGTACCACCCATGTAATAGAGTGAAAGGACACGTTAAAAAGTGCTGGTTGCACCTGCTTTCACAATGGCTCCCATACATTTGCTTGTTGGGGAATATTTTTGGCTTCAGGCTGTGGCCACTTTAAATTTGGATTTTTTTAACTTGGCATTCATATCACCTGTAGGGTTACATTTTGTAAAATGGTTAACTTATTATACACCCAGTGTCCCAAAGGGGATTTTACGCCCAATGTAATATGTACATAACAAAAACATTGTCACGGGTGGTTTTGGGTATATGTCATCAGTCTCCCCTCCCTCCTTCCCTCCGTGAAAGCAACGGCAGACAATCATGTCATGCCTTTTTTCCTGGGTTATCCGTGCAGACTCCATAGCACGGCAAGCATGGAGCCCACTCAGCTCACCGTTGCTGTTGTGAGCATTGTAAACACCTTGCGCATTATACTGCAGTATGTGCAGAACCTGGCTAAGAGATGGCAGCATGAGGACGATTGTGAGGAGGACATGGACACAGATGTTCCTGAAAGAACGGGATGTGGCAATTGGGACATAATGGCAGCAGTGGGGCAGGTTGATACAGTGGAACGCCGATTCTGGGCCCGGAAAACAAGCACAGACTGGTGGGACCGCATAGTGTTGCAGGTATGGGATGATTCCCAGTGGCTGAGAAACTTTCGCATGTGTAAGGCCACTTTCCTGGAACTCTGTGAGTTGCTTTCCCTCGCCTTGAAGCGCAGGAATACAAAGATGAGAGCTGCCCTGACAGTTGAGAAGCGAGTGGCGATAGCCCTGTGGAAGCTTGCAATGCTTGACTGCTACCGGTCAGTCGGGAATCAATTTGGAGTGGGCAAATCTACTGTGGGGACTGCTGTGATCCAAGTAGCCAGTGCAATCACTGACGTTCTGTTATCAAGGGTAGTGACTCTGGGAAATGTGTAGGGCATAGTGGATGGCTTTGCTGCAGTGGGGTTCCCTAACTGTGGTGGGGTGATAGATGGCACGCATATCCCTATCTTGGTACCGGACCACCTTGCCAACCAGTACGTAAACCGCAAGGGGTACTTCTCAATGGTGCTGCAAGCACTGGTGGATCACAAGGGATGTTTCACCGACATCAATGTGGGATGGCTGGGAAAGATGCATGACGCTCGCATCTTTAGGAACTCCGGGCTGTTTGAACAGCTGCAAGAAGGGACTTACTTCCCAGACCAGAAAATTACTGTTGGGGATATTGAAATGCCAATAGTTATTCTTGGAAACCCGGCCTACCCCTTGCTCCCATGGCTTATGAAGCCATATACAGGCAGCCTGGACAGTAGTAAGGAGCAGTTCAACTATAGGCTGAGCAAGTGCAGAATGGTGGTAGAATGTGCCTTTGGACGTTTAAAAGCTCGCTGGTGCTGTTTGCTGACTAGGTTAGACCTCAGCGCAATCAATATTCCCATTATTGCTGCTTGCTGTGTGCTCCATAATATCTGTGAGAGTAACGGGGAGACGTTTGTGGCCGGGTGGGAGGTTGAAGCAAATTGCCTGGTGGCTGATTTTGAGCAGCCAGACACCAGGGCGATTAGAAGAGCACAGCTAGACTTTGAAAACCAGTTCCATGACTGGCCAGGCTGCCTTGTGAGAGTTGTGTGTGTTTCTCCATGATGCAAACCCACCCCCTTTGTTGATTTTCATTCCCTGTAAGCCAGCCACCCTCCCCCCCTT
Source organism: Platysternon megacephalum (assembly GCA_003942145.1). Classification (NCBI taxonomy): domain Eukaryota; kingdom Metazoa; phylum Chordata; order Testudines; family Platysternidae; genus Platysternon; species Platysternon megacephalum. The sequence continues at coordinate 712,929 of QXTE01000166.1, forward strand.
CGATCACAGCTGGCAAAGGAAACAAAGTCACTGTTGTTTTGAAACTATGCATTTTCTTTATTAATTAAAAAAAAAAGGGTAGCCCAGGTGGGGTGGGGAGGAGGGAAGGACAAGGCCACATTGCTTATTGTATCCACACTACAAATCAAAACTGTTTGAATGACAGCCTTCTGTTGCTTGGGCTTAGAGTGGATTGGCTGGGTGCCCGGAGCCTCCCCACCCCGCGTTCTTGGGTGTCTGGGTGAGGAGGATATGGAACATGGGGAGGAGGGGAGGCAGTTATACAGTGGATGCAGCGGCGGTCTGTGCTCTTGTTGGCTTACCTGCAGCTCCACCTGAGCTTGTCCATTTGCTCCCCCATTAGCCTCAGCATCGCCTCCTGCCTCTTCTCATCGCGTTCACTTAATGCTTTCCTGGACTCTGTCACTGTATGCCTCCATGCATTCAGCTGTGCCCTATCAGTGCAGGAGGACTGCATGAGCTCAGAAAACATGTCATCGCAAGTGCGTTTTTTTTTCGCCTTCTAATCTGCGATAACCTCAGGGACGGACATTGTAGGGAGAGCATAGAAACATTTGCATCTGCGGGGGGATAAAAAGGGAGGGTAAAATTTAAGAAGATACATTTCTGAGAACAAAAGGGAGACTCTTTCACAGTGAATCAAGCAATTCACAGCAGACAGCACATGTGCTTTAAGTACAAGGTCGCATTTTGCTTTTATATTGGTCACATATCACACGTGGCTGGGCAGCAGAATTCGGTTTCCAGGCAACCACGGTAAGCCCAAAGGTACGCGGGGTTGGCTTCTAATGCCTTCATAACGTGTGGGAATGGTTTCAAACTGCAGTGTCCTCCTTTCCCATAGCAAGCAATGCCGGTTAGGTTTGCCATTTAAAAGGAGGAGCTGCGGTTTTTGGGTGTATGTGCAGCGCACACCTCCCCACACCCCGCCGGGTGGCCATTCTCTGGGATGATCCCTTCACACACACACACACACCCCGTCCCCCCCGCCGCATGGCTATTCTCAGGGATAATCCCTTTTAGCCAAGCGCAAACAGCCCAGCATGACCGGGGTCCTTTACAGTTCCCTTTCAACCAGGTGACCATGAATGATATCACTCTCCTGAGGCTAACACAGGAAGATATAGACCGAATGTTGTTTGAATGAGACCAAAATCCAGGACCATTCGCTGCCATGCTTTGTGCTGCAATGATTCCAGACTACTTGCTACTGGCTTGGCGTGGTAAAGTGTCCTACCGTAGAGGATGAAATAAGGCCGCCCTCCCCAGAAACCTTCTGCAAAGGCTTTCAGAGTACCTCCAGGAGAGCTTCATGGAGATGTCCCTCCATCCCCAGACACGTTAACAGACTTTTCCAGTAGCTGTACTGGCCGTGAATGCATCCCAAGTCTTCAGGGCAAATCAAACATTAAATGTGCACTCACCATAGGTGCCTTCTCCTCCTTCAGGGTCTGGGATCCCGCCTTGGGAGAGTATTGGCTCCAGGGTGATGAAAAGGCTGGCTGCCGGGGAGAACGGATTCACCGCTTGCCTGCTGCGCATTCTCCTCCTCCTCCTCTTCCTCATCCACAAAATCCTCCTCCCTGTTGCATGCGACTCCCCCCTTGCAGGTGTCCACGGACAGAGGTGGGGTAGTGGTAAGGTCCCCCCGCTGGAATGCCATGCAGTTGATCATAGAAGCGGCATGTATGGGGCTCTGACCCGGAGCGACCGTTTGCCTCCTTTGTCTTTTGGTAGGCTTGCCTGAGCTCTTTAACTTTCACGCAGCACAGCTTTATGTCCCTGATGTAGCCTCTGTCCCTCATGCTGCCTCTGTCCCTCATGCCCTGTGCGATTTTGGCATATATATTAGCATTTCTTCTTTTTTATCAGAGTTCTGCCTGCACAGATTCTTCTCCCCATACAGCAATCAGATCCAGTGTCTCCCGTTCGGTCTATTCTGGAGCTCGTTTGCGATTCTGGGGGGACTGCATGGTCGCCATGCTGACCAAACAGGAAGTGAAATTCAAAATTTCCTGGGGCTTTTCCTGTGTACCTGGCTAGTGTATCGGAGTTGAAAGTGCTGTCCAGAGCAGTCACGTTGGAGAACTTTGGGATAGCTCCCGGAGGCCAATAACTTCGACTTGCGTCTGCACTACCCCAGATTCGACCCAGCAAGGTTAATTTTAGCACTACTCCCCTCGCCGGGGAGGAGTACAGAACTCGATTTTAAGAGCCCTTTAGGTCGATGGAACTGGGTTGGTTGTGTAGACGCATTCATTATAAAATCGACCTAACCCCGTAGTGTAGACCAGGGCTTAGAGAGAGCTCAGTAGTCCAAATTATATCTCACGGTCCAAATTAAAAAAAAAAAAAAATAAGGTGCCACACTTCTCTATTTAAACCCCAATTATCTCTTTTGTGTTTTTATGGTGTTCACCAGGGGAGTGGGAAGGAATGGGGGGAATAAAAGTGTTAAAAAGGCTTCTCAAGAGTATATGAGAGGAAGGATTTTAACTGTTTCTGAGTTACAGGTTTGATAACCTATCATTTATATAGAGAAGACTACACTGCCGTGTTTCTGTAGCAAATTCCGGTTATAAATAGAGGACTTTAGTTCGCAGAGCCATCAGTCCTGAATATTGGGCCAAGCGCCTCAATAATGTTATTTCAGGACATTTCTTTTGCTTTCCAATATAAATATGCTTTCTAAATTAGAACTGTAGAAGAGCTTTATATTAATAAAGATAACTGCAAAAAGAAAAATACAGTAAACATTGTTTTATCCAGCATGTTGGGGGTAGGGGGGTGCGGGTAAGTGAAAAATGCTGGTTAACTAAGAGGGAGGGAGTTTGGGCGTGGGCTGGGGCATGGGTTCTGGGAGGGAGTGTGGGTGCGGGAGGGGGCTTGGGGCAGTGGGTTGTAGCGTGGGAGGAGGTACGGGTGGCGGATCCGGGGGCCACTCACCTCAGGCAGCTCCCTGCCAGCGGCGACCTGTCCCAGGCTCCGGCTACTCCTAGGCGGAGGTGTGGCAGGTGGCTCTGCGTGCTGCCTCTGCCCACACGCGCCGCCCCCACAGCTCCCATTGGCTGCGGTTCCCAGCTTGAAAAACGTATTTCACCAACAGAAGTTGGTTCAATAAAATCTATTCCCTCATCCACCTTGTCTCTCTGAGGGTATGTCTACACTGCAACTGAAAACCTGGGGCTGGCCCATGCCAGCTGTCTCAGGCCTGCAGGGCCTGGACTAAAGGGCTGTTTAATTGTGGTGTAGGCATTCGGGCTTGGGCTGCAGGCTAAAGGAGTAATGGGGTGTTCCCCGCTTTAATGGGGTATCATGAGGATAAATATATGTGGCACTTAGGGTCAGATTTCCATAGGTATTTAGGTACTTATAGATTCAGATGTATGTCTAGAAGGACTTTCAAAAACTGCAAAGCAGGTTAATTAATTAGAGTTAAGTGTTTAACTGGGTTGCCAGCCCTCCAGGATTGTACTGGAGTCTTCAGAAATTAAAGATTAATCTTTAATTAAAGATTATGTCATGTGATGAAATGTCCAGGAATATGTCCAACCACAATTGCTAACCCTACAGTTTAGATACATTTCAAAATCCCACTAGGTGCCTGTCTGCATCTTTAGGTGCCTAACTGTCATTGAAAAACAGGCCCTCGCTATTCTAGTAATGGGAGTCATATATGTATTTAAGATTTTTATACACTTAATATTGCTCACTGCTGTCTGTTATGTAAATTAACAATAATTGTTTAGCTTAGAGGTGTGAGCATATGTAGAGATAATGAACAGATGTAATGTAAAATCAATATTTAATCTTAGATATCTTCTGTATGGAGGGCCTGATCTTGCTAACTTGATTATTAGGACTAATCCTCATTCACATGCATAGTTCTCCAAATGGGACTACTCGTATGAGTAAGGAATACTCCTTTGAGTAAGGCTTTGTAGCATCCAAGTCTGCAGAATTTGGGCATGGTGACAGGAGTTATTGCAGATATTTTGAATATAGAGTGCTCTTTAGTAAGAAAATATTTTATCTTATCAAAAACAATAAATAATTGAGGGTGCCAGCCATAAACATTCTGGCAAAAAACCTTATTCAATATTAATTTATCCAAACTTCTTTACTAGAAACCTATCTAGTACAAGTAAGAAAAGCCTTTTATTTTTATTCATTAAAAAGTTTACAAACCTTTAGAAAGACAAGGTCGGTGAGGTCATATCTTTTTACAAACCTTACGATTTACATCAGCTGAGGCTTTGTCTCTATAATATTTGAGGCAGAATGGGGGTGCTACTGAGTTACAATGCTATTAAAAATTGTATTATAGACTAAACCTAACTGTTTCTATAGCAAGATTTCACCCCCAGGCTGGCGAAGGCTTTGGCTTGGTTGGAGGGACATGCTTGTAACCAGTTTAGTGGACCATCATGTCTAAATCCTCTGACTTACAGTTGCCATGTAGGCAGGGACAAAATCTAACTTGTAAGTAATATTATCTCTGTTCATGTTTTTTGTTTATTACTGTTTGTATTACTTCCACAAATTTAAATAAAGCATGCAAACAAATGCCACATGAGAATAACAGTCAAATGTAGTAGAGTGCTAACAATGTGCAATAAGAAGATATTTGATATGCTATTGCTATAAGGAAATACTAAATTGTAAATGATACGTGTCAAGGCTCTGTGTTGGTAGCACAGTGTTGTATTTTAAAATTTGTTTTTGGCGCTAGAAGGGAATTATCATACTTTCTCAGTTTCTATAGCAACATGATAAATGTTGTTTTAGAACTCTGCTTGGTTGTCTTGATCAGTTCGTGGGTCTGCCTGGAGTGATATGACACCATATCCTAAATGTGCTCATCTTTGACTCTTTCTTGGAAAATTAGGGTTACTATTCAGCCTTTTGAAGTTTGTTGATTTCAAAGCTACCTTGGCAATTAAAGGAGGCTTTTTCTACAGGCAACATTTATAATGATGTATTTGTATAATAGATGATAATGTGTCAAAAAAGGGAGCCATTATGTTTAGCTGTTGCCTTCCTTATATAGAAGACATTAAACCAGGGGTCGGCAACCTTTCAGCAGTGGTGTGCCGAGTCTTCATTTATTCACTCTAATTTAAGGTTTCGCGTGCCAGTAATACATTTTAATGTTTTTAGAAGGTCTCTTTCTATAAGTCTATAATATATAACTAAACTATTGTTGTATGTAAAGTAAATAAGGTTTTTAAAATGTTTAAGAAGCTTCATTTAAAATTAAATTAAAATGCAGAGCCCCCCAGACCGCTGGCCAGGACCTGGGCAGTGTGAGTGCCACTGAAAATCAGCTCGCATGCCGCCTTCGGCACACGTGCCATAGGTTGCCTACCCCTGCATTAAACAAAACAACATCCCCCAGAAATATTCCAAGGGAAATAAATAGAAAATTACATTAAAGTGATATTGATGTGAAGCGGAACTCACTGATGTCAGTTGTTTTAATTAAGAGAGTAAATCAGGGTAAGTGGCTAGTCTTTGTCTGTATTTTTTTTAAATTCTATCTAGTTTTAGCTACTTTGGGGACCCTCATATGGAGAAGCCCCAGACCTTGGTGAGGTTGGTTTCAAATCATCAGCAGGGGCAGGCCAACAGCAGCACTAAGATGCAGCACCAGAAGATGGGGAAGTGGAGGAGGGCTGCAGGAGTGATCAGCTGGCTTGTTCTGTTGAGGCCAGTGCTGAGCTCACCACTGCTGTCTGTTTATATTGTTTTTTAAACGTATTCCTAAATCCTTTCTGAAACCAGGAACTAGAGTAATAAATAGTGGAAGGAAATAATGTTTTATCATTAACAAATAGTTAATTTTTGCACCTTGCTAGTCATCACCAAATCCGACTGCGACTTGCTTTGCACAGAAGTAAGTGATTCCACAAAGTGCAAGGCAGAGGAGAGTCATGTCTTGAGTGTTTAAATCAGGAAGGGTAAAATATGAAGTGCTGTGCTGGCAGCAGAGAAAGTCATAGGGAGTAAAAGAGGACTTCTTAATGGGGGAGGTGCAGGCTGAGAGCAGCCTAAGGTATCCAAGGGGTAGAGATTTCTTAACTCTGGAAACTCCTCCTTGTCCTAGGTCAGGGGTCGGCAACCTTTCAGAAGTGGTGTGCCGAGTCTCCATTTATTCACTCTAATTTAAGGTTTCGCATGCCAGTAATACATTTTAATGTTTTTAGAAGGTCTCTTTCTATAAGTCTATAATATATAACTACACTATTGTTGTATGTAAAGTAAATAAGGTTTTTAAAATGTTTAAGAAGCTTCATTTAAAATTAAATTAAAATGCAGAGCCCCCCGGACCGGTGGCCAGGACCTGAGCAGTGTGAGTGCCACTGAAAATCAGCTCGCGTGCCACCGGTTGCCTACCCCTGTCCTAGGTAAAGCAATAGAGCATTTACATAGCTTGCAAAGGACTGGTCTTTAGCAGCCCCTAAATTACTCGGGAGAGTACAAATCTCTAGATGGAGAAAGGCTAGGCTGAGAACACCCATGTATGTACAGCTTCACAGGTTAATTTTAAGACTTTCTGCTTCTTAGGAGCAGTTTCAGAGGCAGGAAACCAGAATGAGTAATGTTTTTGAAATGAACTGGTCTAGTGGTATAGTATACAATTTGCAGTTACTGTGCATTTGTCTGTGTAGCTAAGATTAGAATAAACTCTTGATTGGTAAGGGGGCTGCCTAGCCCCACTATGATGATTACCTGAGCTGAAAGAGTAAGCAGCCAATTAAATTACAGCTTTCATCCAATCCATTTTTATAGATTATTGCTTAACTTTCAGCATAAGTAGTTGCCTGCCCCACTCCCTCAGCAATAATTTAGTTCCCTCATTGAGAGTGAACTATCCCACAAGTACCCTTCCTATTATTCTATAAATAACTTGCATTATTTTGGGGGTAGAAATGTAGCTAACTGATACCGGTGAGTGGAGGAGGAGGAACTGTCCAAAGACCTGCTGAAAGAGTAGTCAGGTAGTAGGAAAGCCATGAGAGAACAGTATTATGAAAGCCACAAAAAGACAAAATGAAGGAGAAGGGTAGCTGCAGAAAGGTTGAGGAGGATGGGATATAGATGATGAGATATGGCAAGGAAGAGAATCTGGCAAGAGCACTTTCAATAGATTGGAGAGGGTTGAAGCCAGAATGAAGTGGATCTAGGATAAAGTTAGAAGATTTGCAAACCGACTCCCTAAATTGTGCCCGCAAAATTTGCCCATGTACCTATTGCGTGCATATAACAGGTAACTGCAAACACTAATTTCCCTTTTATGGTTGCCACTACATTGCCACTTGAGAAACTTTGGCTCAATATGTGCTCACGAAGGCCTTGATACAGGGACTTAAGTGCATGCTTAAATTAGTCCATAGTCAGGATCAGGGGTGAAAGTAACTTAAAGGACTTACCGGTATGTACCAGCTGCCGGAGCTCCGGGCCCTTTAAATTCCCGCCCGAGCCTGGCTGCCGGAGCTCCCGCGGTGATTTAAAGGGCCCGGGGTTCCCCGCAGTGGCTGGAGCCCTGGGCCCTTTAAATCACCGCCGGGGAAGCTGGTCCAGTACAGTAAGTACCGGCTTACTTTCATCTCTGATCAGGATACCAATGAAGCAAAACTTTAAGCATGCATTTAAGACCGGGAGACTGATCAGGAATCCTTTCCTGAATTGGGGCCAAGGTTTGCTTTGACTTAAAGAAACCTGTGGGACAAGCTCTTCACATATCTTGTAAAACAAGTTAGTCTATGTCCTATTTGCAGTTACTGTACACTTGTCTCTGCATCTGAGATTAGAATAGGTCCCTAAATGTTTCTCTGAACTGAACAATAGACTGGGTTGTTATGTGATAAAATGACTTTAATAAATCACGTAGCAGCCTGCCCTTTCATGGTTGAAATGAATTACACTAAATCAATAGGATATTCAAATGTGTCTCTTTTTATTACTTTAATCCCTGGACTCTTATGATTGTTACAACGTGTAGAAGCAGCATGACTCAAACGTATTTTTGCTGTGATACTAATTAAAAACTAGAATGCAGAAAATATTTTAATCTGATCCATTGACCAGTGTTCAGGCTCCATGATAAAAAATATGGAAAATTCTCTCCATCTCTCCTTGATAAAGCTCTATGAACAATTAATCTCTGGACGGAGCTGTATATTAGTGAAGATCTCAAATACAGAGGGGCTGGTCCTTCGTGGCGGTCCACTGGGTTTATGCTGGTGTGATTCACTGGAGTTACACTAGTATAGAATTGTTGTAAACCTATGGATAATCGGGCTCAGTGTTTTTTGGGTTAGTTCAGTCAGAAGCCTGTGATAAACTTTGGAGAATAGCAATTGCTAAGGGAGTTGGCTCTCTCAGTATGTTCTTCTAGACAGGGGAGCCTGGAGACTGCCTAATAACTAGGAAGATTGTTCATTCTTTTTTTAAAAGAAATCAACTGGGAGACCAGAGCATACTTAAGGGTTGCCAGTAGCATGTATTCCCTACCAGAGGCTTATACGAATCCGAATAAATATATGAGACATTCTTATTTGGCGTTCATCATACATTAAGGGCAAGGGGTCCATCTCATAGGACCTCTCTGTGCATTTAAGCTGTCTGATGATGAAACTGGATGAAAATCAGGAAAAGTGAGCATTTGCTACCTTCTGCCTTTACATTCCTGGAACCAGAGAGATTATCACAAATCCCCATAATTATATCTGAGAAGATGATTAAAGACTCCTTGAATCAGGAGCCATTTAGATATTGAAGCCTTCACGAGGTAGCCTGTATTATTCCAGAGAAACAACCCAGACAAGTTCTGCTGTTTGGGACTTTATAGATGGCATTACAGAGGAAAAGCGAGACCTCTTAATCTCTCTGAGCCATTGCATAAGAATAGGAAAAGCTTAATATGCCATGTGATAGATATGGCAATTTCCTGTGATATCTTTGGGAGATCTTACTAGTATCACTGTGGGCTGGGGAATTGTACATAACTCCATGGGGGTAGAGGGACCACAGCCCTTCAGGAACTAAGAACAATGAGAGGTGATTAGGCAGATTCATTCAGGTTATAGCATCTCCCGAGAAGCATCACCACCTGGAGAAGCTCACATATACTGGTTCAGCCTGGATTCACTAGAGACCAGCAGACAAAGAAAGGACTTTTGGATAAGTAGCTGAGTTTAAACTGACTTGGGGCCTTTGTTCAGATCCAGCAAATGGACAGGACCTTCTGTCCAAGAGGAGAGCCCCAGTCCTTAGGGAAGGATTGGAAGGACTGACATCAACCAGAGCCCTTGTTGCGATGGGGTGGGGGTAATCTCTGGTAAAGTTATTAGCATGCATGTAGTTTCTTTTATTGTTTTATTGGTTTTTTCCCTGTAATGCTTTTACCTTAAGAATAAATGTACTTGCTTAGAAAGAGCTGGGTGGTAACTTATAACTGTGGGCAATTATGCTGTTTATAGCCTTAAAGGAGAAATCAATGCAAGCCTGCTGAGTCAGTCTGAGTTACTGGGGAACTCAGTGTAGGCCGGGAACTGTGCAGCCTGGAAATGTCCTGGTCAGGAGGGAGAGAGATGTGGCTCTCTACCTGAGAGAGATGATGGCTTGGGAGCCTGAGAGTAGGTTCCCTTGCTGGAATAAGGAGAGCAAATACAGGTGCAGTTGCCCTTAACATTGACATCAGTCTCCTTCTGTCCTGCTGTGCATTGGCACCTGAGCACTTCATTTTGAGTGGGCTGCTCTAAATGAGGAAACCATTTGATTGTGGGGAAGCATCTAGTTAGAAAACTATTCATTGGTTAGTCACTTTATATCTTTTTAGACCTAGCACCTACTTAATGTGTTCCTAAAACTACAGCAGATTGAGTTTAAGAAACCAAACTCAGTGTCCTGTGTACAAAAATAAAATAGTTATGTATGATTTTAACAGGCATTCTAGAAATACGGTGAAATTTAATCAGGAGTTGATTAAAAGTTTTCTTGCTGCTGATTGCATCCATCCTGTCACTCAAGTAGATGTAATCCTATAGCCGCCTATAGCATATGCTTTTTTTTTTTTTTTAAAGCTAAAGAGAACAGTCTTGAATCAATATAATTTGATTGACAGCAGGAATTGCATCTCTTGATACATTAAGAGAAGTTATTTTATTTTCAAGTTCCTGGACTCCTTACAGAAAATGGGACAAATTCTTCTGTTACATGTGTGTAACTTCACTGCAGTTAGGAGATCAGAGTCTTTCTCACTATATTCCCACAGGTGAGAAAACACTAGTTCTTGTTCACTCTTGTGGAAAGTCACTTAAAAATCTAGATGCATCTTATACATTGTCTATTGTTTATGTAGTTTGATGGTCAGTATTTATTGCATTCATTCAGAAGGGCAGAAAGTAACATCCATGTTTCAGAATAGGTCATTGTTCAAATATATTATATTTTATTTAAAAAAAATCTGTTTCAGCAACAGTGGATTTATCACATTTCCCCCTTTCCTATTCCACTCATTCCAGTTCTTGACAACATTCCTTTATTATGTGCATAGAGTGAGACCACTGTCTGTGAATAAACATGGCTGTGGGCACGTGAACACCCCAACATCCCTCTTCCCCCCNTATCCATTAGTCCAGGCCTGGTGGATTGCATTTTGAGTCTGGATACACAGCAGCAATAGACACCCTGAATTTTTTTGTCACCATCTGGACCTTCATTCCCTTTTCCCAGAGTCTTGTTGATAGTGGTATAAATAACTTCCTCTAATCAGCACAACCAGACTCAGTGTGCCTATGCGGGCGAGGAATCGGTGGGATGATGGCCTCAGGAATAAGATAATCACAGGAAATCTGGTAACAAACATATTCCCCTCTGGTTATTCTCCCTTTAAAGTGGGGTTGACTTGAGCCTCTCAGGAACACCAGCTTCACAATCTGCGAAGCTAGTTCATAGTCCAAAAATTATCTAATTTTAGAGAGATGATATTTAGATTTAATATGGTTAAAATAGTTTTGTGAGGAATAGGATTCAAGATTGAGTCAGTCAGTTGGAGATTCTGGCAGTCAGTGCTGGCTAAATGTGCAAGATGTGTACCTGCATCTGGTAAAAGGCTTTTGTACCCCTCACTGTCCCTGTGGGTAGGCTAGGAAGGGAAGACCCTTCTATTCTGTACATTTACCCCTCCCCAATGAACCACTTCTTTCATGGTGGTTGTGAGTGGTTCTGTTGTTTTTGATAGAATTGACGGCAGTAGAGACAGTAGCATTGAGAAGTGAAGACCTAGTAGAGGTAGGTTATAGATTGATCTAGTGATCATCTCTGTCTGTTTTGTTTTTGTTAAACACTACAGCAGCCTGCAGCACTATCCAGGAAGCCCTGAAAGTGTTTTGCTGGCTAGACCTTCTGGGTGACAAAGCCAAGAGTTCTCTGAAACGTAATTGGTCTTTAGTTTTAATTGGGGAAGCAGTTCCAGACAGCCCAGAGCAAAATCTTCCTGTCATCAGACATTATAAGAGAGAGCCAGCAGAGCATTCACTCAATTCAGGCCTCTCACCAGCTTCGTAAAGCAGAGTTTCTCAAACTTGTTTTTGTTTATGGACCCCTTTTCAAATGCAGTGTTAAACACAGACCCCCAACCGAAAAACTGATTGACAGGGGTATATGTGTACTTCATATAAACACGAACTGTTAACAATGCTTTAAGAAAAAGAGTATAAGAGTACTTACAGATATCAGTGAGAGGGATGTGCCTGCTTCTTACTGCAGAGTCTATCTATCCTTGGTGTGATGGCTGACATTTTGAGGACCCCCTGTGCAGTTTCTAATGACCCCCTGGGGTTCCAGGACCCCAGTCTGAGAATCGCTGACATAAGGGAATGGGCAAGAGTCTCCTAATTATTACAAACAGAAATCCATTTTCATGTACTGCGCAGGATTTTCAATAGTGCTCAGTGCGTCCTGACTGCTCCCATCAAAGTCCGTGGCACTGATGACTTTTGATGCCAATGGCATTGATGCTTTGTGAAATCAGGGCTGTGCCTTTTGAAAATTCCTCCCCCCCCCCCCCCCCCCCCCCCCCCCCCCCCCCCCCCCCCCCCCCCCCCCNTCTTGGAGTGGAGACCAAAGAGAGAGAGAGCCCTCTTTTACTTCGACTAGTTTCTAATAAGGATGCAGGACAAAACTCTTGGGGTTCAGAGGCTGGGCATTCTTGGTGGAAGGCCCTTGACTGTGGAACTCCCTACTACAAACTTTACTACAAAATGCCTTTTTCACAAGCCCGTCTTCAACAATGATAAGCACAGAATGGCCCAGCAAGATCTACTTGGAGTTGGTAACCACAAATGTGAAAACGCGGGAGAATGGCATAAAACTAGAGAATGACCGAATAATATTGTTCTTTTGAAGATACGTGATGTGCCTCTAGGGTGACCAGACAGCAAGTGTGAAAAATCGGGACAGGGGGTGGCGGGTAATAGGTGCCTATATAAGAAAAAGCCCCCAAAATCGGGACATCTGGTCACCCTATGTGCCTCTAAAATATGTTGTGTCTAGATAGAGCTTTTGGTTTGGGGGTTTCTTTCATTGGGGGGCTTATTTTTTAGAAATTTTTGAATTTTATGTAGATGTCAAAAAATCAAGGGGTGGAGGGATTCCCAGGATTTCTCTTTGTATATACAGTAATGGGTAGTGTACATTATANATACTGTAATGAGTCACTGTTCCCTATGTAATGTTTCTCAAGCAACCAGGGGCTTTTCTTGCAGCCACAGCCTCCTGGGCTAAGATTGGGGGGGAGGGGGCAAAGCAGCAGCCCTTCCCCATCCCTCGTGCTCCTGGATGCACTGTCTTGGTGTTGATTGCTGGGGCTGCCAGCAGGGGTTGGGCCCTGACCCCCTCCGGAGACACCTGGGGCACAATGCTGTAGGAGTAGGCAGCTGGTGATTTCCCCACCTTCCCAGGGGTGGTGGGGCTCACTCAGACTTTAGGCTTCAATCCTGAGGTGGTGGGGCAGCAGGCTCAGGCTGCGGGGCTTTGGGCTCTAGTCCTGGGCTCTGGATGCGCGGTGGCAGGCCCCAAGCTGTGGCCACGCGGCTTCGGGCTCTATCCCACTGCTGCCTCCCCTGACACTCCCGCCCCCCCACCCCATCCAGGGTTTAATTTGTCCCTAGGCTTGCCAGGGCTGAGTAAGTCTGCTATGAATAGTGATACTTGTATGTTTGTTAATATCACTTTTCACAACAGACTTACTAGCTAGCAATAAATAAATTACAATGCTTTGGACGTGTGTATATGCATATTTATTTGTTTTTCCTAAAACAAATCAAGTATTTTAGGGAAAAGTGTGAGAGCGGCCACCACCAAGAGTTGGTGGCCGCACTCTGAGGCCATCAAATAATTTGTCCTGAGAACCCCTTCCCTAGTGCACTTTAACATAGTGCTGATTCAAACAGCACTACATTAAAGTGCACGAGGGAAACTTTAGCGCACACCAGCAGGGTCTACATGGACCAATTAATGCACAAAACATTATTGCACTTTAGAAATCACACCTCAGTAGTTAGCATTACTGCTCTTTGTAGACAAATCCTTAGATACAAGTAACTATTTCCTGCTTTTCCAGTGTTTATTTAATGAACCTCAATTTCATTTTTTTTGTGTTGGGATGTTTGAGTTAAAATAAATCAGAAGCCCTATAATTTATAATTCCTAAATACTACATTGACTGCATTAGAAATGGAGTGGATTAGTAAATCACACCATACTAGTTTGACTAAACAATACATAGTTGTATTGGTCGTAGCAGGTATTTTTGGAAGCAGTGTTGACTCTCTTCGTTGGGTGGAAAAGTATCTCCTAATTCCAAAGCACGCTGCCTTCCGCAGAAGAGTAACTGTTTAGCAATTTAGCAGGCAGTTTGTCATCTTTCAACTCACCCTGAGAATGTGTGCTTAACTCTTAGACTTTTCATTCACTCAGTGTGGTGGGATTTTCCTTAGACTTGTTTGCTTTCAGCATTTTACTATGTTTTGTAGCAGGGGTTGGGGTGATTTGGGGCAAGGGAGAGTTGGGAAGAGAGAGGGAGAAAAGGGATTGAAGAAGGAAAGAGTGATTTTCACAGATATCGTCTTCATTTTATGGAAGCAAGGGCTGACATATGATTTCTCCTGGTCCCTTTGCTCATAGGTAAATTGGGAATTTAAAAAGCATTCATATCCCATGATTTGACTAGCCTCAGACATGGTTTGGGAAACTAACTTAGCTTGCTTTACAAAAACTATAGAGCAATCTTCTTCAATATCCAGGGTTTCCTCCTTCTCTCCCAAATGGACACTTTCATTGTAGATTATAGTAGTAATGTAGTGTTAGAATCAGGGCTTTGGAGCTGTGCTCCAGCTCCGCTCCAGCTCCAGGCAAAAACCTGCAGCTCCACTGCTCTGGAGCTGCTCTGGGCTCCGCTCCAAAGCCCTGGTTAGAATAGGAAATTGGAAGTCAAGACCTTCTGCTCCTCACTTTTCCATTGAATGACTCTGAATAACCTGAGCAAGTCACAAAACTTTGTCACACATTATTATCTTTGTTATACAGATAAGGAAATTGAATCAACCTGTGTATAGCACTCAGATCCTTGGATGAAAAATATTGTATAAATGCTAAGTATCACTATCTCCCTATATACTGTAAACCTGTTAAATCCCCAAATTGTAGAAAATGCATCACCAGATTAGCATAATTTATTATAAGATAAATTATCAGAGAGGTTATGCAAGAATATAGTCATACAGTTCCTCATACATGTCTCTTTCATAGTTCGGTTTGTTTTGAATTCTTTTAAAAAGGACTATGTGCTTGTTAAATGTATTTATTTATTTATTTAATTACAAAAGCCACTTAAAACCTTTGGAGTCATTTTGATTTTTCCCTAGACTGGCATATGCAATCATTTTATCTACTGCTGTGTTTAAAACTGAGACCATAGATATCTAAAATATAACCAAGATTTCCTTGTGGGCACAAGAATGTGTTCCCAGGTGAATACAGTTTGGTGCATTAGAAACTGATGACATTTATTTAAGTTTTGGGGGGCTTTGTTTTTTCAGTACAATTTCCTGCTTTACTGTTTCCCTGTAATATTGTTAATAGCAGCTTTCAAGTTTTGTAACATTTTGAATATAAAAACAAAATGAAAGACAAGTCAGTTTCTCAAATATAAAATGTGTTTCTGCACAGGAATGCAGTTTCCATTCTTTTGTCTTAAAATCAAACAACAGGAAGTAAAATGGTGGATTAGTTTATGTAAGAACAATGTAGTAATACTTGGCTTGGGACTCAGCGATTGAAATACTGTTGTTGTTTTTTCTTGGCTTCAATAAATACCTTGGCTCCAAATGCTCTTTTAAAAGGCTTTATTCTATTGTCCTGAAATTAAATGGAATCTGCCTCCTGAGCTAGTTGTATTTGAATATTGCCATTTTTGGAGTCAAACCTCATCAGATCACCTTACTTTGAAGACATACTACTCAAATACATAATTGCAGGCCGGGCAGTTGGAAACTAGTAAGCTGAGCACGTTTGATATGAAGTCACTGAGAAACAACAAATATGGGGCCTCATAATGTTCTGCCTAGTGTTTATGGAGATATAGAGTGGGGGGGAACTTTCTCCCCCACAACCACTTTAAGTGGCCCGCATAAAAGCCAGTCAGAATTCTGGTCCCTTACACTCATGGGGGCACAGGATCTGCTCTGTCCCTGTTATGGACTGGGATGTAGGCAGTCTGGGCTAATGGTCAGAGCAGGAGTCGGGTGTAGTGGGCTGAGCAGGCATCCAGGTTGGGGAACAAAGCTAAGAGTCAGCACCAGAGGCAACTGCCAATTACCAGAGTCAGGGGTTGAGCTAGAGTCAGAGTCAGGAGTCAGAGGCCTGGGTCAGAGTCAGGACTGGTAACTGATGGTTGGAAGCGAGGCATGAGGGAAGGCAGGAACTGGAGGAGAGGCAAGGACCAGAACCAGGAGCTGAGCAGGAATCAGGAACAGGGTTGGGCGCAGGATGCAGGCACGAGCAGCAGCAACAGGAAATCGCCTAGTTGCTTTTAGAGAACTCCCTGATTGCTTAAATAACATGGTTGGACTAATCAGTGGAGCCAGGCTATTCTCCATTCTGGGTTCCCAGGGGTGGTGTCATGGCTGAGACTGTAGTCCTACTTAGCTTCTCAGCCCCCCAGTTTCAGTAGACATTGGGTGGAGGCCAGGATGTGATAGCTGTCTGAAAACTCACAGGCCTGAGTTTAAGACCTGGGACATCACACACTGCTCCCCTAGGGCCACCTGGCATCCCAAAAGAGGCTGAGGAGATGGTGTCTCTGTTGTCCTCCCAATCCCCCCCACCCCACAATTCATTGTCCAGCAGAACTGGTCAGCCAGTCAAGGGATGGGAGCCTGTAATGATTAAGAACACCATATATGTGTAAAAGGATGCCCATTATCTGTTGTTCGTTTCATCAATATTACTGGATAGCCAAGATAATGTCAGATGGCAGTGGGATAGAGCTATTTTATCATGAATTTCTGTTATAGCACATAAAGAACTGTTGTTTCCCCCCACTAGTCTTATTTTATTTAAAACATTTACTTGTAGTAGAGTTAAAATCGCTATTTAGATAAAAACAAATAAGCTTGAAACAGATGATCAAACTGCTGTGATTTACCTATCATGTTCCATGTCACCCTTTAGATTCATGCAGATTGTTCTGAAAACAAGATAATTATAGTTCATTTCATAAATGTTTTAGTAGATTTAGATTAGCTGACTTCATTTTTCTGCAGTACGTTTTTTTGAGGAAAACTGTATCAAGTGTTGACTAAACATTTAAAACCGTGTTTTCTTTCCCTCCAACCCCTTCCAGTTTTTCAGTTCTAAGTATTTTGCTGCCTTGGCAATGCTTTCAGTCACCTTAAGGGCATTAGCTGGGTTGTGAACTGTGTATATATTTTTTGTAATCATAATCTTTGTGGGAAAATATTCAAGGTTTGTTTTAATGCAATAGATAGGAAAATGTTTTAAAGACCTTATTGTCACAGTCTGAAGTATGGGGAGTAAATATGCTGATTCTATTGCCATAATAAACAACAATCTGGAAAACATTTGGGTTTGATAAGTATTGTCATTTTTTTTGTAATTGATCTCCCTAAAGGCAATGAAAAATTCTCTTGTCAACAAAATTCACATTTATGCTGATGGTAGATTAATACAAGGCTGACTGCTTTTCTGGCAAAGAAAGGACATACGTTTTTAGTGGAGCCTGTTGTTCCTTGGAAGTGGGGACCTGATTTTGGTCTTAACTGGCGTTGCGGTGTGCCAGTCCACTGGTATAAAGCAGTTCCAGTTGCAAGAAGACTCCATTGGCAATCAGGAAATTCTCTGGTGATGTAGGCTCACATTGTGGTTCTTCTGCCATCCTCCTCCTGATCCCTGGTGTAGGGGACATAGTGGAGAGAAAGAGGGGTGGTTAAGGAGCTGCTGCACTCAGTTGGTCTCTGGCTACTCAACTGGATCTAACCAGTAGTGGGTAGATGGCATAAGAGGGTGGAGTGGAGCCCTGAGTCTGTGCTATCTTGTTCTAGAGACTGGCAAAGGTGTGCACCCATCTCAGGATTGGGGAGCTGTAAAGGTAGCAAAAAGCAACCTTGGGCCCCCCACCCTCCACATTGTCTGACCAAAGAATTGAGACTAGCATGGCTCAGCTGCTGCAAGGTCTGGGCCGCTGTGTAAATATTCTCTTAGTCTCCAAATCACTGCTCGGATAGCACTCATTGCTGGTTTCAGCTGTGGAATATTGTTAAAGAGCATACAGAGAATGGTGGTAGTTTTGCCCTTCCAGAGGGCAGTAATGAATAAGGGCCCATCATCTAGAAAATGCTGGATTTGGGGTATAAATAAAAACAGTGGGACAAAATCAGATAGGATAGTATGGGATTAATTTTTTTTCAGAGATGCTGCTGAAGGGCAAAGATTTTTTTTTTTGTCCCCCCCTCCCCACCTAGACGTGCCTTTTGTGTGGTGAAATATGGTCGGGGGGGGGGGAGGAGGAGGAGGGGAGAGGGAGGGAAGGAGGAAGGGGAACGACATAGGAAATAACTAAAATGAGGTTTAATTTGAATCACAAAGGCCAGTTCTACAATGTGCCGAGCACTGTCAACTCACATTGCTTTCTATGAGAGCTCATGATGCTCAGCATCTAGTTGGGTGCTTAATGTGCAGTTAAACATGACTCTGTACAAATGCCATTATGAGGCTCCATATTTGTTGTTTCTCAGTGACTTCATATCAGATGTGCTCAGTTTACTAGTTTCCAACTGCCGGGCCTGCAAACTGAACCTGGGCTACAAGGATATGTCTACACAGCATTTTGAAATGGCAGCCTGGGTCGATAGACTTGGGCTAGCGGGGCTTGTGCTAGCACTCTAAAAGTAGCTGTATATACAGCACTTTGAAGTTGTTGTGGCTCGGGCTCAGAAGCCTGCCTGAGCCACAACTTCAAAGCGCTGTCTATACAGCTGTTTTTAGAAATTGGTGTGAGCCCTGCAAGCCTGAGTCTGTCAACCTAAGCTGGGAGGCTCGCTCCAAAATGCTGTGCAGACATAACCCGATTGTTCAGCTGGGTTCTTTCCTTTTCACACATTATCACCATTATAAAAGTTCTATAGGTGTCCATTGGATCCTCAGTGGTACCTGTGCAACCTTGTGATCAGCAGAGGATTTGCACAAGTGTAGCTGATTTAGAACTTAAGAAATTATTTTGTTGATGTTGTGCAAAAAAGAAAATAGAATCCCGCGCTCGCTCTCTCTCTCCTAGTATTGTTGATTCTGCAGAGCTATTGGGAATAAGAAGCAGTAAGTTCATTTTTGTCAGTCAGTTAAGAAAATATAACTGTGAATACGCAGTGGGGGTGGATTTGGAGGATAAAAAAGTCTCACTTCTGTAGTCCCTTTACCGAGCACAATCAAACTTTACTTCACATTAACATTTGTGGAACCTTTGTCTCAGCATCCAGTCCTTGACAGCTCAGATTTTAAGACTGATCTTTTAGCCCTCTAAGACAGTGGCTGATTTTCTCATAGTCCTTGGGTGAGAAACAAATCAAATTTTATTTTCTGTTTGCACTGTTGTTGTAGCCATGTTGGTCCCAGGATATTAGAGAGACAAGGTAGGTGAGGTAATATCTTTTGTTGGACCAACTTCTGTTGGGGAAAGAGACAAGCTTTTGACCTTACACAGCTGTTCTTCAGGAGTGGGAAAGGCACTCAGTGTCACAGCTAAACACAAGGTGGAATAGATTGTTTAGCATAAGGAGTTAATGTTGTTAGAAACCATTCAAGGTGAAGTGGGCAGTTAATACCTGGGTTGGTGGGTTATAAATTGTTATAATGAGCCATAAATCCATTGTCTTTAAGGCCATGATTTTCAGTGTCTAACAAAGTTGTGAATTTAAGTTCCCCTCAGGCTCGTCCTTTGAAAGTGTTGTGCAGGTTTCCTTTGCGAGGTCAGATAGGGAATGATTGTTTGTGAAAATGTTCGCCCACAGGTGATATGTTTTTTTTATCTCTTTTTTTGAGAGCACATTTGAGAGCATAGTGATTGTCTCGTTTCACCCATATAGTTGTTGGGTGATTTAGAGTACTGGATGAGGCACACCACATAGACATGTGGAGGACCTGTGGATCTTAAAAGGTGTGTTGTGGGTGTATTTGATCATTGAGCAGTGGAGATATGTGGTGTTCTGGCAGTATCTGGTGCTTCTTTGAGGCCATGTGTCCTGGTCTGTTAGGAGCTTGCTTCTGATGATGAGTTTGGTGAAGGTGGGAGGTTGTTTGAAGGCCAGAAGTGCTGGATCAGGAAAGATTTCTTTCAGGATGTCCCCGCCCCCCCTTGAGTACGGGGTTTAATGATACTCCATATGGGTTCCAGTGTGTGGTGGTAGGTGACAACTAGGGGTGTGCGGTTGGAGGTCTGCCCTCCTTCCCCCCCCCCCCTCCCCCAGTGAAGCAGGTTCTCCCAGGGTTGGGTTCATTCCATGATGCGATCTATTTCTCTGCTGGAGTATTTTATTTTCTGTATCTGCTTAGCTGAAATAAACCATCAGTGTTAGACACTTACCGTACATAATAGGGGTCTTTCATAATTAGAGAAAATTGCTATTGTTTCGGCTGCTTGTTTTTATCCTTTTACTGTCACCAGATGAATATTAAGCACTAAGACTTGACTAGCAATTTGAAAATTGGATTTCAATTGATTACAAATACATGTACTAGGCCAACATGCAGAACTCCTGCTGCCTTATCTTGCTTCCATTGGCGTCAATGTACATTCTGGCACTGACTTCAATTGAAGCAGGATCAGGGCTCTAGTGGAAACTGTAGTTGAAATTAGGGTGACCGGATGTCCTGATTTTATAGGGACAGTCCTGATATTTGGAGCTTTTTCTTATATAGGCGCCTATTTCCCCCCCCCCCCCCCCCCCCCCCCCCCCCCCCCCCCCCCNCTAGTTGAAATGCTAATGGTGCAGTAGATATTGGAGAGATTTAACCTATGAATTCTTCTCTTATGTAGAATATTTAGTAATTAATGGCATCTGTAATCTGCTTGTATCTCAGTTTGCATTGTGAGTATTTTGAATGTATTTTATTTCTGAAGTCATCTTCAGAAACTAGATAAATAGTGGTGTGTAAACTTTGCTTTGGCTCTTTGATTTTAATGGGATGATTTTCTCATCACTGTTTTTATGTGTTGTTATTGATGGGGAAACTGTTTACTGTGTTCCTTCAAAACAATCCAGAAGAAGATAAATATACTATGTAATAAACTGTTATAGAGGAGCCCTCAGGCACCATTATGGTTGAGCATCTCAGGATTTCTATTACAAACTCCCTATTTTCAGAGTTTTATAGTCTGAACATAAAAAATGGGCTAGGGGATGAAATTTGGACTATAAAGTTCTATCCCCAGAGTGAACTAGTTATAATTACATATTTGTTTTATGAATTATTTTGGGGGATGGAGGTTTTTTTTTAAAGTAATAGAACAGAATTCTTTGCTGTGTGGGTTGCGAAATATCTGCCATGTTCTGCTTTGTGTTTGCAGTTATGAATGGATTTTCCACATCTATGCTTTGGACAAATGTTTGTATTTACAGGACTATAGGTCTCTTGTTGTCTAACTGAGAATAGGTTTGCTGGTTATTTCTTTACCAAACATATCCGTCTAGTGTAGCAACTCTGACTGGCACATGGCCAATTAACTTCTCTCTATCTGTTTCCTCATCTGTAAAATAGATATAATGATATTCACCTACTTAACAGGTAATATTATGAGCTTAATTACTTGTTTTTAAAGAGATGGAGAATAATATAGTATCTTTCATCTGAGGTTCTCTACATTTAAATATTTGTATATAAGGAAGAATCCAGGGGCCCAAAAACTTTACATGTGTATCTCTTACTTAGTGGAAATGTGTATGAATGCTAATTTAGCTATGTAGTTCTCTGAACAGCCTCATGTATAAGTAATTCCAGATATGATAGATTCAGGAAACAAGCTCAGGATTCTTTTTTTTTTTCATGTGCATGTAAAAATCTGCAAAAATTCATCATTTGGGGTCCTGATCCTGAATCCCTTACTAATATGCGTAGTTCCACTGAAGTCAATTGTGGTGAATAGGATCTGCGGGGTCAGGACCTAACTGCTTACTCTTGACCAAATGATATTTAATAAATTAAACAATTCAGTATTGCTAACCCCAAATGTTCAAAAATCATGGGTCACTTCCCAAAAATAATGATTTCAACAAGATACATTTGAGGTTCTTTTTATTTGCCTTCTGGCTTTTGAGCCTTCAAGATACATTGGGGATCCCATTTTCATGCATTTCTCTCTCTCAAAAAAAAAAGCGGGGGGGGGGATAGAAACTAATTTTTTTTTTTAAATATGCAAGCTGAGATTCTCACCTAATCACCTGCCTCCAGGAGTTAGGGCTTTTTACTAAAATACCCAATATTGCAAAACTCATGATACAGTCACGAGAGTTTGCAAGATCCCCATCTGGAAACTGAGATGAAACCCCTCAAATATATAATTTTTCATTTTTTGAAATTCGTAATGTGACTGAAGGTTTGAATTTAGGCCCATATGATTTAGGAGTGTGCTGTATTGTATTGAACCTGGTCTGTAGATTAAAAGGTCTTCATTTTCCCGGGAGTATATCACTTTTCATGAGCACTTAAATGAGGATAATTTAAGATAATGTAACTGTCTTGGTTCATATCCTCTCTTGCACTTGTAGAACTCATTTTTTATTGTTTTAAATAACCTTTTGATTCTTAATTAGTAAAGGGGACTAGGCTCTTCTGACTTGGTCTTTTTTTTTACTGTTCATGTTTAAAATATTTTTTATTGCATACAGTGTATGCAGACTTACTGAAATAATTTTGGTTTGATCAGTTTAAAAATATTAGTATTGCGACAGCTATAAACTTCTGAATGATATGAAAGGACAGACCTTTACAGAATATCAAGCAAATAATTATCTTGATTCCCCACTGATTGTAATGGGCTTACACTGCCGTAAAATTAAAGTAATGCAGTGATGAATCAGGTCCAGTATATTTAGTTGCCAAATATGTATTGACAATGTCACCATTTAAAATATGAGTCACATGTAGATTCGCAGGGCTGAGTGCAGGACTTTTGAGGGTTATGAAAGACTGGTAAAATTCCATGTAACTGGCTTAATAGAATTGGCAAGATGATGGCTGATTAGGGTTGCCAACTTTGTAATATTTAAAAACTGGACACGCCAGCAGGAGTTCTGGAATCTTCCCTGCCCTGCTCTTTCCACGTGAAGCCATGCCCCTGCGGCCCCACCTTTCTCCCGCCAAGGCCCCACCCCTGTTTGCTCTGCTTTCCCTCACCCCCCCATCGCTTGCTGTTTTTCCCTCCCTACCCCCCACCCCAGGTCAGGAGGGACTCTCCTGCAGAGCCAGGGTTGGGAGCTGCAGCTGCCCAAAGCAGGTAGGAGGTGGCCCCAGCTGAGTAGGGGCTGATACAGGTGATGACCCGACATCTCCCCGCCCCCTCCCCCCGCTGCAGTAACTGGACTTTGGTTGTCCGGTCAGTAGTAGTGACTGGACACTGTCAGGTTCCCTTTTCAACCGGACTGTCCGGTCGAAAACCAGACACCAGGCAACCCTAGGCTCATTGACCAGTGTTTAAAAAATAATTTGGTTCGGGGAGGAAAAACGCCTTAGTATATCATGTGTTCAAGGTGGTTTTTTTTTCTCCACCTAAAAATATTCTTTTAAAGTAACTTAAGTCAAAATTGCTGGCAACAGCACTTCTTGTAGACAGTGATGTGCAAAGATTTCATAGCTCTTATAGTACAGATTCCCATAGGAATTACGGGCTCATGACACTTTTAAAGTGATAGTACTGTATGTCAGTTTAGTCGTTTCCATTTCCGTAAAGAGTTTTTCATAAACACGTTATTGTACAAAAAGATATGTTAGGCTTAGTCTTTTAGGCCAAATCTTTAATTCTTTAATAATAATATTAAATATCTGACAATTTCATACAAAAGGATCTCAGAGGGCTCCTTTGATGTACAAAGTACTGCATATATACAGATTGCTTCATTCACCACTGAAATGCAGCCACCTCTGGGATGAAATGCAGCCAGTATTTAGTTGCAACAGCAACATTATACCACAGTTCAAGAAAGGAAGTTAAAAAAGAATACTGTATCCAACTGAAACGGGGGATTTCAGCAAATAATAATGAAGGATGCAAAAAGAAGTAAGGCTGTTTGTTCATTGCAACACTAGGCAACATGCTTTATAGCTTGGTGTTTGATAGAGTTTAAGGCCAGAAGGGATCATTAGATCATCTAGTTTGACCTCCTGTGTATCACAGGCAATTAATTTTCACCCAGTTGCCCTTGTGTTGAGCCCAGATACCCTTTTCTACCTCATTAAAAAATATCTGTCAATCATAAAATAGATATAACAGCCCTGGTATTTTTATTTTATTTTATTCATGTCCTAAATTTTGGAAACATAATATCAATCCAAAAGGAGGTCTGACTTTTTGTTGTTGTTTTTATTAAAGTTCTGCCTTGCAGCAGGAAAGAGTAAAAATGGGTGCTGGTGATTAAGGCTGACAACGGAAGGCATAGGGTAGAACATAGAACCATATATAGTCTTAACCCCCTGCCAAGATGCAGGATTGGTTTGTGTCTAAAAACTATCGAAGCCAGATGGCTCTCCAGCCTCTTTTTGAAGACCTCCAGTGGTGATTCCACAACTTCCCTAGGTGGCTTGTTCCACTGTCCTACTGTTATTACAGTTAGGAAATTTTTCTTGAGATTTAATCTAAATCTGCTATGCTGTAGTTTGAATCCATTACCTCCTGTCCTGCTGTTTGTGGCGAGAGAGAACAATTCTTCTCCATCTTTCATTTGGCATCCTTTCAAGTATTTGAATATTGCTATCATGTCCCCTCCTTAATCTATTCTTTTCCAAACTAGATTCCTTCAGCCTTTGCTCATGTGGCTTGCATTCCATCTCTTTGATCATCTTTGTCACTTGCCTCTGGATCCTTTCCAGTTTCTTTTTATATAGCGGTGACCAAAAATGGACACAGTACTCCAGCTGAGGCCTAACCAGCGCCAAGTAGAGCGATACTATCACCTCCCATGATGTTCATGCTATGCCTTTGTTAATACAACCCAAAATTGCATTTTATTTTTTTTGCAACAGCATTGCATTGTTGACTCATGTTGAGGTTGTGATCCACCACAATTCCTAGATTCTTCTCAGCAGTGCTGCTGCCAAGCCAGTTATCCCCCATTCTGTATTTGTGCATTTGGTTTTTCTTCCCTAAGGCTGCGTCTACATTACCCGCCCGGATCGGCGGGTAGCAATCGATATATCGGGGATCGATATATCGCGTCTCGTCTGGACGCGATATATCGATCCCCGAACGCGCTCCCATCGATTCCGGAACTCCACCAGGGTGAGCGGCAGTAGCGGAGTTGACGTGGGAGCCGCGGCCGTCGATCCCGCGCCGTGAGGACGGGAGGTAAGTCGAAATAAGATACTTCGACTTCAGCGACACTATTCCTGTAGCTGAAGTTGCGTATCTTATATCGATCCCCGCCCCTAGTGTGGACTAGGCCTTAGTGTAGCACCTTACGTTTGTCTTTGTTGAATTTCATTTTGTTGTCTATAGCCCAGTTCTCCAATTTGTTAAGATCCACTTAAATTTTAGTTCTGTCCTCTATAGTGTTTGCAATCCTGCCTAGCTTTGTGTCATCTGCAAATTTGATCAGTATGCTCTCTATTCCTACACCAAAGTCATTAATAAAGATGTTAAATAACACCAGACCCAGAACAGATCCTGTGGAACCCAACCTGAGACCTTCTAATCTGACATCATTCTATTAATAGTTACTCTTTGGTTTGCAGTTGTTTAACCAATCATGTATGCACTTAATGGTAGTTCTAGCGAGCCTGCATTTCTTTGCATTACCCTGCATTTCTGGGGTATATGTTGGTGAAGTGAGAGCAAAGCATGGGAGAGTCCTTACAAGGGAGTCGAGGAGGAACAGGCCTTCTTCTATTGCTCTCTGCTCTAGCAGAAGAAGTGATTAGACCTCATCCGAGAGTGACAGAAGGCAATGGGTAGATTTCCAGAGACCACTCACTCTGCACTCCACTGGATTTTTATTTCATCAGTGTCTCTATTCCTCTCCTCCCTTACCATTCTCTGAAAGGGAAATAGAAGACACCAAGTTCCTCCCTCGCTACATTTCTTGGCTTTGTGCAGAGTGAGTTTTGAATCTTGACAGGTCACTCCTGCACCATAGGTTGCAAGACCTCAAGATCTCTATACATCGCGGAAGCAATTTGGTTGTGAGGTCACTAGCGTAAAGTTTCTGTTCCAGTGTGGTGTTCATGACATGACAAGCTGCTTTACCTGAAGTGTCTGATCCGGTAGATGGCATGGTAGGAGCTATTTTACCATCAAAAGAGCCTGGTGACACACACAGCTTCATTTTATAACTTTTTAAATTTACTTGACAGGAGTTTCCACTGAACATGGCATCGCTATTGTATAAAAATTCTGTTAGTAGGAAAGGTGGCAATTTAACTGAGTTCGTTTTTGCCCTCAATGCCAACAGTAGGAAATCGTTCTGAGTTGGATCCATGTTTTGCCACCAGTTGCAATGGAGGCTGCAGACAGAAATCTAGAGTGTGCCAAATCAGAAGTGTTCACTTAATGAGACTGTGAGCTAAGAGCACTTCTGTATAAGGGTCCATGACAGATAAGTTATCCCACAATACACTGCCACCGAATTAGTAGAGTGGCGCAGCTTAGTATAGGGCAAAGAGCCACAGATACCCCCCCCCCGAAGTTCTAGCACCTCACGCACGTTCGTGCAGCACCAGCGTGGGTGCAGTCACAAGGGTCTGGCATGGGTAGGGCTTAATAATGGGGACACTCCACCCAGCTAGGCTAACCTGTGTGTTAACCCTGAGCTAGCTCTGCAGGAAAGACATGCTCTAGAGAAGTTGGAGCAGGGAGTTCTGGCTCTCTTTCATTGCCTCATAACATTCTAGCCTACCGAAGCACTAGGCGCTGAGAACTGCATGATATACCACTCTCTTTTTATGCTTCATTAAAAATATTTTTAAAATTTCTATATACCATCCCGTTTTAGGCTATGCCTACACGTGGACCTAGGGGTGTGATTTCCAGCTCGCGTAGATATACTTTGTGCTGGCTTTTCTTGAGCTAGCACACTGAAAATAGTAGTGTAGCCACAGTAGCATGAAGGGCAGCAGCAGCGTGAGCGAGCCCTTCCGAATACACATCCACTGAGTCCAGGTGGGTTTGTACTCAAGGCAGTTTAGCCCATTGCTCCCCCTGCTACTCCGGCTACACTACTGTTTTTAGCATGCTAGGTTGATGAGAGCTAGTTTATGTCTATGGAAGCTGGGAATCCTACCCAGCTCCAAGTGTAGAGATAGCCAGAGATTAATTGCACAGGATCCCAGAGTTCTGTTTTCAGTATTATAGCAGCCAAGTCACTCATGTAGTAGAATCACTGAAATTGTACATGGAAAAGACCAATAAAGCCATCTTAGTCCATGATCCTGCCACTGCAAGATTATTCCTCACAATACATTTTTCTTTGTTTAGCCTTCTTTTAAACACGCTTCCATTACTTGGGTGACTATTCCAGAGGCTAACAGATGTCCCTGCAAGGAAGTTTTTCCTGATAAATTTTCCTTTTCTTACTTTCATCGCATTGCTCCTAGTTATAAACTGTTTGGGTCATCCCAAGTAATACCCTTTACATTTTTACACACCCGCACATACGCAGTTATCATATCCTACCTCACCAACAACTTAGCCAAGTTTCTGTATAACATCTTTAGCCCTTATAATAATTTGTGTTTACTAGTCAGTCCCTCTAACCTGTCTATCATTTTTGGTCCAATTCTCTGAACTGCTTCCAGTTTGCCAATATCTTTCTGGTATCAAAGTATATAAGGCTGAATGCCCTATGCCCAGCTGCAGTCTAACCATAGTCATGCCGGGAGGGCCCGTTGCTCTGACATAATGCTCCTGTGCATGGAGCCCATAATTGAGCTGGTTGCATTTTGCTGTCCTAAAACGTGGCAGACCATTTGCTGTCCACAATCGCCTTCTATCTCTTTTTGGCATTACTGCTTTCAAAAGTTTTCCCTTACATTGAATATCTGTTGCAAGTTTTTTTTCCCCCTGTAGATCAATTAGTCTGCACTTTTCCAACATGAGTCTCATTTTATTTTCTGCCCATGTTGCTGACCTTCCTAGGTCTCTGTATTTTATCACCTCCCAGTTTAGTATCATCTACAAAGTTCATGCACTAGATGACCTAATAAATCTTTTTCCACCTGTAACTCCTATGCTTCATTAATAGGCTGCTTTAGTTCCTCTTCCAGATGATTAAGATGTTAAATAGGAGAGGACCTAGAACATGTCTTTGTGGCACACTGCTAGACACCTCTTTGAAACTCAGTACTTTGTCATTACCCTTTCTGCATGGCTCATCACCCAGTTTGCAAATTATGTAACAGTGCTAGATCTTTTAGATGTTTACACTTTTCCCCATGTTTCACTTTGTTGCTAAGGGTTGAAGTTACACTTTCTGGCACATATCTATCAGGAGCTCTCCCAACTGGTGCATAGAATTATTTATTCCAAATTGTTGATAAAACTCCAAAGGTTCAGGGCCGTATTATCTTCATGTAAGTTTGACAGCCTCCACCCCCAGATACTAGCTTTAATATGCAGTGTTCTCCAGGGCTTAACTGATGCCTGTAAAACTGCAGCATCCAGATCCTGCTTTTAAAATAGATCTATGACAAGTGACAAGCTGTCCATAAGCATATATGTTCTTCCTTGAAAATCTGCTTGGGACAGTGTCTCTGCTTGGCTTGGCTTTGGCATTGGTCCCCATGTTAAAAATAGTCCAGTATGTTAAATTTGGCCCTGTAGATGGATGCAAATCGTGAACTTTCATCACTTTCATGGCTCATCTAGTGATGGTTCATCTAGTAAATCTTGACTCTCTTTCAGTTTATCACAGTGTTGATGAAATTATTTAAAATAGTAGAAAAGACATGTCAGAGTAATTTGGTAATCTAATAAAAGTTAGCTGTAGAGTAACTCACAGCAGGTAATGAATGGGTGAGGCAGAGGTGCCGAGGCTTGTCTCAGAGGCACAGTAATTTGAATGAGAGGAGGAGGTGGGTTAGGTGATGGGCTTATCTACACTTAAAATGCAGCAGCATTCAGTGAAGATGCTACCTACGCTGATGGGAGGGCTCAGGGCTTCTGCTGTCAAAGTAGGTAATCCACCTCCCCAAGAGGCGATAGCTATGTCGATGGCAGAAGTCCTCTATTAGCATAGTGCTGTCTACACTGGGAGTTATACCAGCATAACTTGTTAGTGTAGACCAAGCTGATATCTTTTGTTGGCGAGAGAGAGACAAGTTTTCAAGCTTACACAGAACTCTTGTTCAGGTCTGGGAAAGGTACTCCGAGTGACCCAGCTAAATACAAGGTAGAACAGATTGTTTAGCGTAAGTAGTTAACACACATTTCAAGGGGCTATTCAAGGTGAAGTGGTCTGTTCACCAGTCGTGGGGGGGTGAGGGGTGGAGAAGCTATTAGGGGCTAGGGGGGCTGGAGGGTTATAAATTGTTGTAATAAACCATAAATCCATTGTCTCTATTGACTCAATGATTTTTAGTATCTAGCAAAGTTATGAATGTAAGCTCTCAGCCTCATCTTTTGAAGGTGGTGTACAGGTTTTCTTTGAGCGTGAGAGGTCAGACGTTGAATTATTGCTTTGCAAAAAGTGTTCATCACAGGTGATATGATTTTTGTCTTTTGTCATTTTTCTGTGTGAGTTCATTTGAGATTGTAGTGACTGTTTGGTATACCAGACTAGAGGTACACCACATGTTGAGATAGGCATGTGGAGTACTCATGGATCTTGAAAGCTGTGTTGGGGAGGGAGTGCGGGAGGTGTTTATCTTCGTGGCAACAGAAATATGTCTGCGGGTTTTGCATCTGTTCTGGCAGGGTCTGCTGTTTTTTTGAGTTGGTGTCCAGGTCTGTGGGGAGCTTGCTTTTGATGATGAGCTTGTTGAAGCTGGCAGCTGTTTGAGGGCCCAAAGAGGGGTTTGGGAAAGATTTCTTTTAGGATGCAGTCCCCATCGAGTACGGGTTGTAATTGTTTGATACCCCATATGGGTTCCAGTGTGGGGTGGTAGGTAACAACTAGGGATGTGCGGTCGGAGGGGACTTTATTTCTGTATTGAAGTGAGTTCTTTTGGGGTAAGAGGGTGGCCCATTCCATGATGTAATCTACTTCTCTGGTGGAGTGTCCTTGTTTGATGAGGGCATTTTTAAGTATGTTAAGCAGTATATCTCAAACTTGCCTCTCAGAGCATATTCTGGGGTATCGGAATGCCTGGCTGTAGATAACGGATTCATTGGTGTGTTTGGGATGGTTACTGGATCTGTGAAGGTAGGTGTGGTGAACTGTGGATTTCTTTTATATAGTTGTCTGTAGAGTTCCATTGTTGAAGCTGACCGAGGTGTCCAGGAAGTTGATGATAGTGTTGGGAGTGTTCTAGAGAGAATTTAATGGATGGGCAGTGGTTGTTGAAGTTGTGGTGGAAATCTATGGGGGAGTTTAGGTCATCTGTCCACAGGATGAAAATATCAACAATGTATCTCAGGTTTCATGGTGCATTTGTGCAGAAATTCTTCATGTGGCCCATGAACATGTTGGCATGTTGGGGAGCCATTCTAGTACCCATGGCTGTTCCCATGGTTTGGGCAAAGCGTTGTTTGTTGAATGTAAAATTGTTATGAGTGAGGATGAACCCATGGGCGATGTGTTTGGGGTGGATATCTAAGGGATGTCCTTTATCTTGTAACTACTGAGGCAGGCAGCGATGCTGTCATTCTGAGGGATGTTGGTGTATAGGGAAGTGACAGCCATGGTGGCAAGGATAGTGTTCTGAGGGAGATTGTTAATGTAGCAGAGTTTCTGGAGGAAGTTGGTTGTGTCCTGGAAGAAGCTAGCCCTTTGTGTGATGAATGCTTTGAGAACGGTTTCTATGAGTCCTGATATTCCTTCAGTAAAAGTGTGATAGCCAGAAATGATGGGTCTGCCTGGTTCGTGTATCTTGGGAAGCATGTAGATGGTCCCTGGGGTGAGTTCATTGGGTTGTAGAGGTTGTAGAGTTTCTCTTGGAGTTGGGTGGGGAAGGATTTGATGATACCTTAAATTCTTGGGTAAGTTGTGGGGTGGGATCTTCTCTGAATTCTTTATAGTAGGTGGTGTCAGAGAGTTGTCAATTGGCCTCGTTAACGTAGTCCTCATGGTAGAGGACTGCAATGGTGCCCCCTTTGTCTGCTGGTTTGATCACTATCTGATGGCTGGGTTTCAGGGATTGTGTATCGCTGTCCTCTCCACGGTGTAGAGATTGTGTTGAATGTGATGTTTGTTAAAGATTTCATAGCCTGATTGCTTCAGGGGAAAAAAATTATGTATTGCTCCAGAGTATGGTTTTGTCTGCTGTGGGGTGTCTTTTTTCCCCCCTTATGACTGTTGGTGGGGATGTGTTAATTGTGGGGGGTGATGTCAATGCCGTGAAAGAATTATTTGGGGCAGAGTTGGTGGCAGAATCCTTCTAGTGCTCCATATATTAATGTGATATCAGTTCTGTGCAGTGGGCAGAAGTTCAGCCCCTTGGAGAGTACAGCTAATTCAGCTCCAGTAGTTAAGGGTAGTCATGATGTGTTAGGGTGTCCTGTAGTGTCTCTGTGGTGTCCTGGTGCCATTGTTTCTTCCAGAGGTGATGGTCTGTGGTTGTGGAGTTGTTGTAGTTGGTTCCACTTTTTGTTTTTGTGTTGGATGGCTTTGTGTCATCAGGTTTTTGATAGTTGTTCTGGGTTTCTTGCATGATTTCCAGGTAATTGTCCAGATTATTTGTGTCTTCTATTGTGTTGGAGCATGTGGTGATATCTTGTTTGAGGGCATCCTTTCTGGAGTATGTTAGGTCCAGTAAGTGGTTCCTTAGTTTTTCTGATGTCCTTTTGAAGAGCTGTTTACACATTTGGAGTTGCGTGTAATGGTCAGAGTGTTATAGATAGTGAGACCTCTTGTTTCTTGCATTTGTTCAGGAAGTAGATGTCACTGTTAAGTTTTGCTTCCTTTTTCTTCATGTTGTGGGGTTTCCATTTCAGACGGCAAAATGTTGTATTCAGTGTTGTTGTAGCCATGTTGGTCCCAGGATATTAGAGACACAAGGCGGGTGAGATATCTTTTATTGGACCAACTTCTGTTGGTGAGAAAGACAAGCTTTTGAGCTTACATGGAGCTCTTCTTCAGGTCTGGGAGATGTACCCAGTGCCACTGAACACTCACGCCTCAGCTTTTTTTTTTCTCTCTCCCTGTGACTGGTGAAGTTTTAACGGGTCACTTCAGCTTGAGTGGTCCTTGGAAATGTGTTAACTACCTATGCCAGGGGTCCCCAACACGGTGCCCGCGGGCGCCATTGTGCCCGCCGGGGGGTGTAAGTGCGCCTGCGGAGCCCTCGGGTTTTTTTTGTTTTTGCTCCGCCGGCAGCGCTCGGGTTTTTTTTTTTTTTTTTTGGCGCCCGCCAGAAGGAAAAGGTTGGGGACCACTGACCTACGCTAAACAATCTATTCCACCTTGTATTTAGGTATGACACTCTGAGTACCTTTTCCCGACCCGAAGAAGAACTCTGTGTAAGCTCGAAAGCTTGTCATTTTTACAAAAGTCATTTTCAGTGAAGAACTCTACTTACAGGCTGTCTGACATCCTGGCATATATTATTCATATGAGTCAGATTGGTTTTACTAAAAGATAATTGTCTTTGGACAATATAATAAAATTTCTTAATT
Source organism: Platysternon megacephalum (assembly GCA_003942145.1). Lineage (NCBI taxonomy): Eukaryota > Metazoa > Chordata > Testudines > Platysternidae > Platysternon > Platysternon megacephalum. The sequence goes on from QXTE01000166.1 coordinate 745,507, forward strand.
CATCAGCTGCAGTTTCCTTACGAAGCCAGAACACATGAGCTCTGGACATGAACAATAACTTTAATACTGTGGGTTGTCCCTTGGTGTTATGTGAAATGGGTTGTGGATTTTTAAATTTTTTTTAATGGATGTAGCCGTTTTATAATAGGTCAGGGGTTGGCAACCTTTCAGAAGTGGTGTGCCGAGTCTTCATTTATTCACTCTGATTTAAGGTTTCGCGTGCCAGTAATACATTTTAACGTTTTTAGAAGGTCTCTTTCTATAAGTCTATAATATATAACTAAACTATTGTTGTATGTAAAGTAAATAAGGTTTTTAAAATGCTTAAGAAGCTTCATTTAAAATTAAATTAAAATGCAGAGCCCCCCAGACCGGTGGCCAGGACCTGGGCAGTGTGAGTGCCACTGAAAATCAGCTCGTGTGCCACCTTCGGCACCTGTGCCATAGGTTGCCTACCCCTGTAATAGGTCTTTGTGTCTGTTCTTTCAAATGGAATATATCATTTGCATTATGGAGTATTTTCGGACTCAAAGGAGTTAAATTGGAACAGGCAGATTGAAGTGTTTCACAGACATTAGAGAGGGCTGGGTGTTTTTCCTTTGCATATTTGCAAGTGGTTTGTTGTCTGATTTTGGAATATAGCAGGGACAGAAATTTGGAGGCAGAAAATATAGAGAGAAAAGGAGAAAAGATTCTTCAATCTGAAGCTGTGCTAACTGGAATGTTGTCTGAGAAGAATATGGACTGTCTCTAGACAGCGCTGGCTCCAGGGTTTTTGCCGCCCCAGGCAGCCAAAAACAAAAAAAAAAAAAAAAAAGCCACGATCGCAATCTGCGGCGGCAATTTGGCGGGAGGTCCTTCGCTCCGAGCGGGAGTGAGGGACCCTCCACCGAATTGCCGCCGAATATCTGGACATGCCGCCCCGCTCCCGAGTGGCCGCCCCAAGCACCTGCTTGTTAAGCTGGTGCCTGAAGCCGGCCCTGTCTCTAGAGCTTGCATACGTGGTCGGTAGATTTCTTTCTTGACAGAATGTGTTACGGAGTATTGGAATTGTGGTGATTTTAAAATGTAATTTGTATGGCCCTTTGTATTTTCTTTTAGTTCACATAGAAGACGTTTACTGAATTTTCTAGTTTAGAAGCTGTTTTGACAATTCTGGAAGCAGCTCCCAATATTCAGATAATTAGTTATGGTGTTTCTGTTAAATATGAATAGACCCAACACTGGTAGCAACCCACTAGCCTTCACATATATAGCTTCCATACTACCTCATTACTCTTTATTGTGCAGTCCATCAGCTAGTTTGCAGTCCATGTGAAACTGCCCATATCCAGCCCAACTTCAATTAAAGGGACATTCTCAGCTCACATGTATTATTTTTAAATCATGTATGTTTAGAATGCTTGTCCTATGAGCAGTCCTTTTATATTTTTCTTCAAAATGGCTTTATTTTGGGGGGAGAGAGAGGCAGGAACCCAACTGAAGCTGGTGTTCTGGAGGCCCTTGTAAACACCAGCCTGGGAGCTTGCATGTTGATCAAGAGCTACTGTACCAGGCTGGCGTCACTGCCACCTGGGTGGCTGCATGGCTGCGTCAGAAGGCCGATAGGAGTAGCTCCTGGGAAAGCCATGGAGGATAAGGAAATGTTCATTTTGAAGTATCCGCCTCAAAAATCCTCAGTGTCCTGAAAGATAACATTTTGTACTTCAGTGGGAGAGGAATCCAGTGTGTCTTGGAGAAATAGGATGTGATTATGTAGCTAAAGACTGAATCCTAATGCAGAGTTAATGGTGCACATGCAGTTTGAACTCTTGTATTTCCTGATGTTTGCTTGCTTAACTATGAAAGCACAACAGTCTCTTGTCCTATCTTTTTAATGGAATTTCATATGTTTTTAATTTAAACTAAAAAGAAATTCCATAATCGGGCACCATTTGACTGTATAGTACTGGATTGCCTTCTCCCATGTAAGGTGGGATAAATGAAGCAAGGAAACCTACCTGGCCCTGCCTCATGAAGGCCTTGATTCTGAGAGGTGCTGAGTGTCCTTAACGCTCATTCACTTCATTGGGAGTTAAAAGTGCTCAGCCCCATGCAGGACAGACCTTATTCAGTGAGGCAATGGATGCTGTGGACACTGCCTTGTTCAGGAGACACGCGCTTTAATTACACACCTACGTTAGCCTCACACAGTCTGTGATTTCAAAATGGGTTTTTTTTGTTCTGATTTGCTTAGCTAAAACTTGAATACTGTAACCAGTCAGAAAGAAAGTCTCATGCACAAATTTACATTACTAATAGAGCTGGTTGGGGTGACCTAAAGTGAATAATTTTAGTTTGTCAAACCGAATCAAAATGTTTAGTTTCAGGTGAGAGCGACATTAATGGGTGTCCACCTGAGTTGCCACAGTACCTCCATGGGAGTTGTAGTTTGATTGCCTCATGCCCCCATATGCCCTCTATAGGCTGGGCTGCTGGCTGGATTACTTCTTGCATGATGCACCATGGTCTCCCCTCTGGCTGAACGGCTGCAATGCATCATGGGAATATCATGTCTGTGGTGTATCATGGGAAATGTACTCTGTTTAGACATTTTCAAATCAAAGTTTTTCAGAACTTTCTGTTATGAAAAAAAATAAATATTTTGGCTCTTCTTCCCAATTCAGGACAAAAACAAATGTAAAAATAACAGAATGTCCCACTTGCCAGAGATTAGTGTACTAGAAAATCAAGTTATTGTCCAGTACTTTGTTCCAGGATCAGGGTCTCTTGCTTTGAAAGAAACCTACGGCCTTTACATCCCCTTTAATTTTTGATGGAGAGCTTTGCTTTCTTTTCCTTTACTTAGCACTGGCTGACCTGTATCCTGTGACAACTTCATATTCCACTGACATTATCACTTAATTAATCTTGCTGGAGCTTATTAATCAGCCTTATTAATGTGAGCCTTATTTAATATCAAGAAGTTGTGGAAGAAAATATTGCAAGATGTTTCTTTTACCAATGATGAGTCTCTTGCAACCTAATTCAATCAATTTTAATTAAAATATTAATTAGTTAGAATTCTTTATGAGCTTCAAGCTTTAGATGACATTGAACTGTGTTCTAAAGAGTTTTGCATTTGATGTGGGCAACAGTTCAACATTTAAAGGTCTGATCTCTCTGTGGTTTAATGTGCAGTTTTATTCTGAAAACTGGCTATGTTAAAATGACATTTTCTTACTCTACAGAGTCCAGTGTGTTCATTTCAGGGACTAAAGTATGCTTTCACTTGTTAGGCCCCGTCCAGACTACCCGCCCGGATCGGCGGGTAGTCATCGAAGTATCGGGGATCGNCTGAGACAATGACTAAGCAAGAGTAAACTGATTATGTTCCTCCTTGTGGATCATCCAAATACTGGTCGGTAAGTTTCAACCAGTTACACTTGTGCAGCCCTATCTAAAGCAATGCACTAATGTCTTGATTTTCAGAGATGTGGAGCACACCCAGGTCCCTTTAAGTTCAATGGGAGCTACAGGTGCTGTGCACCTCTGAAAATCATGCCAGGTGAGCATAATTTGGCTTTCAAAACCTTTGTTATTGAGTTTTCAGAGATGGCAGTTAGGAAGCCCAACAACCGTATATTTACTTGTTAACTGACCACATTTAATCTGGAAATCATTGTGAGAAAATAAATATGGACACGTAGCTCCATTTATACAGTCATGTTTTGGAGAACTTCACTTTCAAGGAAAATGTACTCCATATAGGAATAAATGACGACAATTTTAAATATTTCAGAATTTCTTGTTGACAGTCTCATGAGGTATTATTAAAGTGCACTGGCATCATACAGATGAAAAAAATGAAGATAATCCCTGGCCCAAACAGCTGTACAGAAATAACTCTTGCTAGCTGTCTTCAGAACATGAAAATACCAGTCTAATGTTAGGAACTAATGAGAAATTTCTTTGACTTCCTTGAGACCAATTGTATTGTGGATTGTGCGAGTCTACTGTGAATCCAGTTCTATTTGATTAACTTGTTCCTTTGGAGTTGTATACCTGAAGATATACATTACAAAAATCTCAGAGCATTCCATTATTTACCAGTGATGTCCCTGGTACGTTGCAGCAGCGCACGAACTGAAACCAGGACCACTGAAGTCAGGTGTGTTCCGTGTGGGTACAAAGAGCTCTTTGGCGTTAGAGATTATAGTAGATAGCAGATGGTCTAATTTAGCTGCTAATATCTTTTAGTGGTGATATATGAATGCTGATCTTTATCTTTTAAATTTTATTCTGCACAATTTATTTTTTATTACAAATTCAATAAAATATTTATTATAAAAGAGGTGCTGCCGCCGCCATCACCTTCTGGAAAACATGGGGGGAAATGTGTTTATAGATACTTTGCATGAAAACAGGATCTTTGTTTCTTACAAATCTGTCTGTTTACCGTCAGTGTGGCATCATAATCCTCACCATAAGCCTTTCCACAATAACCGATTGTTATAGATTTCACGTGGATTTCAGGAATTAATGTAAGTAGTTTTTAGGCCTAATTAGTTTGATAGTAAACTTTTGATTTCTCTTTATATGAAATATAAAGAGAAACCTAGAGTATTGTAAAAACATTTCACGATTTCCTTAAACAACAGTAAATACCAGCTTCCTTTCATTATTAACCCATGGGTTATCAGTTCAAAGCAGCTTTTTTTTTTTTCATGTGAAAACTGGACAGTAGTCCAATTTCTTAAGATAAATTGTTACAGTTTATAGGAGGCTGACTTTCAGTAGCTTATCCTGAAATAGTGATGTTTAATGTGTCTCTTGAAGATCCACCAAAACCTCTTTCAGCTATAGAATAACAAAACATATGCTCCTGGTTTTTTCTCAACCACCTGTATTTGTATATTTATTTTAGTTTGCTTTTTAGACCTGCAGTACTTATCTTCCACCAGCAGACAAGCAGTGTTCCCAATGATAATGTGTAGGATCGATTTCTTCAGGCCCGAGAGTCGTTTATAAACTATTAGGAACAGAACTATTTGTACCAAATATAAAATGAGCATTGGGACAGAGAATTGTGGATATATCTGCTGAGAATCCTAGAGGCTCATTGATGAAACAGCAGTTGGAAGCAGATGCAGAGCTGGAACTTTTGAGAATGGGCTGTGTGAAAAAACTGTGAGTGGTAGAATATGCAAGAGTTCAAATCCTAATAAAGGCAATAAGAAGTAACACTGCATTTAGTGAATGCTTCTAGCACTTTTTAATCTGTTTTGAAAAACAATTCCAAATATTGCATTTTTTCAGTTCTGCTGTTGCAGGACTAGCCCATCAAACTGACTAGTAGAGTTGGTCAAAAAATTGGGAACAAAATTGCAAACAGGTGGTGTTTTTTCATCAAAATTATTTGACACTCAAACAACTCCACTAAATAGACCTAAAACCACTTTGCATTAATAAATGAAGTCCATGTGCCATGTCAGTTGGTTACTGTGAAAAGGATTTATGTTGTCATAAACAGAGGATTATGGTATTATGCTGAGAATGAGCTGCAGAAGCAAGCAGGTTATTTGTTTGCAGTACCATGTTGTACTGTGAACTCTGGTTTGATTTTTGGTATGGTAAATCCGGGCCTTGTCCAAAGCCCATTTTAATGAAAGCCTTTCCACTGATCAGCCCTTGATGGACTAAGGATGTGATGGTTGAACAAGGCAGTTTAGTAGGGGTTAAAGCTATCCTTTGTATCCAGTCTGGTGGTGGTTCTGGTGATCACAGTATTTATTACCTTTATAGCTCTTCATTTTTTCAAAGTACTGTACAAACATTAATGAATTTAAGCTTCACCAATACTCCTTGGAGGTAGGTAAGTAAAAAGTACAATCTGCATTTGATTGATGGGGAAACTGAGACACAAAAATTAATTTACATGCTCAGAACACGTATCAAATATGTGGTGGAGCTGGGATTAAAATCCAGGCGTTCCTAGCTCCAAGCCTTGCCCAGATTGTCCCCCTCCAGTGCTGAATCTCCTGGGTAAGGGTGTCTGAAGGAGGAAATCTTCATGAGGATCTTCTCAGATCGTCCTGTTGGGAGGGAGAAGGTGCAGGATTTTCTTCTAGTATAAAAGGCCATAGGGTCTTCCCTCAAACCTGGCAGATTTCCCCCAGGATCTGCAGAACATCAGCGCCATCAAGCCAGAGGGGCTATGCCACTGTTGTTACTCTGGTTCCCAGCAGAGAGCTGCCGCCTTCTTGGCATTGTAGCAGTAGGACTGCTCATCCATTACTTAATTTATTATTTGTAATATAGCCATGCCAAGAGGCCCCAACTGAGATCAAGGCCCTGATGTACTAGGTGCTAGTAAGACACAAATGTATAACAGAGTGTCCATGCCCCATTGAGCTTACAATCTAAGTAGATAAGACAAAAGGTGGGAGAAAGGAAAGTATTATTATCTCCACGTTACAGATGGAGAACTGCGGCTCAGAGAGATTAAATGACTTGCTCAGGGTAACACAGGACGTCTCTGGATGGGGTGAGAATTGAACCCCAGACTCATGCCTTAAACACAAGATTCTCTCTCCTTATTCATAACACCCAACCATATTATGTTGTGAATTAGTTAGAGATAAATTTTTGAGAACATAAGATGATCCACATCTTATCTGAACAACTTATACATATTACAGTCTCTCCCCAATAAATAGTCGCTATGTATTAAAACATTTAACTAGGCTAGAGATTCACATGTAAAATCACACTTGCAGATATCTTATTGACTGGGGACACTCCCTGGAGGACTCTGCATCCATAAAACAAAATACATATTTTAATGAAACTTGAATATGTTTGATATATATAATGTTGTTTCTACCTTACTCATTTACTACTCATTTCCTTTGGAATGTAATTCCAACATTTTTTACAAACTGCTTGTATATAAATAGGTTCTTGCATTATTCTTTAAAAGATCGTACCTCTGAGCCCAGCAAAAAGGATACATTTTCTTTTGAACTATGTTATACACACTATATGTGATCCATCACAAAGGTCTGAAAAGTGGTTGTCTAAAGTGTGAGGTTGGTTTGCACCATTTTTTAGTATGTCATGCTCCGCCCTGAAGTGAGGGGCATGTTGAATGGCTGCTTACTTTCTGTAGCATGTCAACAAAGAGGTGACATTGTTCGAGCAAACAGTGCCATGACATCCTGAGTTAATTACAAAAGCAAAAAACCAAAAACAAAACAGGTGTGCAAAGTTCCTTTAACTTAGTGGATGTACATGCCACAAAATATTGTGATCACTAAGGCATAGTTCCTCAACACCTGAAATGTAGTAGGTATATTGGTCATACTAGTGAGCTATTTAACTCTGTACAAGTTTCTGAAACCCATGTTCACAATGAGGAGTGTTTGGGTTTTGGAACTATTTGCAAAGGAGAAGGTTCTACTCTGTGAAAAAGGATAGCAGAGTCTGACCCTTTGTATTTAGATGTGCCTTAATTATCTGATACTGAAAACACTGAATAATCACTAGCTTGTTGTTTTCTCAGTCTGTGAAGCCTCTTACCACCATAGGTATTTAATGTGCCACTCCTTTATATTATGTTCAACCCTGAGTATAACATACTTTGTCCCATATTTGTGATAAGACATAATTTTGATAGATATTCTCTGCACATTCAAAATCTATTATGGACTAAATTTTTGGATTATCTGTTGGATTTTCAACACAAACATAATTGCACATGGTATAACTCTAGTGCCTTTTAGGGAAGCGATCAATGTACTTTCAGTTTAAGGAACTTTAATTAAACAGGCATGGTTTTAAAACCAGAACAAGCCACTGTGAATGAAGAAAAATTATTAAAGTTACATGGTCAATTTTAAAATCATGAGTTGTAAAAAAAAAAAAAAGCATTTCTTTACCTATATTACTTAACACTATACATTATTAACATTGAAATGATTTTTAAATATCCAATTTACATATTACCATATCTGCTCTTTATTTGCTTTCTGAATTCTTTGCTTCACCACAGAAAACCAATGAAGTAATTTTCATTTTTGTTTATAATCAATTTTATTAGTTCTCAATACTATTAAGTTTGGGTTTCAGACATTGCAGATGAATATTTGTTTCACAGCCAACTATTTCATTTGATTATTTTAAGTTTTGTGGAAACCTTTCTGTTGGTTTTATATTTAATATAAACTTTTTTTACAACCTTTGAAATGTGGATATATTTAAATTTGAGTATCCCTTTAAATATAATCCCAGGTGTAGGTCTAGTTATTGGAAAAAACTGTCTGGATATTCCTAATTTGCATAATTGCAAAACCCTTTTACAGTTTTTTGACATCTGGGTCTACAAAGCCAAGATCCACACCTATAAAAACCCATAGTCTGGTGGAAACTCAGTCATCCTTATCGAATGCATGCATCCACAAAAATCGTATTGGCATAGAATTAGAAATGGAAAAGGCCTATCCTGTTGTTGTATTATGTCCTCCAGTGTAGCATTGTTCTCTGTAATATATTTCCTAGTGCTTTGGTCAGTCTAAATGTCTCAAGCACTGTGGTGCAGCTTGTTCAATATTCAGCTATTAGATTAATTGGCTCGGTTAACAGAGTTATGCAAGAAAAGGAAAACTAGATGAAAATCCATTTGACATGCTTGGTTCAGAATGTCAGAAGACAATATTGATGGAGGATTTAAGGATTAAGGGAAATCCAGTAAAAAAGAGGGGGGAAAAACTTTCAACCTTATATTAGCCATACAAATTGCTGCTGCACCAAGCATCTTAGGGGGGTCTGAAGTCTCCTTGGGGTATGTCAGCATCGCACAATTAAAAATATTTTTCTTGATAATAATCTTTAAATTACTCCATTTTTAATGTTCAGTTTAAGCATTTACGTCCTTCAAATGAACATGCATTTAGTCTGGTAAATATAAAGCTCTCCACTGCCGAAGTTTATTACATTGTATCTCATAAATGAATGTGTTACTATTACAATTACAGCTAAAATAATCTTTTTGTAATGATCACCTGATCTGAACAGAGCCAGTTAGCTTTGTTGTATTTATGTTTAGTGAATATTAGTTTGTAATAAAAATCCCAGTTTCCTTTGATTTTATTTCTATTACAATTTAGAACCAAAAATACTTCTTACCCATTGAAATAAAATAAGACTGTTTCCCTTTCCAATCACCTTTTGGCCTGAGTTTTGAAGCTCGGATTATTTTGATTAATTTAGCTTTCTACTTGTAAATATCTTCAGCTTCTGTCTAGACTATTTCTGCCATTTTGATGGCTTTATCCATTTTTTCAACCTCATTTATGCTTTGTTTTCCTTGCTTTGGAATATACTGGTTTTCTCTCTTCTGAGAACTACATCTGACTGGAAATGTTCAGCATAAGCGCTTCCTTCCTCCAATTGTAACTGTGTTTGGCTTTATAAGTAAAGCTAAAATGCAGGCTTCTTTGCTGAAAAATTTTATCCCTCGAATCAATCACATATGATCAGTTATTAAAATATTTTTTTTAAATCTGCTTTAAAAAAAAAAAAAAAAGACAAAACCACTGTTGGTTTTCAATCTATCTGATAAGGATTTGGCCATCCAGTTTGGAATCGGAGTTAGGGTTCTCATGCAACAGCATTGCTTTGGAAATATACTCTTGAATATTAACCAGATACTGACGTTGGGGGAGAGAAGGGTGGTACGGGGGAAGCTTTCTCACATGAATGGAGAAGTCGTCTTGTAGGTAGATCTCACCCTTTGTGTCTGGAGGAGGGTGGGGGTTGTCTACCTCTGTGGTGTCACTTCATCCCAACCTAGGAGAGAATCCACATGCAGGGAGGTCCAGGTCACCCTCCCCATTCTGGCCCGCCACCAGCAGAAAATTTGCCTGAAACTTAATGCAGCCTGAGCTACAATTTTGGTCAGAGTTTGTTCTGGGGATTCCCCTTCAGTGTGGGTATTGGGCTCATCTGGAAGTGGGGAAAGCCCAGACAGTACGGTTCCTCCTGCTTCTTAGAGAGCCTGAGGGAGGGTCAGAAGAAGAGGGCTGCTGAGGCACTGGGCCTGTGTGTCTGATGGATTTGCAATATTCAGAGGCCAAACAGTTGGTTGATCTGTGGGGTCACCTTACTCCTCAGTTGAATGATATGAGGATAACTCCATAAAGGGAATCTCACAAAATTTTCCTCCTTGCAAAGGCATCTTCCTGGAGGTTCTTCCACAGGGAAGGGTGATTGTCCCCTTCCTTTTTGTAGAAAAAATTATTCAACTGGGTGTGTTACAACGCTGCTAAAAGCAATGTGCCTACTATTCCTAATTCCCAATGCACCACGTACAATTTTATACCTGTATTTAGCTACAAACCGGTTTAATCCATGGAAAGCAAATACAGCTAGGAATGTTTATATGCTATTAAGTTGATGTGAGACCAATTATCCTTTAACAGTAATATTCAGATGGGCTCCCATTTTATGATCTGAGGATGTGGACAGTTTGAGCATTCCTGAGGGTATTAATGTACTAGGCTTTTCAGATTCTGTGAATATGGAGATACTTTTGCCAAAAAGGTCTGTAGCAATAATGCTGCTGCTAGAGTAAGTGAGCAATGATCAGATTGAAAACCTACTCGTATACCTGCTGATATTTGCAGGTGAGCTGTAGAGCTCTGTTATGTTGCTGTTTCTATGTATTTGTTTTCTTTTCTTTCTTCTTGATTAATTTGAGAGGCAGACTAGGTGATAAATGAGACAGCATAAGAGTTCTTAATGAGCACCTTGGCTTTGAATACTCATCTGCTCTCTGCTATAATGATTTGATTTGTGCTATGCTTGTGAGGATAATATCAATTTGGATCCCTCCCCCAAAACTCGATATGCTTATTTCTTTTAATATAATGTATTCAAAATGTCAGCAACAATGGGTGGGACAAGGACTCATTTTCATCTACACTACGCATCACTCAGTATGGATCAGATTCAGCTCTCCTGTATACTGGAGCAATTCCATGTAAATCAACTAATTGATTCTGCATTTAAACTATTCTATTTGACATAGTGGAATAAGAATCTGGTCCTATGGCTTATAAATGAGAGGAAGTCAATCACCTCAGTGGAAGAAGATACAATAGAACTATCAGTTACACTTGGCTGGTAGAAATGGCATGGTTGAGGTAGATGATCTTGGGTTTATAGAAAGGCCTTAAGCTTTTCCCCAGAGTTGTGCAAGGAGGGCCCACTCTGCTTATGGCACTTGCCCTTTTCAAGTGGAAGTGGATGTAGATTGCCTGCACAGTGCTGTCCCTGGGCCAGTGGAGGGCTCCCAGTCTGGGGACGACATGGGAAAGAGGAGGATCAGGGTAGGCCAAGCAGAGTAATGTCATTTTCTTTTGGTACCCAGTGATAAAACTGCTAAAAGGTTTATATAGCAGGAGACTATTGACTTCCCTTTTTTTTTTTTTTAAATAAGAGCCCCCTCAGGGCTGTGGTTTTCTGTTTAAGGGAAATCTCAGATGTAGCTATTGGCTGCGGGGACCATCATTGGTCTCTTGCTTCCAGAGGCTCCCCTCCCTAAGATCCATGGAATTTGGGGGCTGGACCCACTGCTTTTCCCACAAGGTTGGGGTGACAAACCGCATCCTTCTGATGGTACAGTTTGGAGAAAGCACTCCCCAAGGGAACACTGGGAGGGAGAATTATTTTAGGAAAAGAGTGAATAAAATACTGAAAAGAAGAGATGGGAAAAAAAGAGAGAAGCTCCTGCCATTGGTTGGATTGATTACAAACACAGAACTCCAAATTGAAACACACTGACTTGGGGTTTTCCTCTCTTTATCCCAAACTCTACCATGCTGATACTGCAGAGAATTTTGGAGAGGATGAAACAGCTCAAAATGAAACGAGAGACATGAAGTCTAGTAAACTGCCAATCAGCCGCACCATGTTTAACTAACAGGCATACTGATACTGAGTTTGCAGATCATATTGAGTGTCAAAAAATAAGCTCTCAATTGTGATCATAGAGTACTTCAGAATAATGCTGAACAATCAACGTACTATATTTAGCTTTAAACATGGTATTATAAATAGCTACTACAGGCATGTTTAAATAATTTATGACGGGATAAAATAATTTAAATAATAGAACAACTATCTTTCTGACTATCTTTCTGACATTTTCAAAGTCGGTAATCCCATACTTTATCCTTCTTCCCCCCAACCTTATAACTGATTGTGAAATTCTTAATGTGTTGGTTAGAGCTAGACCTGGTTTTTGTCTGAATGTGACGATTCATCAAAATGTTGCCCATAGGAAGGGGAGGAGAGTGGCTGTTGGCAGCTAGTGGAAATTAGAGCAAACTAACTTATTCGGGTGACTAACCAGTCTAGTACCAGGATCAGGGGAACTCAAAGGTGGCTTAAAAGCCATATTTTCACCCCTACTCCCCAATTTGAGCTACACCAAGAGCTGCAGTGAGGATCTGGGTCATTGTATTCAAGGAGACAACGTGAATAAGACCGAGACTATCTGGTCCTTTGTTTTATCAGGGCAGATCTTTTTTGTTTACTGTATTTTGTATTCAGTAACTGTCAATTACATGGGAAATACTATACATCTTAAAGAAATATTTTCTCTTTATTTGGCTTAATGGGGGAAGGACAAGTCAGTGGAGACTAGAGTGAAGTGCAAAGAAGTGAAAGAACAGGATAGAAAGAGAATTCATATTTTTCATTTTTCTGTGAGATCAATATAAAGTATTAGAGTACCTTACCCTTATTTAAAACTACATCTAAAAATATTTTCTTGTGAAGAATATTTAGTAATGGTGTACAAATATTTCCTTAGTACATATAGAAAATTATTAGTGTTGCGTTTGCAGAACAAGTTGTTAGAATTTGCTTGCCAAATTCTCCACAAATTCCCTTTTGATTGCATCAAAAAGTTCACAAGAAGCATTTTTTTTTTCAACGCAGCAATATCAGATTAATTAATATTCTTATGTCTAGTGAATGCAACTATCTTGTTTTCGCGAAGTCCTGGTATCTTCCAGTTCTGTATTGAAATGAAATCTGCCACATCATTTTATGTCACTTTCCAGGATCTTGAATCAATGTGTCTTGACTTGCAATGTGCTGTAGGTAGGGTGACCAGATGTCCCGATTTTTGGGTGTTTTTCTTATATAGGCACCTATTACCCCCCATCCCCGTCCCAATTTTTCACACTTGCTGTCTGGTCACCCTATCTGTAGGAAAAAAGGTGGACAAAAATGTACAATGTGAAATGCATAGGAATTAAAATTTTGCAGAGCTACAATTTGTGAAAATAGATTAGGCTGAAACTATCTATTGATGTTATGTTTATTTAACACTTCGTTTTCCAAAAGCCATGTAATTTTCTTCATTGGAGCATGGAATCTGTGTTTGTGATTGCAGAGATTTGTTTTTCATTACATTTGTTGAGAAGTGTTTGCATACTGCGGTTTATGCTTTCTGAACTTGCTGCATTCTGAAATCAGTGGAAAAGAAATATCCTTTCTAAAATTATTCCCCGGCACTCCAGTTATAATTTATGAAGGCAAAGATGTTGAACTGTTTAGGAGTGCCAGAAGCTCCCCTGAGGCCTCCTCCTTTCCCCCCAAGGCCTTGCCCCTTCCCCTGAGGTCCCACTCCCCATTCATTGCAGCCACCCGATGCAGGTAGGAGGCAGCCCTGGCTGAGTTAGGGGCTAGTGTGGGTGATGACCCGGTGCCTCCCCCGCCTGCAGTAACTGGACTTTGAATGTCCGGTCCCCTTTTCAACAGGACTTTCCTGTCGAAAACCAGACACCTTCCAACCCTAGGTAAGGAGTGTGGAATAGATGATCTACATAGCATGTTTGCAACTCAGGGCAGCATAATTATAATGCAAAGGTATTGTATGCTGTTTTAAACAGTAGTACACCTCTACCTTGATATAACGCTGTCCTCGGGAGCCAAAAAAACTTACCGCGTTATAGGTGAAACCGTGTTATATTGAACTTGCTTTGATCCACCGGAGTGCACAGCCCCGCCCCCCCGGAGCACTGCTTTACCGCGTTATATCCGAATTCGTGTTATATCGGGTGGCGTTATATCGAGGTAGAGGTGTAGTTCCCCTTTGCAATGTTAACATATTTTGGAAAAGGTGAGAATGGGAACGTCAGATGTTGTGAGATGACAATATAGCTTGCAATACTGGAGGGCCCAGAAAGAGTGTGAACGGGCTGAGATTCTTGGGAAATGGCCAACTTGTTCCCTCTAATCTCTGTTGTGTGTGGCAGCTGGAGGTTGTGACCAACTGGTGGTCATGTCCCCTGGCTATTGAGCTCTGCTATTTTCCTCTGGTTCACAGGGACATGCTTGATTCAGCAGAATACTTAAGCATGCACTTCAGTGGCTTACTGAATAGGGATGGATTTAAGCATGTGTATAAAGTACTCTGCTGAGTTTAGGCTATGATGCAGTGGAGGGGTATGCAACTAGGTGGGATCAGTGCTATCTTTTTGTATGGTTTATATATGGGAAGTGGAACATATGGCCCTTTAGCTGAATACCATTAGTGCTGCCGCATTCCTGTTTACATGATTTTGCAACTGTAATTCCTTTTGTAGCATTATCATGGCAGAGCTTCAAGTACTGTGTGTCGTTACTGATCATTTTAATGCAAGGTCAGTATATAATCTGTTTGAAAAGCTTGTAGGTGGTTTTTATAATATAAAACTAATTAGTTCCCTGCAGAGAAGAAAACTGAACAAATGAATGTTTTATACGTGTAAAACACTCAATTTAGAAAATGTAAATGGACAAAATGACCATGAAGAAATTTTGTCAATCTTTTATGAGGCTGTTACAAACATTAGATTCATACATTTTCCCACCTCCCCTTCTCTGGTTTAAACCGCAATTAAAAATTACCATCTTTTTGTGTCTCATTGGCATCTGCATCATCAGAGAAGTCAGCATACTTTGAGTTTGGCTTCACGGTTTCAGAGTATAAAACAGTATCTCTGCATATCCTATGTTAACAGTTTGAATGTAGGTTGCTCCTTTGTGCCAGATACCCTGTTGTTCTCCTTCTTGCTGATTTTGGAGTTGTGTTCCCTTCACATATACCAAAAACCTTCCTCTTGTGCTGAGAAAAATCCAGGGTGGAGACCATGAATTTGTGTAAATCTGATGTCTATCCTAATCTTTCATGTATATTTAAATAATGATTCCCAAACTATATCCGCGTTCCTCTGAACTAGAAATGTTGATCATTGGTATTTTTAGATTGTAAAATCTTCAGAGCTGCAATTGTCATTTACTGTGTGTACAGTGCCTAGCACAATGGAACCCTAATTGTTTTGCTTATTTTTTGTATATATGAAATGAATGCTTATATTGGTTGCATTATGTCTCATGAGTACTAGAGGGCATAATCCCTTTAAAATTGTTTTTTCACCATGTTTTTCTGGGCCAGAAAAGTGCTGAGACTTTTTAGATTCTAGCAACCAAGGGTATAATCATGTAGCTAGGATTTAAGGGGGAGAGAGAGAGCAAATATCAAAGGTAGACGATGTAATCAGTTTAAAGAAAACATTCAGTGGGCATTAGGCCCTGATTTAGAAAGATAATTAAGCATGTGCTTAAAATTAGGCACATGCTAGAGCAATATCTTTTGACGTCAATGGGGCTACTCAAATGCTTAAAGTTAGTCATGTCCTTGTTGAATTAAGACCTTAATCCATGTGGCCTGGCTTTCAAAGGCTTTATTTTTATTAAAAGATTATCTTAACATACAAGTGTTATCTTTTTTTATAGAATCTGTTGTAAAATGGGATTTAAATTATATGAAATATTGACATAGGTTCAGCTAAAGAGAATATTGCCATTCAAAATTTTTAATAGTCTGTTTTTGGCCTGATTTCCCCTGTGTTTGACCCTGGTGTAATTCCACTGACTTTAACAGAGTTAATCCTGATTTACACTGCTTTAAGTGAGAAGAATATCTTCCCCAGTCTGTTGAAGAACTTCTAATACTATTTCTTAGCTGCAAATTCTGTCTCATCCAGAATCCCTGCTGATTATTAAAACTACTCTCTATATGGCAATACATATGTTAGAAAGCCCTTTTGTAAAATTCAATTGAACACAAATATCTGGAAATCCATTTTTCTTCTTAAACCAGTATATTTCTGTTGTGCAAACACTCCTCGTTGTGGTTTATTTTAGCATTCTTTTACATTTTTTTCTTTTAAAATGTCTTTTCACTTCTCAGTGGTGCCATTAAATGTAGGTAAGTGAGGTGAACAGTATGCTCTCACATGCTCTGAATCAATTGGAAAAGATGACTTATCTTTTTAAGGATATGCTCTTAACTTTACTCACGGAAATAAAACCTTTCTAGCCCTTTAAGGTCTATATCCATTAAGAACAAAGAAATACGTTTTAATAATTCACACATCGAAAGGGCAGCTAAAATCAGTTTGGAGTAAGCACAATCTATGGTACAAATTTTAGACATTGTTAGATCCAAGGACAAAAATTCTGTGCTCTTTGTACATGACGTGTCAGACAAGTCATACAACTTCTTTATATTTCAGTTCACCTAAATGAAAAAGGGGTGTAATGGCCTACATCACAGGACAGTGGAGGATGCATTCATGTTTGTAAAGCACTATGAGATCCTAATGTGAAGGGAGAAATAAATGAAAAATGTGGTGGTGGTGGTGGTGGTGGTGGTGGTGGTGTTGTTGTTATAGTGGTATTCTCAAGCGCTGGTTCAGTTAACAGGATGCTGTCAAGTTAGTACGTCTACAGCAGGGGTAGGCAACCTATGGCACGGGTGCTGAAGGCGGCACGTGGGCTGATTTTCAGTGGCACTCACACTGCCTGGGTTCTGGCCACTGGTCCGGGGGGCTCTGCATTTTATTTAATTTTAAATGAAGCCTCTTAAACATTTTAAAAACCTTATTTACTTTACATACAATAGTTTAGTTATATATTATAGACTTATAGAAAGAGACCTTCTAAGAACGTTAAAATGTATGACTGGCACGCGAAACCTTAACTCAGAGTGAATGAATGAAGACTCGGCAGAGCACTTCTGAAAGGTTGCTGACCCCTGGTCTACAGTGTGACCTACTATAAACTTGCATGTTTATTTTCACTTTCTTCTACTCCCTTAAATGATTTTTTTTTAAGGCTGGAAAATTCTTAGAAAATGGATTTTTCCTTTAGTTTTAAGTATCTCTACAAGAACAAACCACGGATACTGTGTTCTCGGTGTGGTCCACGGTTTCTCCCCTAGTTCTTGGAGCAGGCAGTTATAAATGTCCTCTATTATTATTTCTCTGGTAGCATCCAGCGGCAATAACTGGGACTGGGGCCCCAATGTACCAGATGCTGTACAAACCACACTGGGACAGTCCTCATCTCAAAAATTTACAATCTGATTGGAAGAATCCTGCTTTTTGAGGTGCTCAGAAACTGATGTGGATAAAAGCAAAGCAGCAAGGTTCAGTTTTCTCTCTGTTTTTATATTCTAGGTGAGTGTCGTCAAAAAAGAATCCAAAGATAATATAGTGAATTAATAGCATATAATACAATAACTGTAGTAAAGTAGCATATAGGGAAGCTTAAACTTATTGATGTCACATGTTCATACATATTTGGGAAGTTGAATTACATAAAACATTATATAATTAAGTGACATTGTCTTCATTAAAATTAATTACCAAATATGAAATTTTAGAATAATTAATAAATTTTGTCACTATTTCTAATTAAATTAGAAACAAATAACTAAATCACCAGTGATGAAGCTGCATGGTAGCCAGAAAATCTCACTTTAATTGGGCAGTGTTTCAGTTTGTGATAATTAGTAAAATATACAAAGCATATTTGCTCTGTAGCCTTTCAAGCTGAAGAAAACAGGAAGCACACATCATCTGTATTACCTTGAGGTAACAACAACAGATGTCACAAGGGTCGTAATGGCAGGAGAAGAGAACTATTGAATGGGCAAGATGTCTGAAATCAACAGAATAATTGTTCTCATTATATTGACAGTACATACCAGACCCCCTTTATGCCTTTAATGCTGCAAATAATTTTTTGATTAGTCCTTTCCTTTATATTAGCATTCATGAGTTTTAAAGACTGAATGGTTAAGGGCATTAATAATGGGCTACATAGCTTTTCACCTCTAGGTTACTGGTTCAAATCCAGCCCTAGCTGGTAGTGACAGACTGTAGTTACGCTCTGACAGCTGCTCAGTACCCTGTCTTGAAATGAGTTGTTGGTCTCAGTCCAGGTCTCTGTGAACAAGTGCCAACATTACAAAAACCAAAACAAAACCCACAGTCACCCTTGGCAGTTTTAATGTAAAGAGCAAGGATTGAATGCACATCTGGAAACTTAATTATTCTCTGACCCCTAAAAGGGGATCTTTGCTTTTGGCAGCTTGTGGCCAGGCAGCAGTCACACCCAATTATTGGAGAGCTGCCTCAGTGAGTTTGTGCCCTGAGTTTTACTGCATCTGAGACTTGAACCAAGACTCTAGATCTGTGCACAGCAGCTCAGTAAAGTGAGCAACATAAGTACGTTTCGTGACCACCCCAGTTTGAGCTGGGCTGAATTTGTCTCAGTTAGAAGCTGTTCTTATCTGCACATCTTATAACATTTAAAATAAATTAAAATATTTTAGAATGATACATAAACAGATGCATTAAACGTCATATTTGTGGAAAGACTAGTGAGTTTGCATGTAGGTTTCTTGAATACAGCTCCTTCAGTACTGGAGACCACGAAGTTGTCTTGCCTCCGTGAACCATATTATTTGTGGGCACAATTTAAAAATCAGTTGTTAGGATGTTGTTCACGAGGTGTGTAAGTAATCGCCACCTCTGTTCTATTCAGGCAACAAATATACCCAGCCTATCCTTTTTTGTGGTTATTTCTCTTGTGGCAGCAATAGTTTCTTGTGGACTTCTATAATATTCCCTCTGTTTAATAAAGTAATGCTTAACCTCTGACATATCCATAAATACAAAAAATTAATGTTAAGGTTTGCTCTTTGGGTTGCAAATAAAGCATTGAAAATGCATAAAGCAGTCATAGAATATCAGGGTTGGAAGGGACCTCAGGAGGTCATCTAGTCCAACCCCCTGCTCAAAGCAGGACCAATCCCCAGACAGATTTTTGCCCTGATCACTAAATGGCCCCCTCACAGATTGAACTCACAAACTCTGGGTTTAGCAGGCCAATGCTCAAACCACTGAGCTATTCCTCTTCCTATGTATACTGACAGCCTAAAATAATCACTTTGAGAGGTGACTTGCCCCCAAGTATCTCAATGGTCTTTTTTTTTAAATATATGGAGATACACCTATCTCCTAGAACTGGAAGGGACCTTGAAAGGTCATTGAGTCCAGTCCCCTGCCTTCACAGCAGGACCAAGTATTGTCCCTGGTAGATTTTTGCCCCAGATCCCTAAATGGGCCCCCTCAAGGATTGAACTCACAACCCTGGATTTAGCAGGCCAATGCTCAAACCACTGAGCTATCCCTAAATGTAAAAAGTGAGAAATGAAATGTTAACATTCTTAACTGTTTCCCTGTTGATTAATCCAGCTAATGTGCATATTGTACAATTCCAGGTTACTTTCTAGACCTCCCTGTGCAAAAAGCCTCTACTGTCCCTGTTTCCTCTCCAGCTGTCAGAACCCCAGCATCCCTATCCCTCATAACAATGCCCATAATGCTACCATGTGCGGTCAATATAAAAATCTGCAATGCACTGAAAGTATGGGAACAGTTTAGAACAGCTTGAATTTAATATCAGAACTACATAGGGGCTACTGTATTGCCTTTATTATTTATTTTCAGAACTAATAAATTAAGCCTGCTCCTTTGATGGCTTTCTATGCAGTCAACCCTGCTCTTTTTCTTGAAAATTTGTCCTTTCTTGTCTTCCATGATGCTTCCCTTTTACTGGTTCAATACCCTTCACCGTGTCCTTTGCAGGATCTTCCTCACCTCCCCCATCTGTTGTGGGGGTTCCACTGGGCTCTGTCCTTGGTCTCCTCCTCTCTCTACACCTTATGTCTGGGTAATCTCATCCACGGATATACATTCTGCTACTGATCTCTAAGCTGATGACTCACAGATCTACCTGTCTCTCTCTGTCCAAACTAAAATCTCAGCCTGTCTCGTCTGACACCTCCTTGTAGAGGTCTAGCCATCAGTTCTAGTTTGACATAGCTAAAACAGAGTTCCCCTCCACACCTCCTTTCTCAGTCACTATGCACACCACCACCATCCTGCTGGTCACTCCGGCCCATGATGTGGGCATTCTTTTCAACTTGGGTCTTCTCTCCAGATCCTCATCTCCAGGCTATATTTAAACCTTGCAGATTCTTCTTGAATAACATCTCTAAGAGACTGCCTTTCCTATCCAGTCACACAGCTAAAACTTCCACCCAGGCTCTCCTTATCTCAAGTCTGTATTACTGCAACATCCTTTTCTCTGGCCTTGACAAATGTAACCTTGCCTCACTGATATCCTTTCAAAGATCATTTTCCTAGCCTGTTGCTTTGGCCATATTTGAATCCTTCCACTGGATCCTCCTTCTCTTGCATCAAGCACAAAGCTACTTGTCTTTGCTTTCAGGGCCCTTCACAGTCAGTCGCCTCCCTCCTGTCCTCTTTTATTCACTATCAAGATATTGACTCCTACCAATTGGCCAGTAATGCCAGTCTCCATCACCTACTGTTACATTTTCAAATGAGCATCGTTGTGCCGTCTCCCATGCTACCTCTTGTGCTTGGGAAACACTCCCTGCAAACATCCTCATTATCCTCTATCAAATCTCTCCTTAAAACTCTCCTTTCCTGTGATGTCTACAAAAAACTCAACAGTGATCAGGCGGCTGGTGCACTATCACTGCCTATCATGCTGACTGGTACGGTCTCATTGTTTACTTAAGCTCCTCTGTCTGCCTGCCTGAATCCATCTGTTGTATCTTGTCTTATACTTAGACCAGGGGTGGGCAAACTTTTTGACCCGAGGGCCACATCGGGGAATAGAAATTGTATGGCGGGCCATGAATGCTCACAAAATTGGGGTTGGGGTGTGGGAGGGGGTGAGGGCTCTGGTTGGGGGTGCGGGCTCAGGGGTGGGGCTGAGGATGAAGTGTTTGGGGTATAGGAGGGTGCTCTGGGCTGGAGTGAGGGGTTTGGAAGGCGGGAGGGGGATCAGGGCTGGGGCAGGGGGTTGGGGCATGGGGAGAGGCTCAGGGGTGCAGGCTCCAAGCGGCGCTTACCTCAAGCGGCTCCCGGAAACCGTGGCATGTCCCTTCTCCGGCTCCTATGTGGAGGCGCGGCCAGGCGGCTCTGCACACTGCCCCATCCACAGGCATCGCCCCTGCTGCTCCCATTGGAGTGCCGGAAGGGGCCATTGGAGCGCGTAGGAGCCGGAGCGGTGCCATGCTGTGGCTTCCGGGAGCCATGTGGTGTGGCCCCCGACCCAGCGCCCCGGCTGGAGTGCCGAAGTGGAATCCAACCCAGCGCCCCGGCTGGAGCGGGGCAGAGCCACGTGGTGCGGCCCCCGACCCAGAGCCCCGGAGCACGGCAAGCCCCAGACCCCGCTCCCCTGCAGAAGCTCGCGGGCCAGCTTAAAACGGTTCATGGGCCAGATCCGGCTTATGGGCCGTAGTTTGCCCACCCATGACTTAGACTATAAGTTCTTTGGGGCAGAGACTGTCTTTTCGTTCTGTGTTTGCACAGAGCGTAGCCCCATGGAGTCCTGATTTATGGCTGAGCCTCCTTGGCACTACGATACTACAAATAATAAGCCTCATTTTAAAAAATGCAATGAAGCTGCCCCAGAATTGCCAGGCTGCCACACCGGAATGACACACAAGTTTGCAGCAGAGTGTAAAGTGCCTTGACACAGGATAACTCACTTGACTGTAGTGGCATTTTCCATTAGCTTTCTTCAGATCACAGGCATTGTTATCACCCAGCCATTTCTATGTCAAGTTTATTAAGTTGTATATTTGAGAACCCAAGGAAAGTGCCGCCCCCCCCCCCCCCGAACAAGATGCATTAGAGAGAGAATTAAAGGGCAAAATAGGGAAATAGTTTTGTTCCAATTAGATGCTTACGCAGAGAACGTTCCAGCACTCAGTTTTGAGGCTGTGTTGGAGAACATCTATTGCCACAAATCTCCTGTTTTCTACTAATGGTGACTCTACTCATTTATGTGGTTGTTAGTCTTTACTACAGTTTAGCTGGAAACAACTAGAACTGCTTAAAATTCTTGTTTCGGAAAATGCTTTTTCATGAAAATCTAAAGGCTTAAAAAAAGGAAAAATGTGTTTTGATAAGGTTGAAGCAGAATGTTTTGATTGTTTTTTATTTCAAAAACATTTTGTTTTGAAATTTTGTATGATAAAGTATTTTTAAAATCAAAATAACATTTCAGTTTAATCAAAGCAGAGCATTTTGACTGACTCAAAATTATTTTTTTTAAATACATTTGCTGGAAATTTAAAAATGTTGTCTTTTGTTCTGACTCCGAATGAAAACAAATGTGAAAATGTCAGAATTATCTATGGGGATGTAAATTCTGAGTTTGTCATCTCTACAAAAAACGTATCCCCCTCCCTGGCATTCAGTCATTATACCAGCATGTCAAACAATCCAAAAGTTGCACATATGGAACTTTCTGAATGGTATTTGAAACAAATTTTTGGCTGTTGTGTAAACTATATAGCTGTTATAAGGTAGGTAAAAAATTTCAGTGAGCCAGTCTGACCACAATCTTGTAGATGCGCGGTGGTGTTTTTTTTTTTTTTTTTAATGCTAAGGACTAAACTGTTCTATTGACTTACTCCAGTTTACATTGGTGCTATGTGAGAAGACTTTTCCCCTGCCATGTGTATAAGGCCTGCTTAGGGATTAGAAAACAAACTCTGTTCTGTCAGCTTAGTGTGCCAAACTGTTTATCCAACTCTCACCACTCACCCTTTAAAACTAGGATTCAGGAGAACAAAACAAGTGAAATTATTTAATTGTTCAGGGCAAGTTAAACAAAGAAAAATGTATAAAAACACAGGAAAAACTTGTGTGAATAATTGCCATGGCATTTAGAAGTAAAGATTTTTTCCCCCAATATAGTAGTTCTTTTTCAAGATGGAAATACAGTATGACTACAAAATCTCCCTAGCCTTATCTACTCACAGTGAGTGAAATTCATGCTTCTCACAGAAAGCCATTTGTGCTATTTATACTTTGTCTCTTCAGGGTTTTAGGGAAGTGTTAGGAATTCACTTTCCCAGTCCCATGGGCAGGCAGCAGGGCTGGGGTTACATGGGGTTTCCATGTATTTGTTGGGCCCTGCGGTCCAATCCCAGCCTGGCCTAAACTCATTCCACATCTCCTTACAAGTCAGTCAGTTTGAGGTTGGGTTGGAGCTTCACCCCCCACTCAGCTATTTTACCTGTTAAGCTACCCCCTCCTCCCCACCCCGCTGCACCCCACACACACACACCCACACCCACACACACCAGTCACCTTCATTAACTGGATTAACGTTTGTGACGGTGCTTGGGTTGGCTTTTTGCGCCATGTGTGAATTTCATAAAGCGTAAGAGCTTTTTCAACTCTTTTGAGAGGTCCTACAGACAACTTTTTGTCTCCCTCTGGGTTGGACAGCTGTTTTTCTCTATCCTGTTGTGAAGGAGGGTTGACAGCACCTGCTCAGATTTCTTTGTAGTCCCTTAAAGTCAGGTTTACAAAAGAGTCGGCTGTATAATGATCCTACCCAAATTTCTAGTATGAGATGTAGCTGAATATATTTTGTAACATATATGGTTAAGTTGTTAGAAAATAAAAAGCCATTTGGCAATGGGTTATTTTTCTAATATCAGTTTACTTCAAGTAAATATAATGTCATTCTAAATTATCATCAATATGACTAGGGGGGAAAAATGCAGCAGCAGCAACTGAATATTTTAGTTAATGAGAAATCAGAAGAAACTAGCTAGCTTGTAGGCACAATTCTAATTTTTTATACGATTGAATTAATAAATTGCAGTGGGATCTCTATGTAATAACATTATGCAGCCACATGTATGCCTAAAGGATTCATCATGATTAATATTTTTACACTGATCACCAAATAAAATAAGGATAATCGGCAGCTTTTCCAGCTTCTTGGTCCTTTTGCTAAGCTCAAGAGCATACTCCTACTCTCATTGAAGTCTATGAGAGACTTGCCACTTGGCTTCTTTGCGAGTCAGATTGGGACTCAAGTTTAATATCAGTTTGACATCTGACATGTCCCCTGTCTGGGAGCTGTGGTCCAATCCCAACCTGTCCTAAACTCATTCCACATCCCCATACATGCCAGACAATTTCTGTATGAAATTTCTAGCTGTCTATATTTAAGCACTTAAAAATAGAAGCATCCCAAATTGAAGGCCACCTTAGAAATTTTACCATAGTGAATGCCCCAAGCTCTGAGGGGAGTGAGAGAGAATCAGGTTTAGAATTCAGGAGTTCCTAATTCCCAGTTCCATACTCAAGTCCCATGCATAAAGAAATGGAGGAAGAGAACTTTCCCTTGGTTTCTTGGCTCATAACAAATATACTAGAACATTATATATAACATTTTAATGCAGTTCCCCCTGATAATAGGAACCGTTAGTGTTTAATAAATTAAGCTTATTATTTGAATTCATTCTGTGTTCTAAATTTGTTTGAGAGATGTAGGACATTAAGAGGGACAAATGCTATACAATTTATTAAAACTGAAAGAATTCCTAAAATCTAAATTACTTCTTTGTTTGCTTTTTTTCATTTTTCTGTTGTCATTATCCAAGATAAGAATAATCACTTTCAGGTTTTTATGCACTAGACAATGCTGCACTGTCTGGGTTATATATAATACAGAGCAATATTTACTTTGTAAAAATCTGTTCCATTTAAATTAAAGAAGAAAATCAAATTGTTGTTGATCTTGGGTTTTGCAAAACCTTGGAACAAACTAAGTTTTGTAAAATTGCTTTGTTAGAGCTACATCCTTTAAAATTATTAAGTCTTTGTTTTGCAGTCTAAAAATAGAGATAGGTGCCCAAGATAATTTTGAGTCTGTATATTAAAAATAACTTCGACTCTTAAATTATTAATGTTGTCTTGCTATCAGGGACAGGCTTTGATAAACCTTTTCCAATAATTATTTTCAGTAATTACATTTGGTTCAGGTTCTTTGTTGTTAATGGAATTTCACTGAGCCTAGCACAACTGTGCTTATCATTAATGGAAAAAAAAGATAATTCTCAGATTACTATGACATTAAGTAATTTCAGGAGGTTAACATAAATCTGAGATCGATATAGCAGTCCTAAGAGACAGAGAATAGATAACCCAATATTTGCTATCCGGCAGTTTTCCCCTTAATGGCTTGAAAGCACATCAGCGGCAGATAGAATGAATACATGGTTGAGAGACAAAATA
Organism: Platysternon megacephalum; assembly: GCA_003942145.1. NCBI lineage: Eukaryota > Metazoa > Chordata > Testudines > Platysternidae > Platysternon > Platysternon megacephalum. The sequence continues at coordinate 771,039 of QXTE01000166.1, forward strand.
AAATGGGAGTCAGGAATGGATGCAAAATCTTGGCCAAAAAAATAAGGGTTTAGATGATACTGAGTACAGTGGTTTTATAAAAGGTGGTGATTATTATTTTATTACCTTACATATTTCAATGGACGCTTGATGTACACACCTTTCTATGTGTAAGTCTGTATGTGAGAGTCTGTGAAATATTGTGCTATCCTCCCAACAGCAGGTGTGTGCGAGAGCTAGAAAAAAAGTGAACAAGATGCAAAATGTGCCAAAAAAAGTGCACTTTGCTCTTATCATGAGGAATGAAATGTGGAAAGAAAGAGAAATGAGCTGGGCATGTTTTGTTCACTGTAGGCAAAAATTGCTTGACAATTAAGTGCTGTGCTACAGCTTGGGGGTGGGGGGAGGAGAGCACAGTGGATTGCTATGCATGGGCAATTTAAGATGAAGTTTGGGAATAGTCTGGAAAGCCCAAGAGATTTTTTTTTTGTACAGATCTGTTGGCCCTGCAATATTCTGTGTACAGGGTGCAGAGTGTCTTTGAACTTGTTTGCTTATGGGTATATTATATATCTTCCAGTTGTCAGATACTGCGGTAAGTGTGATACTCTGTCCATGAGCTTGCTGGTGTCCTAGGCAAAGAATTGTAAGGTATCTACACCAACACAGACAAATGCACAGTGCATTTGTGATCATGCCAGACTGAAAGGAGAAAAGAAACAGCACAGTTACATGACTATAGTTCATGCTGTTAGTTCCCTTCTGTTCTGGTCTTCACTCATGCCTTAAAATATACACTGTTTTGGATAGGGCCCTGATAATTGTTCACCACAGAGCATCCTCTGAACAGTGCCACACAGTCACTTATGAAATGCTTAGATTATTATTCTGTAGGGGGAGGGGGACGCGGGAGGCTTCACGCCACGCCCATTTCATTGGCAGTTACTAGATTCTTGCTGCTGGATGCTAAGGGTACGTCTACACTACCGGATTAGTCCGAATTTACGGAATTCGATTTTATGAAACCGATGTTTTAAAATCGATGGTACGCGGCCACAGTAAGCGGATTAATTCGGCGGTGCGCATCCATGCAGAAAGACTAGCGTCGAATTCCAGAGCGTTGCACTGTGGGTAGCTATCCCATAGCTATCCCAGAGTTCCCGCAGTCCCCCCCGCCCATTGGAATTCTGGGTCGATATCCCAATGCCCGATGGGACAAAAAACATTGTCGCGGGCGGTTCTGGGAACATCCTCCCCCTCCCTACGTGAAAACAACGGAAGACAACCATTTCGCGCCTTTTTTCCTTGTTGAACTGAGCGGACGCCGTACCTCGGCAAGGATGGATCCCGCTCAGCTCAAGTTTGCAGTCATGAACATTGTAAACACCACGCGCATTATAGTGCAGTTTATGCTCAACCAGGACCAGAAAAGCCAGGCGAGGAGGAGGCGGCTACGGCAGCGCGGCGACGAGAGTGATGCGGACATGGACATGGACACAGAATTGTCTCGCGCCACGGGCCCCGGCGCTTTGGAGATCATGTTGGCAATGGGGCAGCTTCTTGCTGTGGAACGCCGATTCTGGGCCCGGGAAACAAGCACTGACTGGTGGGACCGCATAGTGCTGCAGGTGTGGGACGATTCCCAGTGGCTGCGAAACTTTCGCATGCGTAAGGGCACTTTCCTGGAACTTTGTGACTTGCTTTCCCCTGCCCTGACGCGCCAGAACACCAAGATGAGAGCAGCCCTCACAGTTGAGAAGCGAGTGGCGATAGCCCTGTGGAAGCTTGCAACACCGGACAGCTACCGGTCAGTCGGTAATCAGTTCGGAGTGGGAAAATCTACCGTGGGGGCTGCTGTCATGCAAGTAGCCAAAGCAATCGTTGAGCTGCTGCTAAAAAAGGTAGTGACGCTGGGAGATGTGCAGCTCATTGTGGATGGCTTTGCTGCAATGGGATTCCCTAACTGTGGTGGGGCGATAGATGGAACCCATATCCCGATCTTGGCACCGGAGCACCAGGGCAGCCAGTACATAAACCGCAAGGGGTACTTTTCTATGGTGCTGCAAGCAATGGTGGATCACAAGGGACGTTTCACCAACATCAACGTGGGATGGCCGGGAAGGGTTCATGACGCCCGCGTCTTCAGGAACACTAGTCTGTTTAAACGGCTGCAACAAGGGATTTACTTTCCAGACCGGAAAATTACCATTGGGGATGTTGAGATGCCCATCGTTATCCTTGGGGACCCAGCCTACCCCTTAATGCCGTGGCTCATGAAGCCATACACAGGCAGCCTGGACAGTACTCAGGAGCGGTTCAACTACAGGCTGAGCAAGTGCAGGATGGTGGTAGAGTGTGCCTTTGGACGTTTAAAAGGTCGCTGGCGCTCGTTACTGACTCGCTCGGACCTCAGCCAAACCAACATCCCCATTGCTATTGCAGCTTGCTGTGTGCTCCACAATCTCTGTGAGAGCAAGGGGGAGACCTTTATGGCGGGGTGGGAGGCTGAGGCAAACCGCCTGGCCGCTGATTACGCGCAGCCAGACACCAGGGCGATTAGAAGAGCACACCAGGAAGCGGTGCGCATCAGAGAAGCTCTGAAAACAAGTTTCAGTGCTGCCCAGGCTCCTGTGTGAAAGTTATGTTTGTTTGTCCCTGTTGAAAACCCGCCCACTTGATTCACTCATTCCCTGTAAGCAACCCACCCTTCCCCCTTCCCCCTTCGATCCCAGTTTTATTTAAAAAAAAATAAAGTCAGTGTCGTTTTCAAATTACAAATCAAGAACTTTTTATTAACGGGGGGTAATGAACATAGGGAGAGAAATAACCAGGTAGTCCGGGTGGGGTTTGGGAGGAGGGTAGGAGTGAAGGAACAGGGCAGGAACAACATTCAAAATAATGAGAGCCTTTTGCTCGGGCTCTCTAATGGGGTGGACTGGCAGGTTGCACGGAGCTTCCCCCCCCGCGTTCTTACACGTCGGGGTGAGGAGGCTACGGGACTTGGGGAGGGGGGAGGGCGGTTATAGAGGGGCTGCAGCGGCACCCGGTAATCCGGCAGCTGCCGTTCCTGGAGCTCCACCAGACGCCGGAGCATGTCTGTCTGATCACGCAGCAGCCCCAGCGTTGCATCCCGCCACTTCTCCTCTCGGGCGTCCCTCCTCTCCTCGCGTTCGTCCCTTCTCTCCTCACGTTCATCCCTTTTCTCCTCCCGTTGGTCCCTCATGTCCTCCCGCTGGTCCCTCTTCTCCTCACGGTCACTGGCCTCTTGACGGAATTTCAATACAGTCTCCTTCCAATCGTTAAAATTAGCTCTCTCATCCCGGGTCGACTGCATTATTTCCGAGAACATATCGTCTCGGGTGCGCCTCTTTCGCCTCCTTATCTGGGAGAGCCTTCGTGCTGGGGGCGGGAGGATGGAAGAATTTGCAGCTGCAGTAGGAGGGAAAAAAAGGAGAGAAGTATGTAAAAAGATACATTTTATAGAACAATGCTTATACTCTTTCACGGTGAACACTTTTCACATTACATAGCAATGTACAAGGTCGCTTTTTGCATCTTATATTGAGTGCCCGCGGCTTTGGTGTTAGAGATCACAGCAGACGCAGGGCCGGGCAACAGAATTCGGCTTGTATGCAGCCATGGTAAGCCACTGTCCTGCTGCTTCTGCATTAAATCAGAGCCCTCCTTTCCCATAGCAAGCAAAGCCCTTTACGTGCTGCGGTTTTCCTGTTACCGTGCAGCATCAGATAACATAATAACTTGCCCCCACCCACCCATTCAATTCTGTGGGATGACCCCCTCCCCCCACCACGTGGCTGGTACCATGGAAGATCCATGCAGATCGCAAACTAGCCCCCCCATCCACTTCTGTTGGATGATCGCGTTACCCCTCCCCCCACCACGTGGCTGGTATCAGGGAAGACCCCTGCTAGCCAAACGCGAAAAACTCAGCGACATTATCCACCCCCTCCCCCCCGCCCGCTTGGCTAACTGCAGGGAAAGATTTCTTTTCAGCTACAGGCAAACAGCCCAGTAGGAACGGGGCCACCTCTGTCCCCCTAATTACATTCCCATATCTCAAACAGGTTACCCTGAACGATATCACTCTCCTGAGGATAACACAGCAAGATAAAGAGCGGATGTTGCTTGAATGCCAGCAAACACCGGGACCATACGCTGCCAAGCTTTGTCAAGCAATGATACCGGATTACTTGCTGCTAGCATGGCGCGGTCAAGTGTCCTACCATGGAGGACGGAATAAGGCTGCCCTGCCCAGAAACCTTCTGGAAAAGCTTTTGGAGTACCTCCAGGAGAGTTTCATGGAGATGTCCCTGGAGGATTTCAACTCCATCCCCAGACACGTTAACAGACTTTTCCAGTAGCTGTACTGGCCGCGAATGCATCCCAAGTCCCCAGGGCAAATTAATCATTAAACAAATACTTGTTTTAAACCATGTTTGAGATATTTGAAAAGGTTCACTCACCAGAGGTCCCTTCCAGGGGGTCTGCGATGCCGCCTTGGGAGGGTTCGGAGGGCACCTCTGTCAGGGTCAGAAAGAGCTCCTGGCTGTCGGGGAGAATGGAGCGCTGTGTGCTCTCCACAAGTTCGTCGTCCTCCTCCTCCTCCTCTTCCCCGTCCGCAGATTCGTCATGCAACGAAGACATTAACCCCTCCTCGGAGTCCACGCTCAGGGGTGGGGTAGTGGTGGCGGCCCCTCCGAGAATTGCATGCAGCTCATCGTAAAAGCGGCATGTCTGCGGCTCTGCCCCGGACCGTCCGTTGGCCTCCTTCGTCTTCTGATAGGCCTGTCGGAGCTCCTTCACCTTTATACGGCACTGAATGGAGTCCCGATTGTGGCCTCTCTCCATCATCCCCTTCGAGATCTTGTCAAAGATCTTTGCATTCCGTCTCTTGGAACGCAGTTCTGCGAGCACTGAATCCTCTCCCCATATGGCGATCAGATCCAGTATCTCGCGTGTGGTCCATGCTGGTGCTCGTTTGCGGTTGTCGGCCTGCATCGCTACCTGTGCTGTTCAGCTCTGTGTGGTCACCTGTGCTCACCAGGCTGGGCAGACAGGAAATGAAATTCAAAAGTTCGCGGGGCTTTTCCTGTCCAACTGCCCAGAGCATCCGAGTTTCGATTGCTGTCCAGAGCGGTCACAATGGTGCACTGTGGGATACCTCCCGGAGGCCAATACCTTCGAATTCCGTCCACACTAACCCTACTTCGAACCAGCAAGTTCGAATTCAGCGCTACTCCCCTCGTCGGAGAGGAGTACAGAAACCGATTTTAAGAGCCCTTTAAGTCGAAATAAATGGCCTCGTTGTGTGGACGGGTACAAGGTTAATTCGGTATAACGCTGCTAAATTCGAACTAACATCGTAGTGTAGACCAGGCCTAAGTAAGCCAGGCTGTTTCACTGAATATAAGAGATGAGAGTGGTCACTGGAGCAGAGGGAGCAAGTGCCCTGACTCAGGGAAGTCCCCCTAGTGAGGAAAGTACTGAAGCACATGTTTAATTTTCGATAGCTAAATATATGATAAATTTGATGTAAAGCATGTGTCCTTCAGTACTTTCCTGGATATTGGACCTCGAGATGTCTCTGTTTTCAAAATGCTGGTAAATTTCACACTCTAATTTAGGAACTTGTAGGCAGCTGTGAAACTGAGAAGAATCTTGTCATTTTCATGTTGTTCCTGCTGCCTTGCAAAGCTACGGCCAGCATCAGAAGTATCCAAAGGAGAGGACCAAAATAACCAGTAGGGAGGATTAGAAAAGAAGAAACCTCCTACTCCCCTTTCACAACAGACAAATGGGGGACAGCAGGCTTCTAATTTATCAAGCGCATGCTGTCTGGAACCTGATATAAAAGGTGGAGCCCCTCCTGTGGTCTAGGGACAGCAGCCTTCTAGGAATTGCAAAGTCCTAGTCTTCAAAGAAAACCTGCACAACACTTTCAAAAGACAAGCCACCTGGCAGCTTAAATTTCATTGCTCTGCTAAACACTAGAAATCATGGACTCAACAGAGACACAGGATTTGTGGCTTATTACAACAATCTGTAACCCACTCACCCTCTCTTTTTGTCTTATGACTGCAGAGGTGTTAACGGCCTGCTCTGCCTTGAATGGTCCCTTACAATATGTGCTAAGTACTTATTCTAAACAGTTTGTTCCACCTTGCATTTTGATGTGATGCTGGGAATATCTTTCCCAGACCAGAAGAAGAGCTCTGTGTGGCTGGAAAGCTTGTCTCTCTCACCAACAGTAAAAGATTTACCTCACCCACCTTGTCTCTCTAATATCCTGGGACCGACATGGCTACAACTACATTGCATAGAGAGGGACACAGACAAAAGTTAAAACAAACGTTTTTTATTAAGGAAAAAATTACTATCGGTGACAGTATCCAAGATGTTTTTAGAATATACCCAGACTTTAAAATCCTTACAAACGTTGATTGCTTTCTATACTACTATTAACTTTATTGATTATGTCCCCTCTGTTGTACTTGGGAACGTAAACAAATACTTTAATAGAGAGGCAGTGTGGTCCAATAGCTAGGGCATTGGACTGGGACTCAAGTGACCTGGATTCCATCCCTGGCTCTGCTGTTGACATGCTATGTGACCCTGGGCAAATCCCTTCACCTCTGTGCCTCTATTTTCCCTCTCACTATTTGCCTGTCTAGAGCACCCATTTTATAACTTTCAGAGTGGTAGCCGTGTTAGTCTGTATCAGCAAAAAGAACGAGGAGTACTTGTGACACCTTAGAAACTAACACATTTACTTGAGCATAAGCTTTCGTGGGCTAAAACCCACTTCATCGGATGCATGCAGTGGAAAATACAGTAGGAAGATATATATATACACACAGAGAACATGGAAAAAAATGGGTGTTGCCATACCAACTATAACGAGAGTAAACAATTAAGGTGGGCTATTATCAGCAGGAGGAAAAAAAAACTTTTGTAGTGATAATCAGGTCAACTGTTGGAAATGGGCCATCCTGATAATAGATGTATGTCCAAATCTTACAGGACACATAAAGAGGACCACTGGAAAATTGTTCTCTGTCTTAAATTGGGGAAAGTGGGAAAGAGGGAGGCAATTGTGTAAATTAAAAACAGAGAACAAAGATTGTGTTGCTTGTATTTTGAATATCTTCACTTTCTCTGAGTCATCACAAATATTACTTAAACATATAATTTTTATATTGGATAGCACTTCAGGCAATATTGTGATTCGACTGTTTTGTAAAGCAAGTGCAGTATTACTTATAAGAAGCAATTCTATTCTCTCAGGTACATGCATATTTCAGTTCTGTGTTTTTCATGTTTTTGATTTACCCATGAGACTGTAATAGTAGCTAGGCAGCTTTTAAAAATGCATATTATGTACCTAATAGGTCAGTACTGTAGAATATATATAATTACATTTCCATAACTTTTGAGTGCATGCTATTTAATATATTTGACATAACTGTGTACTTTGGGCATGTTGCTGTAGTAGAAAGCAATGTGGATTAATGATGGCAAAGGGAAATCTTAAGGTTGCAGTTCTCCTTAAAGATTCCACTCATAGTATTTCGTTCAGATCAGTTGGTTTTACATTTTCTGAGACATGTTCCTCAACTTATCTTTTTTCTGTACGTTAACATTCTGTTTCTATTATTCAAATTGAAATGAGATCAAGTTAAGGCTTGTCTACACTACAGAGTGTGGGTTGGTATAGCTATGTTGACAAAGCCCCCTAGTGGAGATGCATGTAAGCTGGCAGAAGGAGTTCTGCCAACATTGCTGTACCACCTCCCAGAAGAACATTAGGTATGCTAAGGCCATGTCCACGCTACAGGGGCTATACCGGCATAACTATGGTTCTGTAGCTATGCTGGCATAACCCTGTAGTGTAGATGCAGCCTACACTAATGGAAGAAGTTTTTCTACAGTGTAGGAACACCATCTTCCTGAGTGGTGATAGCCAGGTTGACAGAAGCATTCTTATGTTAACCTTGCTGCAACTACGCTAGGGGTTGGGTTGGAATAGTGTGGATTTTAAGTGTAGACTAGGTTTAACAAAAGCACTCTTTTGTTGGTATAGTTGCGTTTACACAGGAGGTTTTGCTGGCTAGTGGGCTGCGACTTTTCTCCACACTCCTACCCAGCATAGCTATGCCAGCTAAATTTTGTTGTACCAGCCAAGCCTTAGTTTCTGAAATTCGTGTTAGATGATTGATTTGCAGAGTCATACAGAGAAATCTTGACCTTGTTTCTTTTCCTACAACATGAACCACTACATATGTTCTTTAGGCTTTATGTTGATTGTCACTTAAGTATTATGTCCTTCATTCCATGTATCTTTCCAAAACTATTAAGAACAGTAAAGTGCAATGGCAATGCCATCTTCTGATTGCAGAATATGTTGTTCAAACTAAAAAGATGTAGGGGTTTGATTATAATCTGAAATATATTGGAGTGCATCATCAGATTTCCTAAAAACTCCTTAATTTTGTCAGTAAGAGTAGGAAATTTTTCAAAATACATTGCAATGTACAATTGCTTATTTCAAATTTAGAAATGTACTATGACCTTTGGTGCAGTGACATTTTGCTTTTAAAAAGCTGCTTCTAGAACAAAGGAAAACAATCAAGCTGGCAAAACGTTCAATAGCAATTCAAACTGAATAGATGAGTGGCAAATAATTAATAGTTTTGGTGAGATACATAGTAAGTTGGATGTTAAAAACCTGATGAAACAATAAACCAAGCAAATTATCTCCTTTTTGGCCAGTATCAGTAAGTTTTATACAAATAATTGGATGAGCAACACAAAATAAATCTAATAAATGCAGGCATATTTAAGAAACATTCTCAATTAACTTTGTGTGTTTACAAGATTTTTTTATGGGAAGATCAAGGACAAGTATATTGTGGAATCAAAAAATGAACTGCATATAGGGATTAAGAAGCACATGATAGGCATTAATAGTAAGAATGCAGGTTCTCTGTTGGTTAACCTGCAACCAAACTAGGTCATACTACAAATGCTAGTGAAGTTAAACTATTCACCGTGCAGGAGATGGAAGATTTATATGAGAATTTCAAGATGTTTGATATGCATGTATCACAGAAAGGCATCACATGCTGTTTTTAGGATTAGTTAATATTTATATGCGTGCACAGTATACTCAGAACAATAACAGCACTGCAATGCTAAGTGATGTGGCGTGGGGGTGGGGGGCTGACTGCTCCAGCCTAAACTGGGACAGCAGTGGAGCTCTCTGCCCTGGCTGGAACTCCGAGGCCGGAGCCCCTTCACCCATGGCCCCACCCCCCACTTGCTGCACTCACCCCCCGCATGGTGCGGCCCCGAGACCAGGAAAGCTCGGTGCCCCTGCCATGGCCACAGCATGGAGCGAGAGTTCCTCCAGCCACAGGAGGGGAGATTTTTCAGGGTGTCACAAGTCTGCCACTCATGCCCCCCGCCGGTGTGAAGTTTGGGGAGGCTTAGCCTCCCCTTGCCTCCATTACATGCTGCCCATGAGCATAAAGTATTGCAAAGGCATTACAAAAAGGAGCTCTATACCAAACCGATCAAGGGGAAAAACAACATTTCTGTGCAAACAGAATGTGATGGAGGCACAGTCAGCCACCAAAGACCCAGGATCCAAAGCCTACAATGTTTTATTTTAAATATGCATTATCTATGTGTGTATTTGGGTATTTTGCAGGTTACTTTTGACTGTCATGAAGCTTAATAAGGTTCTGCTGTTTTAAGGTTCTGTCACAGTGTGAGCTGGCCCTTTAAGGGAGTACAGTCCATGGTTCACATGACAGGGGCATGTATCTGAATAGATCCCAGGCTGTTTGCAGAAGATAAGGGCAGTCTGAGTTCAGTCAGGAGAAATGCCCAGAGGAGTAGGAGGACTGTGTGAGCTTTCCACATGGAGAGAGAATATCTCTCTTGTTCCCAGGTAGAGGGCCTGGGGAGAGCAAGCCTGTAGGCTTTACAGTGCAAAACCTCATTAGGGCAAGTCTAAGAATTGTGCAACAGCAGGAGGCTAGGTGGAAGATTTGTGGTGTTTTGAACTGTTATGTTAATAAACTAGACTATGAGAAGGGGCGAGTTATTTTGAAGAAGGGAAATAGAGGCAGTGGCTGGGCATGATGCTGGACTGGGTATGCTCCAACTGCAGGGCCTCTTTTTTAGCCGCTAGTACCCTCTCCACCAGCTGCGTTCTGTGACCCCAACTTTATCTGGCCTGAAAGATCTACCTGCCATTGTAAGCCAGCAGTAAACATTCTGCCTCTTTAGAAAGGATTCTAGCACTTGAGTTTAGGGTGGATCAGCAGAGAATTCCTGTGCAAGGTCATAGAAACAGCCTCTCTTCTGTATCTTCAGAAGAATAAACTCTCTTTATGAACTCAGCAGCTCTTCTGATAGAAATATACAGGTTACTGCAATTTTAATGATCCTTCAGTGCTAGAGGTTTATTTCTCTGCACAATTTATCTTCATTGTGTAGACATCCTATTAGTTCTTCACTGATTAATGTTAAAACTCCAAGTCGTCTTTCTCTGTTTAGGAGCTCTGAATAGCCAGATGGCAGACAATGTATGTTATTAAAACTAAGTTTTCAGTGAGAAATGATAATGACATTGTGAAGTTATTTCATGACATAACACACACAAATGTATGAGAGAGGTAGATAATACAAACCATATAATATATTTCTATTTGTTAAATGTTGGGGAGAATGCATTGCTAGACATTCTTTTGCTCTGCAAGTGGTAGCAATAAAGCAAGCTCTCTCCACTTTTTTTCTATAAATGATCTCAACTGAAATAGTCTTGAAGTTCACAAGATCTATTTATATAATGGAATTTCAGGGAAGCAGGAATACTATACACCAGCTTCTAAATATTATACCTGGATAAATGGAGAGCTTTAGGTTTTAGTGCAATTAATCCCCCAATTAGTTTGAGCTACTTGTATAGCTCAAGCAACAGCTGTATCTGTGTACTTTGTATAATGTGTAGCTGTTGTTTTACCTAACTGCTACACAAATATGAGTTCCAGTTTTATGCAACTATGTGCTCATATGTTAATGGTGTGACCATGTTTCTCTGTTTAAGCATTGTGAGGCCATACAGTACAGATGTGCAAAGTACAATGTAAAGGTTAAAACAGTGAAATTAGCAAAAGTTGTTGTGCAAATTGGTTTGTCTAGGTATTATGCATAATACATGCAAATCTTTCCATGTGAGAGAGAGAGTTGCTGTAGTAATTAGGCACCGGCTTTTAAAGATAGTGAGAGATGCTTGCATGCTTATTTTTGCAGTCATGCTTCTGTTGTGTCCTGGTCTAATACTGTGCTCTTTTAGAATATGTAGAGAGATCATATTTTCAGTGATGTTGCACATTCTTCTAGAGCTGAAACATTTTCTTTATGTAAAAACAATATTGGCTGATTGAGTCTAGAAATTCTGCCATTTAAACAATATTTTCCTGTACTTATTTGTATTTTTAATAAATGAAATGCTTTTCTTTTAAAAACTAATTTTCATTTTGATGTTGAGCCATATATCTGCATGGGCAAAATCCATTACTCTGTAACTGATGGAAAATTAATGGGATAATTAACTTCTTACATGGCTTACCTTTGCAGTTGGATACAAATACATTGATTATACTTGGCTTTCCTTCTGGCGTCTCATTCTGGCAGACCAACTGCAGCATCAATGTTATACCACTGAATTGAAGTGCTTCAGGGTATAGAGTCAGTGTACAGTGAAATTAACTAGACACTGCAATCCTAATCAATTTCACTGTGAAACAGCTGCAAGTATGTATGGATACAGTTGATGGGCTTGGTTGTTCACCAATAATGTGTCATCTGGTTAAGATCATAATTGGCACACTTAGCATTACCAACCCTAAATGTTCAAAAATCATGATCATGCCCCTCCCCTGCCCAAATTATGAGATTACAAAAAAATAATTTTATTTGCCTTCTGGTTTTGAGCCATTTTCAATTTTTTTCTCCATGACCATAAGAGCTACAAACTTTTTTTTTTTTAAGTAAAATCTGAGCATCTCCTATAATCACTTGCATCCAGGAGCTGGGGCTTTAAGCAAAGTGTCGAATATTGCAAAACTCTTAAAAAAAAAAAAAAAAAAAAAAATTGAGAGAGTTGGCAACATTGTAAAAACTAGTTTGAAATGCTTATGCAGATTTGGAAGTCAAGAATAAGTGCCAGGTGTGCCAGACATGTAGGGTATTCATAGTTTAACCTGGATTAGATGTGAACATAAGTGAAATTCAGCAGTTCTGATTGAGTTTTCCTTTGAGATTTTGGGATTAATTGAAACATAGAAATCAATGCAAAATTTGAAGTGGTGCTAGCCCACTTGGATCAAAACCAAAGTAGTATTTGCAAAACCCATAGAAAGTTAAGACAGTAGGTTTGACACTGTTCTCATTATTAATTATTCCGTCCAAGTTCTGTAATTCCCCCTACTGAGTATTTGTAAAATTAATTACGCCTTTCTGTTTTGACCCTCTTTCTCAGAGTTCAGTTCAATGAAGCAATCATAAGCAATTATGGATATAGATATGCCACAAAGTAACAGGAAAAGCACTTTATTGAAAACTGCTTACTACCAGATATTTTACCTCTACTCAGTGCAAAAGACACCTGTTTTGATTTGCATTGTGTACTTTGCTCCATTCATTCATCTTTAGATGGAATTGGTGGGGTATAAAGAAGCAGTTCAAAAGCTATGTGTATTCTAATTTATTGTGCAGAGATATTTTATATCTAATTAGAAGAAATGATAGCAAATAGTCCATTATTTTGTGTTCTATTAAAGTACCTTACTATTATCACACCGATTCCTAGTTCTTTCTTCACTAACTCCATCTGTCATGTTCTGTCTGTATATCACCAGTTCATGCAGTTTCAATATATGTGCAGTCAGGATGTTGATTTCAACCACCTTAACCACACTGTATTGTTAATTGTTGTTGTTATTTATTGGTATTGCAGAAACATTTGGGTGCTCTGATCAGGGCCCCATTATTCTGGGCTCTGTACAAACACACACAAAATGATCCCTCCCCTAAAGAAATTACAGTCAAAACACTAATCGAGTATTGAAGAGTTTTTTATAAATATTTAGTAGCTCAAATACTGCAGCCCTTCCTGAAGCAATGAAGTTGGTGAGCATTTTGCTTGAGTAAGGACTGTGTAAAAACTGCATAAGGGCTTCAAGATATGGTTGGCCAATTATTTATGATTATTTATTTTATTACATGTATTTATAAGGGATTCACATCATAGCATATAGAAACCAATTAATATACCGCCAGCCATTACCCTGGCAGTCTGTTACACTTTTCTCTTTCAAGGAACACCAGTTTCTATAGCGGAGTTTGATGCTTCCTGGGTAGCTTTGTCCATCTCATTAGCCATAAACTGATTTCAGCTTGGTTCAAAGACATCGTGTTTACATTCTCTTTTTTTAATTAGAGTTCTCTCACATATTCTCTTGTACATCTTCATTTTAGGGTAACCCTCTGAATGAAATTGCTTCAGAATAATCCAGTTTGTGTGATCTACTCAGGAGATGCTTTCATCCTGTGATCAGAGGTTGATCAAATGAGTGACTCTCTGATCCCATAGTTCAAGAGAGAATGTGATATCCTTAAAGTACATAAAAACAGGACAGAGGCTAATTTCATTGTTGGCATAGTAGATGAGCTGAGGTAATGAAGTCTGGTTATGGCAAGATTTGTTGAGTTGTAAAATAGTATGTAAAATACTTTCTTACAGTCTTTATGTGGAAAATAGATGTACATTAATGTTCAGTAATTTTGAATTGTTTAAGAAAATATTTTATTTGAACTTGAGGCAAACCTATCTGTCAAGCTGTCTGGAGTGGCTCACGACCGGGGGTGCCAGCCTCAGGGCAAACTGTTCAGAAGCAAGGCACAAACCCCAAACTGGCTGTGTGTTCTATACTTAGATTTCTCCAATCAAGTATCAAATGTGAACTCCTCAAGCACTATAACAGCCTTAGCATGGAGTCACAGACAGTCCCTTTAGGCAAGCTTGACTTTGTGATAGATGGTCCCTTACACACACAAAACCAGAACAATATTCAGGTTACTCTCAGTCCCAAATGACCAATTAGTTACCCCAAGTGAATTGCAGTATAGACCTCACACCAAAAACAATGTTTGTAGCCAATCCTATAATAAACTAACTAAAGATTTATTAACTAAGAAAAAGAAATGAGAGCTATTTACAAGGTTAAAGCAGGTAAACACACACACACAAATGAGTTACAGTCTTAGATTCCAATAGATCAGGGGTCGGCAACCTATGGCACCCGTGCCAAAGACGGCACGCGAGCCAATTTTTAATGGCACGCTGCTGCCTGCTGGAGCAGCGTGCCATTAAAAATCCTGCCCGGCCCGCTCTTCTCCGCCCCCCCCCCCCCCCCCNGTGCGCACGCAGCGCTCTAGGGGCCAGGGCTGCCTGCTCCCGCGGGGCAGCGTTGGCTCCACGGGGAGGCAGACACGCTCCCCCCCATAAGCTATGCTGCCCCGCGCGCAGTGTCTGGGGGCCGGGGCTGTGCGCTCCCGCAGGGCAGTGCTTGGCTCCGTGGGGAGGCAGACACGCTCCCCCATCCCCTGGAGCCATGCTGCCCTGTGCGCAGCACTCTGGGGGGCGGGGCTGCCCGCTCCCGCGGGGCAGCGTATCTGGTTCTGCGCGGAGCAGAACATGGTAAGGGGGCCGGGGCCGGGGGGGTTGGATATGGGGTGGGGGCAGTCAGGGGACAGGGAGCAGGGGGGGTTGGATAGGGGGTGGGATCCCAGGAGGTGGTTAGGGGTGGGGGGGGGGTCTCTGGAGGAGGCAGTCAGGGAGCGGGGGGGTTGGATGGGGCATGGGAGAAGAAGCGGGGGCAGCGCTTTGGGGAAGGGGTGGGTGGAATAGAGGTACACACCCCAGTCCCCTGCCCTAACCCCCCCCCACACACACCCCCAGCCCTCTGCCCGCAGCCCCGCACCCCCCAGGCCCCTGCCCTGAGCCCTGTACCCCCCTCATACACACCCAGGCCTCTGCTTGACTCCTTCACACACACACACCCCACGACCCCAACCCTGACTCTGGCACCCACACACATACCCAGCCCCCCCACCCCCTGCCCTGACACCTGCACCCCCTCACATGCCCCCAGCCCTCTGCCCTGACTCTTGCACCCCCCCACATACCCAACCCCCCCACACCCCATGCACCCCCCCACATCCTGACTCTTGCACCCCCCACATCCCCACCCTGAGCACCAAATGGGAGCTCCTGCACNTGTGGGCAGGGCCGGGACCCCAGACCGGCAGCGGGCTGA
Source organism: Platysternon megacephalum (assembly GCA_003942145.1). Lineage (NCBI taxonomy): Eukaryota > Metazoa > Chordata > Testudines > Platysternidae > Platysternon > Platysternon megacephalum. The sequence continues at coordinate 786,428 of QXTE01000166.1, forward strand.
GCGGGTTCGGCAGCCGGGATCCCGGCTGGCAGGAGCCGGTGGATGGAACTCCCGAGTGGCAGTGGGCTGAGCCGCTGAGCCCACTGTTGGTCTGGGGTCCCAGCTGCCGGCCCCGCACAGCACGCTGCCGGTCTGGGGTTCTGGCTGCCAGACCCTTGCCAGCCGGGGTCCCAGCCGCAGGCCCCACTCAGCCCGCTGCCGGCCTAGGTGAACAGAACCCCAGACCAGCAGCGAGCTGAGCGGGCCGGCGGCGTAAGATCAACATTTTAATTTAATTTTAAATGAAGCTTCTTAAACATTTTGAAAACCTTGTTTATTTTACAATACAACACTAGTTTAGTTACATAATATATAGACTTATAGAGCGCGACCTTCTAAAAAACATTAACATGTATTACCGGCACGCGAAACCTTAAATTAAAGTGAATAAATGAAGACTCGGCACACCACTTCTGAAAGGTTGCCGACCCCTGCAATAGATAATAGAAGTTGCTGTGATATGCAAGCTTTCCATGTTCTTTAGAGTGAATCCTAACTAAGCAGCTTGGGGATCCCTTTCTTATGCTTAGAAATCTTGCCCTCTCTAAATTCCAAGCAGCATAGTGATTCAGTTCCTTCTGGTCAGGGATTTTTATTCCATTCCCCCAGAGTTCAAATGGATAGGACAAGTGTTTGCTCCCATCTCCTCTTCATGGATGTGGGGTTTGAGCAGTCAACCAAGTCTTAGTCCTTTGATGTGTCACAATGGCTCATTTGGGTTCACTGCGCCTCTTTGTGTGCAGAACCAGCACTTTACATTAATTAATGCTGCTTTCCTGTTTGGTGAGTTACACAGTTACAGAGGCTTACAATGCAAACACTCAATATAACTTAATACCATGGGGTACAGATGTTATAAGTGAGATCAATACATTCAGCATCCTAGAAGCATTTCATCAATGTACACAGTCTTATAAAATTAACAACTGCTTTAACAATACTAACACAGGTGAGCCAGACTGGTTTCTAGATATGCATTTGTCAGTGTTCAGTGATACTTAGGGGCTGTGGCATGAGCTGGCACCTGGTCTGACAGCGTCACACTATCATCACTTCTTGTTCACACTTGTGTCAGTCTTAAAAACAATGGGCCTGGTGCTAAACTTATTTACACCTGGGTAAATCAAAAGTAATTCCACTGACGTCAGAGGGATTGGATTGGTGTAAGAATGGAATTGGTACCAAATTGTATTCATCACATTTTATTTAATGTCTTGACAGAAAATACATTTCTCCTTTCCATTGAAAACATTATTTTTATGGGGAAAAAATCACATGCAGTAAAGATTCTGGACTGCAGGCATGATTATGATTATTTTTATGCAAGTGTAATTGCAAGCAGAATATACTCCCCTATATAAACTTAATTCATTACACGTCATATGACATAAATTGCAGAAGTTTCTCATATTTTCGTTTAAGTAGAAATAAAGTTCTATTCCAGCTGACAATCTGAGAATTGATAGGAGAGAATGGGTGTGACATGAATTTCCCTAAAGAGGCTAAACGGTTCCAACTGTCTTGTGAAGGAAATGCAGGAGAAAAAGAAGCGTTTAGTCTTCAAACAAGCTACTAAAGGAATTTTGACAGTGATGTCCCTCCTATTCACCTGGGTTTGACAAAGTCCTTAGTCTGCTAAGGAGGCTACCGGGCATCAGGTTGGGTAGGGAAATCTCTCATGGCAACATCCTTTAAAGATCTGTCCCAAGCTGTTTTATCTAAGTTTGAATACACCCAAGGTATACTGGGGTGGAATTGTATTCCTCCTGCTGTGTGTGATTTTACCAAGGGGCTGAAATAAGACAGCCCATGATGCATTTTCCTCCTCCATATTTATACATTTACGACATTTGGTGAAAGAAGGGAGGGATCCTCTGTGTCCATTCTTCACAGAGGGCTAGTCTTCATTATGGCGCTAAATTGGCGCCGCTCAACGAGAGGCGGAGGCTATGTTGACGGGAGAGCATCTCCCGCTGACATAGTGTGGAGTAGACACTGCGTTAAGTCGATGCAAGCTATGTGGCTCAGCGAGGTGGTTTTTTTACTCCCTTGAGAGATGTAACTTACATTGAGCTAAGTGGTAGTGTAGACAAGGCCTAAGTGTGCAAGCTTGTATAGATGTTATTCTGCATGTCTATTGGTATGACAGCCACATATTTCCATCATCTACAACCTTACAGTAAATACTTGGAATAAATATAGTACACACCAAATCATCTATATCTAGGTTGCAAGGGAAGGAGAAGTGGACTTTTAAGTACTATGTTTCAGTGTACATTCCTTAAAAGTGAGCAGGAATTCCTCATGTTGACGTATACTGTACATCTTCAATTACTTTAGATTCCTAGTGTCTGTTCTTATCAAGTCAAATACTTGTGTGGCTGTGTTACTAGGGGAAGCATCGTATCCAATTATGATCTTAATTTCATGTGTTTTAAAGTTAACCTTGCATGTCTCTGAACACATGGGTGGGGTTTTTTTTAGTTCAAATGGAAGTGAAAAATGATAATCTTTCAATTACTTAGCAAATTTAATTTATTCTGTTTTGCTTCACTGTGAGTTTATCCTTTCCTTCTTAATGCATCTATTATGTACTGTAGTTACTAGGGTCCCAGATAATACAGTGTCTTGAAATTCCTAAAAATTTGAAAGACAAATATTTCTACCTTATCTATCACCATCATATCTTGTCAAAGGCAGGCTTCTATTTTGAGACCTTTTCTCACTGTTTAGTTAACTTTCTCTAGATACAAGCACTATTGCTTTTTATTTACAGTATGTGAATGTGTGTTAGAACATCTGGCATTTTTGTTTCATAGTGCAATAGAGCTTCAAGATATTGCTTGTTACGGGGCTGGTTAGTTTAGGGGATTCTTAATGGACTATGGATTATCACCACTAGATGGTTGGTTCAAATCAGCTCAGGTTGGTAGCTGATTGGAAATTGTTATCTAATGGTTAAAATGTTTTTCAACAAAAAGAATCTTGCTTGTTCAGCCACATCATGTAGTATCCATTCTATCTCTACACCAGTCTCGCAATGCAAAATGTTATGCCTTATTTCTAATGAACACACTTATAAAGGTCAGGGCCACAAGACCATTCTAGTTCCCATAGTGGAACATACAAGATATTTCCAATTTTATATTTGCAAAATGTAATTTTATATACTGTAAGGGTCAGATCTTCCAAAATGCTTAGCACCAACACTCCCAATGGTCTTCATGGGAGGTACTGAGTGCTGAACTCTTATTTGAAAAATCTTATCCTAAATGGAATATAGCCCAACAATATAGATGTAGCTTAAATATTGTTCCAATTTTGTACTAGAGCCCAGTGCTGAATCCCTCATGGGATGGAAGTACTTTTTGTTACTCTGTAGAGCCATCTTTAACAGTGTGTTAATGCTGACACTTTTGGGGTAGGTGTTCTGCTGCCCTAGGCCAGATGGAAGGATAATACGCCCTCTTTTGTAAAGCACTTTGAGGGCCATAAATAAACAGTGCAAGATATGTGTAAAGTATTTATTAATATTTAATATGTCCCACTTTACCCCCTACTGTAATGTTTGAAATAAAGCTGAGATAAACTCCAGAATATTGCTTGCTAGTGGAGCTTTACATCTTCCCATCAGGGTAATATAGATCAGGTGTTCGGCAGAGATTTTTCTTGTAACCTAAAGGAACATTATGAATTAATAATTGGGAACGGTCATCCTCATCATGTTAATTTTCTGGAATTATAGATGAAAAGTGTCTAAAGCATGTCATACTAATTATTGTAATTTATCAGACTGCTTCTGTGTAGAAGTACATAGCTTAACTTATACCAAGAACGGGTATTCTCAGAACAGTTATGGCGAAAGAGAAATATATTCATGGAAAAAATACATGAAAAAAAAAATGTGAGAAAAATTAATGTGTTACTCTTACAGCTATAAATGTTCCATCCATCCATTAGATATTTATTGGCCCCTATCTCCATAATATTTGAGTGTCTCACAGTCTTTGAAGTATTTGGCCTCATAACACCCCTGTGAGGTAGGAAGGTGCTATTATCCCTATTTTACGGGGAGAGAGTTGAAGCACAGAGACACTAAATGTCTTGCCCAAGGTCACACAGCGAGTCTGTGGTGGAACAGGGAATGGAACCTCAGTCTCTTAAGTCCCAGGTTAGAACAATGATGACTGGACCGTCACCTTCAAATCATGTACTGATAGTTTCTATCTACCCGCCTACTGTAATACAAATGTGGTGGTGGTGGTATTTGTTTTTTACCTAAATGAATAGCACATCACATGGTTCTGAAGCTTTGTTTTCTAGTTAGATGCCTCCAGGGCCCATTAATGTAATGCATGGTTTCTTGCTAATTATTCTATATTTCATGCTAGGCCTGGGATTGTAAATGGATACAAGGCTTTGATCAGAAAAGTAGATAAAGTCAAAGGCCTGATTTTGGTGCAAAGCTGTGAACTCTGGCTTTTTCTGGAAGTTATAATAAAATTATGCTATGTGGGTGTTAAGCCATATGGAATCCTAAAGGCTTGGCATCTGCACAACCAATTTGCTGGTATATCGCACTCAGGATTTTTGAGTAGTTCTAGAGAATTGTGCTCAGGTGTATTTGTAATAAAGAAGCCAAGAACCAAAGGAGTTGATCTATGCTCATTGCTCCGCATGTTGCATTTCTCTTCCTTTCTAAATTTTGAGTCTTAAGGTATGTTTTAGATATTATTGAACTAATGAACTGTGAGACATGTTTGTCATATATATATATATATATATATACACACTGTAGTGAAAGTCTCTGACATAGGTTGAAATAGCAAATCTCTGTTGCAGTGTATAGCAGCGCATTCTATGTAGTGAAATATTAAATTCTTGCGTAGAACACCAACTCTGAATCAGCATTAAGCACTGCTACTAAATTATTTACTGTATTTGGGTGTAAGAGGACATTATAGGAAAACATGCCATGTATACTTTAATAATTAACTTCTTAAAAAATCTGTTAAGTGAGTCAGCCTGTACTTCATTTGCCATAATTTAGGATTTGCAGTGGTGGTGTAGTAATGTTGGTTCGAGGATATTCAAGAGACAAGATGGGTGAGGTAAGAAGCTCTGTGTAAGCTCAAAAGCTTCTCTTTCACCAACAGAAGTTAGTCCAATAAAAGATATTACCCCACCCACCTTGTGTCTATAATTTAGGATCTCATTGTTTACTTCTAATTCGGCTATATACCGTGTAGAAATTATATACCGTGTAGAAATTATATACAGTAGAAATTAACATAATTTATCCTCATAAACTTGTGAGAAATGCAAGGGCCAGTTTACTAACACTATTCTAAATTGTAATGGGCAGTTTATTGCAATGATGGCAAATCTACTAATGTATTTGTCACAAGGTTTCGGTGCAATAAGAGTCAGGCTCTGTGACATATGTAATTACCTATTTGAATGGTGGGCTTATAGGTGTCCTGCTGGTCAATGAGGTTGAACTGACTAGCAGGTTCTTAAGTGCATTTAATTTGGTTTCTTTGCTATGTAGAGATTGTAGTACACAGTTTCATGATAAGTACAAACAAACTAAATCACAAACACAATGATTTAGCACTCTCTGTACATGTAAACATCTTCATCAAAATGGCAAATACCCTTTTCTTATCTTGCATTTCTTAGATTTGAGGCATTCATTTGATCACTTTTCTGAGATTACTTTACAGAATATTTATCCCAAACTTCCATTAGTTATTGACACAACTGTTAATCACAATGTGTGGCTACATGGACTTTACTTTTATGTCTTATTGACCCAGACAGAGATGGAACAGGAAAATTAAGGGATGTGCGTGACAGGAACTGGATAGTCTATGCATATCAACACATTAAGCTGCTCTTTCCTCTCTAAATGGCCTTGACAAAGGCTAGATGAGTGTTTGTGATAGGCAGAAGTGCGCAAGGAAGTTCTAGGCCAATATGATAACTAAGGCTACGATTTTGTCAGTTATTTTTAGTAAAAGTCATGGACAGGTCACTGGCGATAAACAAAAATTCACAGAAGCCGTGACCCATCCCTGACTTTTACTAAAAACATCCCTGACAAAATGGGGAGGGAGGAGGGTCCAGCACCTCGCTGCCCCCCACCCCCCACCCGCTGCAGTGACTGGGAGCTACAGGGACCTCATTGGCCAGTGGCTGGGAGCTGCAGGGGATCCTCCGCCACCCTGCTTGGCTGGGAGCTGCAGGGGGCCCCCTCACCAGCAGCGGTGGTCTGGGGAGCCCCATCCAGCAGTGGTGGTTGGGCAGCTCTGGGGTCCCTCCGCTGCAAGCGGTGGCGGCTGGGGAGCTGTGGGATGGCCCCCTGCCAGCAGCGGTGGCTGGGGTGCTGTGGGGTTGCCCCCTGCCAGCAGCGGTAGATGGGGAGCTGCTGGGTTCCTCTGCTGCTGCCCACGGTGGCTAGGAGCTGCAGGGGGGCCCCGGTGCCAGCAGCGGCTGGTCAGCTGTGGGGGCCCCCCAATGTCACGGAGGTCTCTGGTAGTCACAGATTCCGTGGCTTCCACTACCTCCGTGACATAATCGTAGCCTTAGATATAACCTATGTGAGGGTGGAGGGTATATGCCATTGTGTATTGCTATGATGAGGCTTTCCTTTGCAAATCTTGTTTCCGTTGTAAAGGGTGGTCACAACTCATTTGACGCTGAAATGTTCCCAAACGTTATTTCTTCTCCTTATTGTTAGGACAACAAATTTCATACTCTCTAGAGCAAGAGAGCTCTACCTGGAGTAGTATTGTATCAAGGTCTTAGATGCTTCCGCTAGAGAAGTTATTCCTTTTTTGGGGGGAGGGGGGCAGGTCTATGTTTGACTAATGACATTCACGATTCTGATGTTTTTGTTTTGAAAGTCCCGTAGTGAGTTGCCATTAATCATACAAACCAGTCTGACTGTGTTCTCTTCTTGTAAAAGTTAGAAAAGTATTTAACTTTTCCCTAAGAAGAGTTGTGGTCAGGTGCTCTGTACTACTTTTGTTCCACATTACTGCCTCTTAAATGTACACTCAACTCTTACTCAAACAGAGTCTTTTAGGGCCATACACTTAATGCACTCATGGTTATTGAATATAGGAGGCCAAGTACTGTAGCAATGTCTGATGGTCAGTGTGAAAGGAAGAAAGGTGGTTGTAGGACAGGGAACCTTAAGTGTTTGATGTAGACTTATGTTCTAGTCTGTAAGCCTGTTGTTTGTTCTGATGGCACAGAATGTGGTAGGTTACATTCCCAGATATATGGAAATAAAGGGAGTGAAGCAATCTGGATATTAATGATCCAACTTGAGAGATTTGGGAATGCAATTGAGGTATTTGAAAGAAGAACTGCATTATGCTACTGTAGTTGTCAATTTTACTTCTGCACACCTTTCTAACCCTTGGTAGATACTGTGATAATCACATGAGACTAACGAAAGCAAATCATTTAACTGGAACTTTCTGAAATTTGCTACAGAACTCTCTCTTTTATTAATGACATGCATTATGGTAAGTGAGCCAACTGGTTGATATTTGGGTGAAAGCAATGTCAGGATTACAAAAGCATGCAACACTAATTGGACCTTTTCAGGTTTAGTTAATTTGAATCATCCTAAAAATATGTGCTTTTTACACTCCTTCTCAAACATTTTGTGGGGTGATTTTTTTTTCCATCACCCACTGCTTGTAATTTCTCTAGCAATATTGTGATTTGATTATTCCTACTATAATAAAATAAACACAATGAAAAGGAAGAACAATGAGTGTCATGGTTATGACTCTAACAGATTCATTTTAATTGAGGGGTGATAATTGGAGACAAGAGCACTCCCATCTTAAGCCTTCAGGGTATTCAGGTTGTCTTGTTTCCTGTTTAGTTTGACAGCTTGCCAAGCAGGACTCCATCTCTCAGCTTCTTTTTTCACAAGTGTTGAAAACCAAACTTTCCCTTTGATTACAATGATTGTGCATTTGTACTTGGCTGCTATTTTTAGCATGCTAGCTTGATGAGAGTTAGCACAAATATGTCTACAAAACTGGGAATCTCACCCACTATCTCATAGTGTAGACATAGCCGAAACTGAAGATCTATTTGTTTCTTGATAGTGTCCAGGATGATGTTGCACATAACTTTTCCTGGCACTGAGAGTAATGTGATTCCCCCCTCCATTACTGTAGTTGGTAAGGCCACCCTTTTTTGGCAATTTTATTATAAAGCCTCTCTTCCACTGGGCTGGGTTCTTTAATTCATTCCTTATTCTACCCCAAAACACAAGGAATGTCTGGAGCGCTGTTGTGTCACTTGCTTTAAGCATTTCTCAGGTAATAATATCCTCTCCACTGCTTTTCCATTTTTTGAGTTTGCAGATGGCTTTTTATAACTACTTCCATTTTAATATCCCCTAAATCAATATCAAGCTCTGGTGGTAGATCTTCCTCACGTATTTCTGGTAGTTCACTTTGGCTTGGTCTCTTTAAAACAGCCTGAAAATGTTCTGCTCATCTTTTCCTCTGTTCATCTTTTATACTAAGTATTTCCATTTGTGTCTTTAAATGTTAATTAGGGTACACAGGCCTGGCCTACACTAAAAAGTTAGGTTGATCCAGTTGTGTTGCTCAGCGGTCTGAAAAATCCACACCCTTGAGCAGCGTAGTTAAGCCGAACAGACCCCCAGTGTAGACATCACTAAGTCAATGGAAGAATTCTTCTGTTGACTTGGGTACCACCTCTCGGAGAGGTGGATTACCTACACCAATGGGAGAACCCCTCCTGTCGGTATAGGGAGTGTCTACACTTAGAGCATCTACAGCATTGCAGCTGTGCCGCTTTAGCATTTCAAGTGTAGACAAGCCCATAATATTTGTTCTCACAGTTTTAACTAGTGTGCAGTTGAACATGCAGCAAATTAGACATGCATTACTGAAACAAGTCATGGAAGAAATTGTTACCATCTATATTATAAACTGAACAATCTGCCCAATTGATCAGACATTTTCATTTGTTAAGGGAAACTGATAAAATTGTATTTGTGATATCTTATGGAAAGCTCAGTGCCTAAGATAACCTTTGATATACATACATGAACGCTATTAATATAAGTTTCATCTTACTCTAATTAGGGCAAAATACATATAGTAATGTAATTTAATTTTCTATATACTATAATATAAGAGAATATTACAGTCCTCAATGAAGAGCACTGCTGAATTATACTTTACAGTTATTATTCTGGTAGTGTCATATAATTCTTTCAGTTAATTTATCTAAGTGAAATAATAGTGAATAAATGGTAGTACATCATTTACTGGGCCTCTACATTCCTGCTTAGTTAATTGTACCAAAGCAACACTGAAAGCATTAAATGAATCATTACTGGAAACCAAAAAACCTCAATTTTTTCATAATTATGTAACTATAGCATGAGGTCATGAACATAAGGTTAAAAAAATGCTAGGCAGCGAGTTTGCAACTATCTGATGTGGCCTAATGAGATCTAAAGTGGATTTCCCGGTAATGGGAAAATAGCAATGTGTTGCTTATTATTGATGACATTCACCTTATCAGCAGTCCTGAAAGACTTCAGAATCTTTTCGGCAAATAAATGGTGATATTTTATAGCAGTTGTTTAAAAAAGTCTGACAATAAATGCTTAGGTGATGGTGCCATACTGTAGATGCAGCAGTGACTACAGAAAAAGACTTGTTACTGAAATACATTAGACATATTGTAGAAATCAGATTATTTTCTTACTCGTGTTTCCCAAAATGTAGTGTGTGCGCCCCCTTGGGGTGGGTCGTGAAGCTCTAGCCAAAGGAGCATGGCATGGACAACTGTCTCAGTTGTTCTCCTTGAATGTGACCAGAATATGCAGTGATGCCTGCCTGAGATTGCACAGAGCCTGACGCAATAGATGTAAACTGTCCCATTCATTAGGGTGGGTGCCAGTGCAGATGCTATTAATGATACTTTGTCAATGTTGTTAACTATTTCATTGCTCATGAAGCAATTCAAGCTTGTTAGGAGAGGAAGATTTAAAATGTGTATGACTGCAGGAGGTGTTATTTTCCTGAAGAGGGATTCAGCAGTTCATAGATTCATAGATTGTAAAGCCAGAAGGGATCATTGTGATCATCTGCTTTAACTACCAAAATATGTCATCAGATTTCCCTGAATTAATTCCTGTTTGTACTAGAGCATATCTTGTAGAAAAACATCCAATCTTGATATAAAAATTGCCAGTGATGGAGAGTCCACCACAGCCCTTAGTAAGCAGGACCTATGGTTAATTACCTTCAGTGTTAAAAGTTTTCACCTTATTTCTATTCTGAATTTATATAGCTTCAAGTAACTTCCAGCCATTGGATCTTGTTATATCTTTGTCTGCTGGATTGAAGAACTCTCGATTATCAAATTTCTGCTCCCCATGTAGGTATTTAGACAGTGATCAAGTCATCCTGTAAACTCCTTGTTTGAATAGTGGTAGACTCAAGGAGCTCAATCTATAAGGTATGTGTTCCAGTTTTTTATCATTCTTGTGGCTCTTCTCTGAATCCTCTCCAATTTTTCAACATTCTTCTTGAATTGTGGATACCAGAACTGGACACCGTCGTATACCAATATTAGTCACATCAGTGCCCAATACAGAGGTAATAAAACTGGCCTGCTATACTCGGTATTCCCCTCTTTATATATCCACGGATTGCATTAACCCTTTTGGCCACATTGTCAGCTAATTATCCACCATGATCCCCAAGACATTTTCAAAGTCACTGCTTTGCTGGGTAGGGTCCTCTCATCCTGTCATCTTTGTTCCTAGATATATGACTTTGGGGAACACTGCATTAAGTAGTAATTCTCTCCATTCATAAAGTTTCTGACATTTTAATCCTATGTTGCAGCTGTGAGTCAAGTCTAGTGTGCCTCTTCTATAGCATTTGAAAAATCTCCAGCATTGGAATTGTTGTGGAGAGTAAACTGTCTAATTGACCAAAGCTGCCTTCAGTCCTACTTTGACCAATTTCTGGTTTATGTCTCTCGGGTTGAGTCTACGGTACCGCACTACATTGGCTCAGCTGCACTGATGCAGCTGCGTCACTGTCGTGCGTCTGCTGAAGATGCTGTATGCTGATGGGAAAGCTCTCTCCTGTCAGCATAATTACTCCACCTCAATGAGAGGTGGAAGCTGTGTCGGCAGGAGAGGTCTCCCACTGACATAGTGTGGTGTGGATACTACTTTAAGTTGATGCAACTTGTGTCGCTCAGAGGGGTGGGAGCTTTTTCACACCCCCAAGTGATGTAAGTTGCATCGACTTGAGTGGTAGTGTAGACCAGCCCTTAGAAAATCTCTTCCTGCCTTGCCTCCTCTTGACAATGACCACAGGGATCAAGGGTTTCAAAGCCTTGCAACCAGTACCCCATTCTAGGTGTCTTTATCCTCAATATGTCACAGTTGTGTTTAGCCATCCTTTGAGTGGCCATTAGGGATATGTCTACATACCCCGTGGCAGTAAGCCCACAGCCCAGGTTGACAGACTTTTGGCTAGTGGGGCTTGGGCTTCTGTTCTTAAAAAAAAAAAAAAAAAAAAAAAAAAGTGCGTAAACAGCAATTTGAAGTCACAACTCAGGTTGGAGTTTGGGCTCTGAAGCCTAGGGAGAGGGGTGGGTGGGTGGGTGGGCAGATGAGCACCCAAATTAGGGACTCGAAGGCAGGTTGCAAAGTCTGTTACCAAAACAGGCAATTCTTCTTCATTCTTACCTCAAGGACTTCTTCCATAGAAGAAGAGAAAAATCCCTTACTCTCCCCATCAGCCCCATCTCCAGCCACCTTCACAGTGACCTCTCATCCCGTTAATTTTGAATTATGCTCTTCCCCCCCTCCCCCTCACAAAAGTAACTTTCCCTCTGTTACCTGGGGTTCTTTCAACCCAAAGCTCTTGGTAACTTTTACTCTATGCGAGGTGGTGTCAGGAAATAAATCAGGGGAGACATGGCCGTCCGACCGATAGATGGCTGGCACAAACAGGACAACACAAGAGTGCTTTCACTTAAAGCTAAACTTTACTTAGTCTCAAGCACTTACACACGTCCGCCACAGATTAGTAAAACACCCCCAACCCTTGATAATTACCAAAGCTAAGTGTGGCTCTCGAGTGACACAGCGGCAGGCTTCCAGTGGCCAAATCTTCCATCTGCCAGTGGGGACCGCAAGATGTATCCAGAGGGAGAGTCCAAACGAGTCCCAAACGAGTCCAACTATCTCAAACTTTCCCCCCTTATTTATACATTAGCAATAGAATGACATGTCCCTTAAAGAAAACTTGTTAAGTAAGCAGTTTCAATGGTCAAGCAAGAGGTTCCTTCTGATTATTGATTAACCAGGTTTGGGTTTTTCCAGAGTTTGCAGCCTTGAGACCCCAGTAGACGTTCCTGGGACACATCCTGCTCTTTTAAAATGCATGTATCAGCAACTTCAACACAATTCTTATCAGGAAGGATGCGGGGTCAAGCTGCCCTTTCTGTGGCACCCCAAGCCCCCCTCCCCTCCTGCCTTGGTCAAGCTGAGACCACAATAAGCCATAGTGGTTTCAGGCACTTTACTGGTTTGCCAAAATCTCCCCGTACACCTCTCCAAATTGAAGAGGCTCTTTCCCTTATATATAGGAGTGAGGTACCCCACAATCCAATCTACCTCCCCTGATGTTCAAGTTGGATATCTGGGCTGGACTCAAGTAAGGGTGTGTGAATAGCCTGACCTTTATTACTATTAGCCTGGCCTTTGTTGCATATAATTTGAGTGCCTTTATAAAATAAATTAGAAGATCTGTTTAATGATTTAGGATATTTATATTTCTAAATTATGACAGTCACATAGTGTTAGACATTTATTAGGAAGTTGTGTTCATATTGTAGTTCTTCTGATATTCTAATTGTGATGTTGCTCTCTATATGCTTTATGAAAATATGCTTATGAATGTGAATATGATGTAACTGAAATATGCTTTATGCAAAAGGTCTCCTGTAAGGAATCGTTACAAAGCTTATAATCTACTGAATGTGGTCCTCCTATTTGTATGCATGTATCATTCTTGTATCTGAAGCTAGAAATATGAAGTATAACTCTGAGGTCCTATTGTAATTATACAGTGTGGGCCATTAATGGCGGTTTAGAATCTTTATGGCTCCCATTGACTAGGACAATTGGTTATGGATTGTTTACTTACTTGCAAGCCTTTCTGTGCATGTGTGGGCCAGCCTGTGGGTAATGAAGAACGAGGTTTTACGGTGACATGTGACCATGTCACCTGATAATCTGGTACTTTTCCATTTAGAAGGAGGGGTGGGGACCCAGAGAGACACAAGATTCCTGCCCTGTGCCAAAGCTATAAAAGGGGGTGGAACAGAACAGAGGAGGCTGCCAGTCATGAGCGAGCCCCTATTTTCCACCTAAGATGTCTGCTGGAACTAGCAAGGACTGTACCAGGGGAAAAGATTGGGCCCAGACTAAGAAGGAGTCTAGTCTGTGAAAGAAGCTTACTGGAACATCTCTGAGGGTGAGATATTACCCGTTGTGACGGGTTGGATCACAGAAACCCCCTTGGGAGCTGCCAGCTGATGTGCAAAGGCTACTTCTGTTTCTGTTCTCCCTGCCAGCTCGGTGGCTTCAGCTCCCTGTCTTGGTGAAGCCAGACACACCCGTCTGCTCCAGCACAGACTCAGGGTCTGAATCGCCTGTTCCAAAGCTGCAGGTTTACCTGAAAATAGCTCACAGAAGTGTGCTTGCCTCTAGCACTCAGATGCCCAATTCCCAATGGGGTCTAAACCCAAATAAATCCGTTTTACCCTGTATAAAGCTTATACAGGGTAAACTCATAAATTCGCCCTCTATAACACTGATAGAGATATGCACAGTTGTTTGCTCCCCCAGGTATTAATACATACTCTGAGTTAATTAATAAGTAGAAAGTGATTTTATTAAATACAGAAAGTAGGATTTAAGTGATTCCAAGTAGTAACAGACAGAATAAAGTAAGTTACCCAGCAAAATAAAATAAAATACGCAAATCTATGTCTAATTGCACTAAATATAGATAAGATCCTCACCAGTTCCAAAATGTTCCCTTTTACAGGCTAATCTTCTTTTAGCCTGGGTCCAGCAATCACTCACACCCCCTGTAGTTACTGTCCTTTGTTCCAGTTTCCTTCAAATATCCTGGGGGGGTGGAGAGGCTTCTCCTTTAGCCAGCTGAAGACAAAATGGAGGGGTCTCCCACGGGTTTAAATAGACTGTCTCTTGTGGGTGGAGACCCCCTCCTCACCCTCTGTNATCAGTTTCTTAATGTATTAGGCTTACATTGTATGTTTTTGCTTTATTTTGCTTGGTGACTTACTTTGTTCTGTCTGTGATTACTTGGAACCACTTAAATCCTACTTTTTATACTTAATAAAATCACTTTTATTAGTAAACCCAGAGTAAGTGATTAATACCTGGGGGAGCAAACAGCTGTGCATATCTCTCTATCAGTGTTATAGAGGATGGACAATTTGAGTTTACCCCGTATAAGCTTTATACAGAGTAAAACAGATTTGTTTGGGGTTTGGATCCCATTGAGAGTTGGGTGTCTGGGTGCTGGAGTCAGGTAACCTGCAGAGCTGTTTTTACTTAAAGCCTGCAGCTTTGGAGGCATGGGCCAGACCCTGGGTCTGTGTTGCAGCAGGCTGGCTCAACAAGGCAGGGTTCTGGAAGTCCCAAGCTGGCAGGGAAGACGGGCTCAGAGGTAATTTCAGCACGTCAGGTGACAGTCCCAAGGGGATCTCTGTGACTGAATCAGTCACACTAATATTTATACGGCGCATGAGTATTACAGAGTGGACAGTGGGGAAAGTACATAAATTAGATATAAGCCCATTGTTAATGTGCAAGATGAACACTGGCTGTGTGTCAAGCCAGTGAAAACACAATGTTGTAGTTTTGCAATTACATCAGAAACAGTACAACATAAATGCATGTAACCTGTCACTTTAGACTAGAGTTTTAGTCCACACAACTTGTCCAGTCACAGGTTTTAGAGGGCTGAACATGAACTGTATCCCTTTGTATTTAGCAAAGTTTAAAAGTGTAACATGTACACAGCAATATGTGGCTTAATCAGTATTTGTAAAGCTCATGTAACAGGTTCTATATACATACACAGTATTGTTATTTGTGATGTTTTAAAATCATGTAGAAAACACTGCTTAGGAAAGCAGTGAGGACTAGATTTTCAAAGGTATTTGGGCACCTAAAGATATAGATAGTTGCCTAGTGGGATTTTCAAAAGCACCCTCAAAAGCATGGGAAGTTAGGTGCCTTTTAAAAATCCACCAGGATGCCTATTTGCATTTTAGATGCCTAAATGCCTTTAATAATCTGGCCCTAAATGACTCTCTTCTTCTACGAGTAGCGTCTCTGTGGGTGCTACACTTCAGATGTGCACATGTTTGGTGATTTTTGCTAGCAGTGCTCATTCTGCTCACATGTTCTTGTGCCCTGTACCAAAAATATATGGGGGGGTTGGTGGGCAAACTGCCTTCAGTTCCTTCTGAACCACCTTTGGCCTGAGACAGAGAGCACATCTACTCTGAGATAAAATGCCATGGCACTGCATCTCAGAACCTGGGTCAGCTGACTTGGGCTTGTGGGGCATGGGCTGAAGGGCTAAAAATTGCAGTATAAATGTTCAGACTTGGGTTGCAGCCTGGGCTCTGAGACCCTGGTGGGATCTGAAAGGCCAGGCTCCAGCCAGAGACATAATGTCTACACTGCAAGTTTTAGCCCCTCAGCCCAAGCCCCGCGAGCCTGCGTCAGCTTGACTGATCCAGCCGTAGCCATGCCGCAGGTCTTTTATTGCACTGTAAACATACCTGGAGTCTCTAGAATGCCCGCCTCTGCTGAATGCCTTAGTATTGTTAGATAGATGGATAGTGTATAGTTGTAAATAGTTTATAGTGTAAGTAGTTCCTTGTTACTCCGTTTTCCCCATTTGCAGGGTCATTTGGACTCTTTACTTTTGGGGTATGCCAGGATCCCCAGGCTTTAAACATCAACTTTCCTACCAGGAGGCTATCCTACTGTATGAAGTGTTTGGGAGATACCCATATTCCCTCAAAGTGTAATATCTGCACTTATTTTAAAAGCGGATCTCATAAAAATAGGAGATAAACTTCAGGCTCCTCATGATGGACAAACCTTAAAACTAGTTTCAGACCAGGTTTCTGAGAACCCCTCTGTACATAGTACCCCATCTACCTCAGGATCCCAGTCACCGAAAGATGCAAGGGAGAAGATTGTGGCTTCCCCGGTCACTGAAAGTCTCGAGGGCCAAGGCACTTGCATCCTTGCCCATGGTACCGAGAGCTTCATACTCTAAGTCGATGGGTACTGATAAGAGGAGCAGGAGTGTTAGGTCTCCTTCAAAGAAGTCTTGGTCACCAAAGACCTCAGGCCTCAAGAGGAGTGCTATTGAGGTTCCAAGTGCTTCCGGTACAATGAAGATGTCTAAGGCTGCTTCTAAGATTCATGGCTTTACTAAAAAGAACCCCCGTACCAAAGACCTCTTCTGCTTCTGGTTGTCATGTCCATGCTAGCAGGAGATCAGCACCGTCAGACTCTTCAGTACCCTCTGTACCTACTTTGGTGCTCTTGACGTCTACATCTAAGTCTGTGCCAGCATTCCTCAATGCTGACTAGCCAGGTACCTACCTCAGTACCAACACTGACTTGCAATGTTCCTTCAGTGCTGCTGAAGTTCAGGTACTGAAGAAACCTTTTTATCTCTAATGAACTGGAGTCTGTACTGCTTACCGGTGCCACGCACCTCTTGGCACCGAGATCTTCTGGGTCACCATCCACTGAATATTTGTTGAGATCCTCTACTTCTCTAACCTCCACTTTCCATGGAGAACAATGATCACTTCCTTTAGAATATGTGCAGGAGGACTCAGACTCTGACTCACAGCACTCTGTTCAAGGGTCTCCTGTCTATTCAAAGAGACATTACTTGCCTCTACATGCAGAAAGAAGGGAGGATAGGCATCCTCCACCTTTAACCATCTGGATGACAAATGGTGGCTTCCTCCTCCTATGCCATATTGTCCTCAGTGTCCTTATTGGGATCCATGGGCCCTATACCGTCAACAATTTCTAAGGGCCTCCCTTTTGGAGTCATAGACATAGGCTTTCTCATGGGCCTTCACTCCTTCCTTACCAACCAGTGCGGGGAGAAGAGAACTTTGAGGAGCAGGAAGCAGGGGCTGACAAGGAGGTGACATCACACACACACACATCTCGTTGTCATCACCTGATGTGGCTGTAATGCCCCCATCACCCTCCATGACAGATTACTTTTGACAATTCCAGGACCTGATGAAGGGAGTTGTGGATATGCTTCAATTCCTCTTGAGGAAGTCTAGGACTCCCATCATAAACTCCTGAACATTTTACATACCTCAGCTTCGACATGGGTGGCACTTCCATTTAATGAGGCTCTTTTAGAGCCAGCTAAGATAATCAAGCAAACTCCCACCACAGCATAATGCCAAGGGTACCCCATATAATAAGGACCAGCAGGAACGCCGGGTGGAGCGGGGCAGACCCCTGTTCCCCAGCAGGAACGCCGGGTGGAGCGGGGCAGACCCCTGTTCCCCGGCAGGAACGCCGGGTGGAGCGGGGCAGACCCCTGTTCCCCACTGGAGTGCCGGGCAGGCGGAGCAGGCAAGCCCCTATCCCCGACCTTGCTCCCCTGCCTGAGCGCTGGGCAGCGCATGGCAAGACCCAACCCCGCTCCGCAGCTGGAGCACCGGGCGGAGTGGGGCAAGCCCCGAGCACCAGGTGGGGTGGGAGTGCGGGGGCACACATTTTTCTGGGGGTCTCCCATTTTTCTGGGAGCTCTGGCCAGAGCATATATTCCCGCCCCCACAAGGCTGGCTGGAGGAGGGGAGAGGCGGCCCCAATTGCTCCTACCCACCCCAAGTTGGGGCCCACCCACGTGTCCCGTCCTGGTTATGCCACTGCTGGATACTGTCTCTCTCAATTTCAATCTGCATGGTGGAGCATAACGTGATTTTTGGAGGTTATAACGTGATTATTCCATCCATTTCACCTCTGTTCCTCCTTTCAACCCTCCATCCTTGTCCCTTTTCAGGGACTCATCCCATAATCAGTTGCTGATACAGGAAGTCGCTTCTCTTCTGTGTTTAGGGACTACAGAACCAGTTCCAGTGCAGCACAAGGGAAAAGGGCTTCTATTCCAAGTACTTTCTGATCTATGAGAAAAACAAGGCATCTTTGGGAATATCATTTAATGTTACAACTCTGCCAACAGTTAGAGGCAAAAAGGTGTCCTTTCAAAATTGGAAGTCAAATCCTACTAAGGAAAATAAAAAAGAGTATAAACTATGGCAAATCAAGTGTAAGAGTATAATTAGGCAGACCAAAATTTTTTTGAAGATCTACTAGCAAAAGACACAAAAACTAACAGCAAGATATTTTTTTAAGTACATCAGAAGCAGGAAGCCTGCCAAACAGTCAGTGGGGCCACTGGACAATCAGGGTGCTCAATGAAGACAAGGCCATTGTGGAGAAGCTAAATGAATTCTTCACACAATGCACAGTCAACCTGTGGAACTTTTTGCCAGGGGATGTTGTGAAGGCCAAAAGTATAACTGGTTTAAAAAAAATTAGATGAGTTCATGGAGGATAGGTTTATAAATGGCTATTAATCAAAATGGTCAGGGACCCAACCCCATGTTCTGGGAGTCCCTGAATCTCTGACTGCTAGAAGTGGGAACAGGATGAAAGGGAGATGGATCACTCAATAATTGTCCTGTTCTGTTAATTCCCTCTGAAGCATCTGGCACTGGCCACAGTCAGAAGACAGGATACTGGGCTTGATGGCATTGGTCTGACACCCAGTATGGCCAGACTTAGGGTATGTCTACACTACGAAATTAGGTTGATTTTATAGAAGTCGATTTTTTAGAAATCGATTTTATACAGTCCATTGTGTGTGTCCCCACTAAACGCATTAAGTCGGCAGAGTGCATCCACAGTACTGAGGCTAGCGTCGACTTTCGGAGCGTTGCACTGTGCGTAGCTATCCCACAGTTCCCGCAGTCTCCGCCGCCCATTGGAATTCTGGGTTGAGCTCCCAATGCCTGATGGGGCAAAAACATTGTTGCGGGTGGTTTTGGGTACATGTCGTCAGGCCCCCCTCCCTCCCTCCCTCCCTTCCTCCCTCCGTGAAAGCAATGGCAAACAATCGTTTCTCGCCTTTTTTCCTGGGTTACCTGTGCAGACGCCATACCACGGCAAGCATGGAGCCCGCTCAGCTCACCATCACCGTACGTCTCCTGGGTGCTGCTGGCAGACGCGGTACTGCATTGTTACACAGCAGCAGATCCTTGCCTTCGCAGACGGTGCAGCACGACTGCTAGACATCGTCGTCGTCTCCTGGGTGCTCGGTGAGGTCGGTCAGGGGCACCTGGGCAGACATGGGTGCTCCTGGCAGACCCAGCCCCCTGGAGCCCAGTGCTGCCGCCGAAGCGTGGCCCGGGGGGGGGACACCTGGCTGTTTGGGGAGGCACCCCATCCCCCAGCCTCCCCTACCCACACCTGCCGCAGTCGGTCCCGGAAGTGACGTCACTTCCACCCCGGGCCCCGAACGGCCCTGGACCTAAATCTCAGAGTTTGCTGTTTCCAGTCTCTTGGATATTCTTATTACTGTAAGCCAGGGGTTGGCAACCTTTCAGAAGTGCTGTGCCGAGTCTTCATTTATTCACTCTAATTTAAGGTTTTGCGTGCCAGTAATACATTTTAACGTTTTAGGTCTCTTTCTCTAAGTCTATAATATATAACTAAACTATTGTTGTATGTAAAGTAAATAAGGTTTTTAAAATGTTTAAGAAGCTTCATTTAAAATTAAATTAAAATGCAGAGCCCCCCAGACTGGTGGCCAGGACCCAGGCAGTGTGAGTGCCACTGAAAATCAGCTCGCGTGCCACCTTTGGCACGCGTGCCACAGGTTGCCTACCCCTGCTGTAAGCCAAAACAACTATTCCCAAATCCATTTTACATGTAGCAATGGTTAGAGTCCTAGCATCTTGTGGATTGGTCATTTATAGGACCTCCCTCCCTTCCGTAACACTGCTGTTATTTAACATTTAGAGAGAGACTTGCTCTTCTGCACAAAACTTCAATAGTGACCTCAAACTGTTAAAGCAGAATAATTGTCCAAATGAATTAACTGTGTGATAGAACTGGTTGGAAAATGGGGTTTTCCCCATGCAAAATTTTAACAAAGACCAACAAAAAGGGTTTTATTGAAATTTTCAGTGGAAATGTTTAACTTTGTCATTAAGCCAGAGCCCCATAATTTTTTTTCAGTCATCAGCAACCAAAAACTGAAAATTTTCTGCCCCAAACTTCCTAAAACCAGATAATTTTCAGCTGAAAACTGATTTTTTTTTCAGTTTTCTAGTTTTCAGTTTTCTGACAAATAACTTGAATTTTTCAAGGAACACACATACTTCCTGTGAAAATTTCTGTTTTGTCAAAAACCTAATTTTTTTTATTGAAAAAAGTTTCAGTAGAAAGTTTTGTACCAGCCCTACTATTGGATAGTCAAATGTGTTAATCTATTGATAAGAGAATATGAGATCATAATCAGGATTTTTCATGACAGTAAATTGGATGGGTGGGGTTATATATAGTTTTTTTGGTATGTCCTGGAGATGGAAATTAATACCTCTTGGACTGCTGGAATGTGTTATCAACAGTGTTGTATGGAAGGTGTCGGGGACTCGAACCCCAACAAAGGTAACGGTGGCAAGGAATGCTGAATACTTCCCCCCTATATTTTGAAGGAGTTTGGTGGCTGAGGTGGGTTTTAATGCAGCCTTACCTCACTGTACACATCATTTTGGTTATATTTGTTTAGTGTCAGTTCAGATGATAAAGTATTTAGGCCTCAGTCATGTGATTAATTTTTTTACTGGTGGTCCCACTCTCTCAAATATTTAGTCATCGGGGCAAAGAAAAGAATAGCTCTAGCTATTAAAATTTTAAGCATCCATGTTTGCCATGCGATTGAATGGCGGAATATATATGTGTTCAGACGAGCAGGAAAATAAATATTCTTGTTCTAAATGTTGTCATTGTTCTTGACATGTGCAACCCTTTCTATGCCACAGTGTATAGAACACCTCTCACCCGTTAACCAATGGGTCTAGCCTTTTTGTGCTGAGCAACCCACCTCCTTCCCATTCACTTACCAGCAGATGTAATATTTTCATTATGAGTGCTTTTGTAATTGGTCCAACCTTCCTCGTGCATTCCAGCATTAGCCCTTTAGGATCTTGGCATATGTGTAACCTCCTTACTTACTCTCTAGTAGTGCCAGAATAAGTGACCTTCTCTTCCTTCTCCCGTTACTTCAGATGGCAAACTGAAGTGTAAACTGTAATTAATTAAAACTTAAAAGAAAACAACAATCCAAAACCCACAACATCATAAGGAAATTGTCAAAGAAAAAGCTTATATTCACTTTACCTTAAACTTAATTTTAATAGAAACAAAAATACCTTCAATATGCCCATCCAAGTATTACCATCCATTGTTTTGATCAGTTAGACTTGGATGTCTCAGACTATCTTTTTAGAAGATTTCCTTTTTAAATAAAAGAAACTGACAGAGAAAAGGAATGAATGTTTCTGACAGCACTAAGACTCTTCAAGGTGTTTTGATAGGGATCATGCAATTCCTCAGAAAAAATACGTTTATGAAAATAATATGAAATTATTTAATACTATGACACTGGGGTTTTGAACATTTATTCCCCACTCCTACAAGTTGATCCCATAAGAGACCCCCTGCACCCATGTGGAGCTCCTCACTGACGTCAGTAGGGTTTTGCATAAGTGTAAGGGTCTCCTCATATGGATCAGCTTGCAGATTCAGGGCCTTGCACGGCCCAGACCTTGGTTATAAAATCTCAGAATTGTTATAAATCAATAAAGGAAAGATAATTTGAGCCATTTTTGAAGATCATTAAAACATCATTCTGCTTTTGTCAAATGTCAATACTTCCTTTCCCTTCAGTAACTGGGAAAGAAAGGGTCATAACTGGAGCATGGACAAAAAAGAAGATATATTTACATACAAAATGTTTTTGTGTGTGTGTTTAGAGCTATACAAGTGCACAGAAAAAAGTTGTTGAAGCTTAAATCTGAGCTTTTAACATCTGATTCTCCTTTAAAAGCTTAGAGGGGAAGAAATTTGTCATGTCTGATTTTGATGAAGCTAAAGTTTTTTAGGTCATGTCTAAATAATGTGAATGAAAGGCAGAGTGATGAGGGTCTGCATGGTTCAGAGGACAATCTTGTGTCAGAGTCTATTCTTTCTGACATTCAGTAAAATGTTGCAAAATACTGTGAAATTGCATTGCATTCACCTTATAACCTCCTGCCTCTCTCATATATTCTTACTAATTTTCAGCATATTTGGAAGCTGTCATTTTTACTGATATAGGATCCAAGGTGACATAAGGATTTATATCTGAACTTTGTATTTTACTATTAGTCACTAATCAATAAGATTGTAAATGAAAATGATAAATGTTTTAAAAACATCTTAAATATACAAAAGTTTGAAACTCTCAGATAAGGTGGGTATTTAATTAGTTCTCATTCATTTATTATTTGTAAATTTAAATAACAAAAAACTCTTAAGGTATGCCTGAGTTCCATAAAAACTCTAATACACAGACCCTCTTCACCTACTGATTTAAATAAAGTGAAAGTTTCATGTTCTATTCTAAAAGAAGGTTTTGTTAATCTAAAAGAAAAGATTACATGCATGTTATATTAAACTTTAATTTGAACCATAGTTCAATTTTCTACTGCAAGTATCTTCAGGAATGCATAACAACTCAAAATCTCTGCTAGTTCTATAGAACGGCATATTATAATTAACATTCAATGTTTAGAAATAGTTTAGACTTGGAGGTGTTCTGTGTTCTTGAAGATACTTGCAAGGCAAGGTTATATATATATATATATATATATATATAAACTTCAAGCACATGAAAAACATAGGGCTTGATTTACCATTAATTATTCCAGCTTTCTGCCTTTGTAACTCCATTGAAATAATTTATTAGGACTTTCAAAAAGCCTCTGACAAAGTCCCTCACAAAAAGCAATTAAGGAAACAGAAGTTATCATGGGGTGAAGAGCAAAGTGCAGTTATGGATAAGAAACTGGTTAAGTGACTGAAAATAAAGATTAGGAATAATAAATGGTGAATTTTCAATATAACTAAAGGTTAGTAGCAGGAGCCCCAAGATTCCATAGGAGGCCAGTGTTGTTTAATATACTAAGTGATGATCTGGAAAAGGGGGGGCAAAATGTGAAGAAGACACACAATTATTTAGATTAATCAAGGTCAAAGACTAGGTGAATGAGCAACATGGTGGCAGTTGAAATTCATTGTGGACAAATGCAAGGCAACGATGTGATGCCTTGCTCGGGTCACCCAGAACTCTGAGCCACTGTGCTACCACTCCGCCTCGGCAAGCGTGAGCTTCGCTGTTGCTAAGCTGTCTCTCATCTCCCTGACACACCAGCTTGTCTGCCATGCCAGCAAACTCCTCAGGACTCAGCCAGTCCAAACCTTGCCTTGCAGGTAACAATCAGTGAACACCAGTTCCCGAGTTCCCTAGCAGATGTGTCTCTGCAGTTTCCAGTCCCTCTCACTGGATACTCACAGAAGTTACTAAGTTCACTGCCTTCAAAGGGACAGAGAGTACACATAAGCCTATTAAATTAGCTGAAGACCCACACTTCACTTCAGTATAACAGCACTGAAATTGTTTTATAATAAAACAAGCATAAGTTTATTAACAAATAACATGGGTTTAAGTGATTTCAAGTAAGAGTGAAAGATATGAAAGGTTATAAACAAAACCAACAAAACCTGCTGTCTGGTGACTAAAACTTAACTTCAGCAAGTTACAATCTTTGTTAAACAGATGTCTCACCTATAGTAACTTTCCAGAGAGGTCAACCTCCTTGGCTGAAGGATCCACCTTCCTTAGATTTCAAGAGACTTCGTGTGTCCTTCAAGTGATGGATGCCAAAATGGCTTTCTGTTTCTGCTTATATTTCCCAAAGTCCATTGTCCCTGTTTGAAGAGCCAGGAAGGTTTCCTGGGGTACAGGCTCCATCCCCTGTCACGATCATTAAATGATCATCTCTCCCACTTGCTAGATTGATGGCTTTCGTTACCTTATATGTAAATGTACTTCCATTGTTTCTTGCCTTGCCATGCTCAATTTGCATTGGAAACACAGGCAGGCAGGTCAAACAACATTCTTTTTCCTAGGACAGGCTGGGTTTATGCTCTGCTTGACAAACACATTTTAAGAACATATTTCCAGCACACATCTATAATTCTTTATACACCACCTGTATATACATCATACAATAATATTCATTACAAGTGTGTTACCTATTTGCATATGATACCTTTCATGACACCTTTTAGATACAGATTATGACAACAGTGAGTTGGGGTAGTGTGTGTCAGGCCTGATGTGAGTTATGATATGGTGTGCCCTCTGCCAGTTGGCATTTAGGGGCTCCCTGGGTCACACATGCGGATTGGAGGGCGGAATTTGAATCACTTATAGATCCTACGGAATTCTAAATTCACTGTGATGCTGAGGTATCTGGGCAGTGCCCCCTTGTACCTTTTCAGGGCAGATTCACCCCATTGTGGGTCCCTGTACATGGCCCTTATGGATTAAGGGTTGTGGCACCGTAGCCCTCTGGCTGTGCCATGCTCAAGTCCTTACCCCTTCTGGGAAAGAGGAAAAGAGAAGACTTCAGAATCAGGGTTGTCCATGGGTTTGTTGGACTAATCTGTTCCAGGCTGGTCTCCAGGTGGCTAGTACGTTTTAGTTGGTCCTGTTGGGCCTACTCATCCCATCCACCAAATGGCTTACCCAGGCAACAAAGCTGCTTTAGGCTTTCAGCTGGAACCAGGCTTCTCTCATCAAGGAAGTAGCAGAACTTTGCTCTCCTTTCTGGTCAGCCCGGACTGGTGCTAGGTCTCCCTCTCTTAGCTCGCTTTTTCATTCCTGACATTATCTATAGGTGTAGTGCAGTGGGGTGAGCTGGGTCCATAGGGTCTCCTTATACCTCTTGTTGCCAGTGGAGAGTCTTAGTCTCCTTAACCCCTCATGTCCAGTGTGGGGCAGGAGAGGTACCATCAAGCTGTGACAACTCAGGAAAAAGGTCTGGGCAGGAAAAAGAACTTTGGACAGGTCAGTGAAGATCCTTGCTTAGTGTGCAGCAGTGATCAAAAAAGCAAACAAATGTCAGGATGCGCAAGAAGGGGATAGAGAATAATACTGAAAATCTTATAATTCCATTACATAAATCAGAGGTACCTTCTCACCTAAAATATTGTGTTCATTTCTGGTTACCATGTCACAAAACAGATATAGTAAAGATAGGCGTTCAGACATCAGTGACAAGAAACACATAACAGCTTTCATATGAAGAGATATTGAAGAGACCAAGGCTATTTACTTTAGAGAGGAAACATGATAAAATTATATAAAATATTGAATGGCCTTGAGAAGGCAGGTCAAGCACTCTTAGTCTTCCTTTTATATAATGGAAGAACCAAAGGATATTCAATGAAATTGAAAGGCAGAATGTTTAAAACCGATTAAAAGAAACAACCCCATACGTTAGCCTGTGGAACTCATTGTCACAAGAAACACTTGAGGTCAAAAGCTTAGCAGGATTCAAAAAAGGGTGGGCGTTTATCTGAATAACAAGAACATCCAGAGTTACAATAATAAGGATTAAAAAAAACCCAAGAGTTTTAAAAGGGATGTAAAACTTCAGAGCATAAGACGACTTTTAATTGGGAGGTGGAGGAGTAGGAGGAAATCTTCCTTGTTGGCAGGTTGCTTCATAACCACCTACCCTAGATGGATAACTGCTCTGATCCTATATGGCAGTTCTTACATTCACTCACCAGCGCTGCAAATCTAGCTCTTTCACAGCCATTAAACTGACTAAAAATAAATGAAAATAAAAAGGAACAGTACTAAGATTAGCAAATGGAGTTACAGTAATCAAAGTGAGAGATAATGAACATATGCATAAGCTTCAGCGTCTATTCCAGGGAGCATAGAATGCAACCTTGTGATATTAATAAAGTAGAAATATAAGGTTTTGATTGTTATGCATTTCAAAATAGCTCGGTCAAATTGTTGGCATCCTTTCGTCTGTGAGAGATGGTGGGAATTGCAGCCTAAGAGGTAGATGGTTTGCAATGTCTCATGTGACCGAATAGGCCAATCCGAGATTTGCATGATCTTTGGCAGTTATTGCAAATGTATGTATCTTGGTTTTGGAGCTGCTGTTTCCTACGGGCTCTTTTCTCTTCAAGCTATAGGAGCCAGCTCCTGTCATGGACTTTGATACCCCGATGGTGACGGTGGTGCCACTTGTTACGAATGTAATTCTGAAATTCTAAGTTTTAAGTGCAGGCCAAATGGAACAGCTATTGAGATAAATTTGCCAATTGCCGTTTGACTTTGCAAGGCATAAAAAACAGCAGCTATAGAAATTCAGCTTTAGGAAGCTTGCAAATATCCAAGGCTGGATGGTACTTGGAAATCCTAGCTGTGAGAGAGCTATTGAGGAATCCACTAAGAATGGAAAAAATACCATGTTTGAATAGCACCAGCAGCAGGAACACATGGTACTATAGGCACAGGCCCACCTGGCACCATCCATAGAGGTAAATATTGTGGTTGGCATGAAAAAGGAACTGTTTATCTTACAGTGCTATTCGCATTATTACAATAAATTGCAATACTAGATACACTGACACCTTTGCAATACAGTAAAGAATTCTTGTGCAAGTTAAGGTACAGTACGTCTACACTTATGTTGGTGTGTAGAGTAGAGGCATTGCACACCCAGCTAGCATGGCATATAAATAGCAGTGTACATGGTGAGGCACAGGTTAGGTGAGTACAGTAGAGTGCCCTACACACCTGAACCCTAGGGTGTATATACCCTACATGTCTGTCTATTACCCAAGCCAGTGCCTCCCATGTCTACACTGCTGTTTTTAGCAGTGTTGTGTCCCACTGCCCCACTGCTGCTGGAGCTTTTCCCTGCTGCAGCAAAAGGCTCCAGCTGTGTGGAAGTTCTGGCACAGGGGGAGTTGGAGGGGAGGGGGAAGGCTCCGACAGCTCCCTGCTTCTGGAGCTTTTCCACACTGCCTTCGTTTTGCCAGAGCCTTTCCTCACCACAGTGAAAAGGTCTGGCAACAGTGAGCTGCCAGAGCCTTTCCCTGCTGTTTCCCCCATTCTGGAGCCTTTTACTGCTGCATGTAGCTACACACCACAGTGACAAGTCTGGACACAGCCTGCCTTTCACTGCAGTGTGTGGCTACATGTACCCTACCTGCTGCCTCAAGTGTAGACAAGGTCTAAGAGAGAACTAATAATCCCAGGTGCAGTACAGTCAAGAATCTGCAACACAGTGAAATTCAGGAGACTGACAAAATGTGATTTCTTAAGCGTGATAGATGATCTTTTAATAAGGATTGTTGAGTATTACTGAAAAAGCTAAATGGAAGCACAGAAAAGATTAAATTCATAGTTACCGGTAAGTATCCAAAATTAATTTTGTTTTAAATACCACTACTTTTATTTCTTCTTAAATATCAGTGCTAATTAAAAATGTTGAACACTGGTACTCGTGCGGCGTGCAGCAATGTGGTCTGTTTTGTACTGCTGTCGAGTTGAGTATTTTTGCTAAAGATGAAGTTTCCTATTTTGAGCGTGTAAGACTGCAATGAGAAACAATAGTTTATTTTTTTTTAAACAGATACAACTGCAAATGTAGAGTAGAATAGGAACCATGGCTGCTTGCTTTGGTTTAATGTGATGTGATATAAGCATTACCCCTCAGAACATCTCCTAAATAGTGTTGATGTCCATCAAAGTATCTCCATTGCAACGATTTCCTCTACTATGGTCTTAACACCAGTGTTTACATAACAGGAGTTTGGTAGTCATTGCCTATATCCAGTACAAGTAGATGTGGAAAGATTAGATTTTTATCAGTTAAATTTCATCATACACACAGAAACTGATAAAATATTTCCATCAATAATAATTGAAATGTACAGACGACCAGTGTAGGAAAAATGCTGCTTGAGAATGAATTGGAATTTGATTTAGGGATATTTACTTTGTATATTTTAATATGATATTGACAGTTTGTGTTTTGATGGTTATAAAGCTTTAACTCTTTGAATATCAACATCTACTGTCATTAAATAATTCTGACATCTCTCCCATAATTTCCCACAACTGTAAAAATTTAAACCAATACAATTTGAAAAATGCTTAAAATCCATACTTTTGTGCAACTGTGAAGATTAAAATAGATAAAAATCTAAAAAAAAAAATACTCAAAAATGCACACCAATATTATCCATTGAAATTATAAAAAAACCAAATTCTCCCAAGCCTAAATACAAGTTAGATTGCTAAGCGAGAGAGAGAGAGAGAGAGAAAAGAAAGGGTAGTGAAAAATAGCTAGAAGATTCACATTCAAGGCCACTTCTCTATTTGACATATACACACTGTAGTCAATTGCTGGGGTTTGAGAGGCAGCAGGAAGTTGTGTGTTTCTGTACTTAGGAAGGCATTGCATCCACTTGAGCTGTCTCTCAAAAACATACTTTTAACATCAATGTCACTTTGTGATTTTCCTGATGTCAGATCTAGTAGTATGACTGTGCTTTTGAGTGACAATTCAGCAATGGAAACATTCCAACATCCATCCTAATTTCTAAAACTCTGTGGTTTTTTTACACTTGATGTGCTTGACCACATAACCCAGGAAGAAAGATTATGGAAGTAGGGAAGATTAATGAGTTGATGAAATAAGATTTGGTTTAGTCAAATATCTGGCACCAAATGCACATATGAACATGGACTATGGTGTTTAATTTTATACTTCATTCTGTTGACAAGATTTACATCTGAACACCTGCTGTTGTATGTATATGACAAATGTTCCACCTTTTAATTGTGTTTTAGCCTTTTTGTTATACATGTACTATGAGCCACTGCCATGCAAACATGAGAGTGTGGAGGAGGGAAAGAAAAACAAATTGCAGGTCAGCTGTAAATCATATTGGCAGGTTGGAGCCCAAGGAGGAATGTACTCAAAAAACACTTCTAATTTAATGGTGCATTTTAATGTGAGCAGATGCCCAAGTCAGATACAGAAGGTGAAATCTGCATCCAGTTGAAGTCAGTGGGAGTCTTACAATTCACTTCAGTGGGGCCAGGATTTTGCCCTGAGTGTTTGACTCTTTTACAGTGTAATAACCCAAAATATGTTTGAGTGGTAGCCGTGTTAGTCTGTATCAGCAAAAATGAGGAGTCCTTGTGGCACCTTAGAGACTAACACATTTATTTGGGCATACGCTTTCATGGGCTAACACCCACTTCATCAGATGCATGGAGTGAAAAATACAGTAAGCAGAATATATATTATAGCACATGAAAAGGTGGGAGTTGCCTTAACAAGTGGGGGGTCAGTACTAACGAGCCTATTCAATTAAGGTGGAAGTGGCCTATTCAATATGTTGTATTTTTCTGTGGTATGCATTCTTCATATAATAGTATGTACCAGCCTAATTGGTGTTTAGATACCATAGTGATAGACCCCTTAGAAACACCTACGAGAGCTAATTAAGATAAAGTGCCGTTAAGTCTGATCTTCTTTCATCATGTATTACAGTACGTCAGCCCCTATCCCAAGTTTCTATTGTACTTGCAGTACCTAATGTATTGTGTAATGTTAAGGTATTGGGGGAGATAAATCTCATTGTAACACCACTTTTGTTAGATCACCTTCCTTAGGAGCCAATTGTTGAGTGGTTTTAAATAATTGTTAAATGGCCCAAGCACGCTCCCATTGAAGTGAGTAGCAAAGCTCCCATCAACTTCAGAGTTGCAGGATCAGGGTCACAATAAGTTTCTGTGGGGCATAAACTATACTAAATTTGATGGCTACAGCATTTTCTTTTTTCTTACATTTTTTAGCAGTGTAAACCATCAAAACAAAACTTGATGATTTGTTCAGCATTAAACATATTACTATAATTCCCAAGACAAAATACAGCCATATACTGTAGGTACTCTCGGGGTTTTTTTGGTTGTTATAATTGTACAGGCACATAATGCATATTTTAACATGTTTATTTGATTTACATAACTTACTACTTTTCTTAGTATATTTGTATTTCTTTGATCTTCTACAAATTCTCCTCTATGTTCTTCTGATTAAATAATAAGTCTGGGGACTTCTGCAGGATAGTAAGTAAATATTTTATCATTTAGAATTTTGAAGACCTCATCATGTTTTTAATTATGCTTTTTATTATTATTATTCACCACCACACAGTGGATGCAGTTAAGAAAGGATGTTTACTGCAATGCAGCATTTACTTTTACTTAGGCCTGGTCTACACTACGATGTTAGTTCGAATTTAGCAGCGTTATACCGAATTAACCTTGTACCCGTCCACACAACGAGGCCATTTAATTTGACTTAAAGGGCTCTTAAAATCGGTTTCTGTACTCCTCTCCGACGAGGGGAGTAGCGCTGAATTCGACATTGCCGGTTCGAATTAGGGTTAGTGTGGACGGAATTCGAAGGTATTGGCCTCCGGGAGCTATCCCACAGTGCACCATTGTGACCGCTCTGGACAGCAATCGAAACTCGGATGCTCTG
Source organism: Platysternon megacephalum (assembly GCA_003942145.1). Taxonomy (NCBI): domain Eukaryota; kingdom Metazoa; phylum Chordata; order Testudines; family Platysternidae; genus Platysternon; species Platysternon megacephalum. The sequence goes on from QXTE01000166.1 coordinate 817,379, forward strand.
GGCAGTTGGACAGGAAAAGCCCCGCGAACTTTTGAATTTCATTTCCTGTCTGCCCAGCCTGGTGAGCACAGGTGACCACACAGAGCTGAACAGCACAGGTAGCCATGCAGTCCGAGAACCGCAAACGAGCACCAGCATGGACCACACGCGAGATACTGGATCTGATCGCCATATGGGGAGAGGATTCAGTGCTCGCAGAACTGCGTTCCAAGAGACGGAATGCAAAGATCTTTGACAAGATCTCCAAGGGGATGATGGAGAGAGGCCACAATCGGGACTCCATTCAGTGCCGTATAAAGGTGAAGGAGCTCCGACAGGCCTATCAGAAGACGAAGGAGGCCAACGGACGGTCCGGGGCAGAGCCGCAGACATGCCGCTTTTACGATGAGCTGCATGCAATTCTCGGAGGGGCCGCCACCACTACCCCACCCCTGAGCGTGGACTCCGAGGAGGGGTTAATGTCATCGTTGCATGACGAATCTGCGGACGGGGAAGAGGAGGAGGAGGAGGAGGACGAACTTGTGGAGAGCACACAGCACTCCATTCTCCCCGACAGCCAGGAGCTGTTTCTGACCCTGACCGAAGTGCCCTCCGAACCCTCCCAAGGCGGCATCGCAGACCCCCTGGAAGGGACCTCTGGTGAGTGTACCTTTTCAAATATATCAAACATGGTTTAAAACAAGTATTTGTTTAATGATTAATTTGCCCTGGGGACTTGGGATGCATTCGCGGCCAGTACAGCTACTGGAAAAGTCTGTTAACGTGTCTGGGGATGGAGTTGAAATCCTCCAGGGACATCTCCATGAAACTCTCCTGGAGGTACTCCAAAAGCTTTTCCAGAAGGTTTCTGGGCAGGGCAGCCTTATTCCGTCCTCCATGGTAGGACACTTGACCGCGCCATGCTAGCAGCAAGTAATCCGGTATCATTGCTTGACAAAGCTTGGCAGCGTATGGTCCCGGTGTTTGCTGGCATTCAAGCAACATCCGCTCTTTATCTTGCTGTGTTATCCTCAGGAGAGTGATATCGTTCAGGGTAACCTGTTTGAGATATGGGAATGTAATTAGGGGGACAGAGGTGGCCCCGTTCCTACTGGGCTGTTTGCCTGTAGCTGAAAAGAAATCTTTCCCTGCAGTTAGCCAAGCGGGCGGGGGGGAGGGGGTGGATAATGTCGCTGAGTTTTTCGCGTTTGGCTAGCAGGGGTCTTCCCTGATACCAGCCACGTGGTGGGGGGAGGGGTAACGCGATCATCCCACAGAAGTGGATGGGGGGGCTAGTTTGCGATCTGCATGGATCTTCCATGGTACCAGCCACGTGGTGGGGGGAGGGGGTCATCCCACAGAATTGAATGGGTGGGTGGGGGGTGGTTGTTATGTTATCTGATGCTGCACGGTAACAGGGAAACCGCAGCACGTAAAGGGCTTTGCTTGCTATGGGAAAGGAGGGCGCTGATTTAATGCAGAAGCAGCAGGACAATGGCTTACCATGGCTGCATACAAGCCGAAATCTGTTGCCCGGCCCTGCGTCTGCTGTGATCTCTAACACCAAAGCCGCGGGCACTCAATATAAGATGCAAAAAGCGACCTTGTACATTGCTATGTAATGTGAAAAGTGTTCACCGTGAAAGAGTATAAGCATTGTTCTATAAAATGTATCTTTTTACATACTTCTCTCCTTTTTTTCCCTCCTACTGCAGCTGCAAATTCTTCCATCCTCCCGCCCCCAGCACGAAGGCTCTCCCAGATAAGGAGGCGAAAGAGGCGCACCCGAGACGATATGTTCTCGGAAATAATGCAGTCGACCCGGGATGAGAGAGCTAATTTTAACGATTGGAAGGAGACTGTATTGAAATTCCGTCAAGAGGCCAGTGACCGTGAGGAGAAGAGGGACCAGCGGGAGGACATGAGGGACCAACGGGAGGAGAAAAGGGATGAACGTGAGGAGAGAAGGGACGAACGCGAGGAGAGGAGGGACGCCCGAGAGGAGAAGTGGCGGGATGCAACGCTGGGGCTGCTGCGTGATCAGACAGACATGCTCCGGCGTCTGGTGGAGCTCCAGGAACGGCAGCTGCCGGATTACCGGGTGCCGCTGCAGCCCCTCTATAACCGCCCTCCCCCCTCCCCAAGTCCCGTAGCCTCCTCACCCCGACGTGTAAGAACGCGGGGGGGGAAGCTCCGTGCAACCTGCCAGTCCACCCCATTAGAGAGCCCGAGCAAAAGGCTCTCATTATTTTGAATGTTGTTCCTGCCCTGTTCCTTCACTCCTACCCTCCTCCCAAACCCCACCCGGACTACCTGGTTATTTCTCTCCCTATGTTCATTACCCCCCGTTAATAAAAAGTTCTTGATTTGTAATTTGAAAACGACACTGACTTTATTTTTTTTTAAATAAAACTGGGATCGAAGGGGGAAGGGGGAAGGGTGGGTTGCTTACAGGGAATGAGTGAATCAAGTGGGCGGGTTTTCAACAGGGACAAACAAACAGAACTTTCACACAGGAGCCTGGGCAGCACTGAAACTTGTTTTCAGAGCTTCTCTGATGCGCACCGCTTCCTGGTGTGCTCTTCTAATCGCCCTGGTGTCTGGCTGCGCGTAATCAGCGGCCAGGCGGTTTGCCTCAGCCTCCCACCCCGCCATAAAGGTCTCCCCCTTGCTCTCACAGAGATTGTGGAGCACACAGCAAGCTGCAATAGCAATGGGGATGTTGGTTTGGCTGAGGTCCGAGCGAGTCAGTAACGAGCGCCAGCGACCTTTTAAACGTCCAAAGGCACACTCTACCACCATCCTGCACTTGCTCAGCCTGTAGTTGAACCGCTCCTGACTACTGTCCAGGCTGCCTGTGTATGGCTTCATGAGCCACGGCATTAAGGGGTAGGCTGGGTCCCCAAGGATAACGATGGGCATCTCAACATCCCCAATGGTAATTTTCCGGTCTGGAAAGTAAATCCCTTGTTGCAGCCGTTTAAACAGACTAGTGTTCCTGAAGACGCGGGCGTCATGAACCCTTCCCGGCCATCCCACGTTGATGTTGGTGAAACGTCCCTTGTGATCCACCATTGCTTGCAGCACCATAGAAAAGTACCCCTTGCGGTTTATGTACTGGCTGCCCTGGTGCTCCGGTGCCAAGATCGGGATATGGGTTCCATCTATCGCCCCACCACAGTTAGGGAATCCCATTGCAGCAAAGCCATCCACAATGAGCTGCACATTTCCCAGCGTCACTACCTTTTTTAGCAGCAGCTCAACGATTGCTTTGGCTACTTGCATGACAGCAGCCCCCACGGTAGATTTTCCCACTCCGAACTGATTACCGACTGACCGGTAGCTGTCCGGTGTTGCAAGCTTCCACAGGGCTATCGCCACTCGCTTCTCAACTGTGAGGGCTGCTCTCATCTTGGTGTTCTGGCGCGTCAGGGCAGGGGAAAGCAAGTCACAAAGTTCCAGGAAAGTGCCCTTACGCATGCGAAAGTTTCGCAGCCACTGGGAATCGTCCCACACCTGCAGCACTATGCGGTCCCACCAGTCAGTGCTTGTTTCCCGGGCCCAGAATCGGCGTTCCACAGCAAGAAGCTGCCCCATTGCCAACATGATCTCCAAAGCGCCGGGGCCCGTGGCGCGAGACAATTCTGTGTCCATGTCCATGTCCGCATCACTCTCGTCGCCGCGCTGCCGTAGCCGCCTCCTCCTCGCCTGGCTTTTCTGGTCCTGGTTGAGCATAAACTGCACTATAATGCGCGTGGTGTTTACAATGTTCATGACTGCAAACTTGAGCTGAGCGGGATCCATCCTTGCCGAGGTACGGCGTCCGCTCAGTTCAACAAGGAAAAAAGGCGCGAAATGGTTGTCTTCCGTTGTTTTCACGTAGGGAGGGGGAGGATGTTCCCAGAACCGCCCGCGACAATGTTTTTTGTCCCATCAGGCATTGGGATATCGACCCAGAATTCCAATGGGCGGGGGGGACTGCGGGAACTCTGGGATAGCTATGGGATAGCTACCCACAGTGCAACGCTCTGGAATTCGACGCTAGTCTTTCTGCATGGACGCGCACCGCCGAATTAATCCGCTTACTGTGGCCGCGTACAATCGAATTTAAACAATCGGTTTCATAAAATCGAATTCCGTAAATTCGGACTAATCCCGTAGTGTAGACGTACCCTTAGGTATTTGCAGTGTTTCCTATGTTTAGAATGGTAATATTGCAAATGCTATGGAAAATATCTACTTTATATAGTAAATATCCACTTTTTAATGACACATGGCATAGCTGGTACTTTATAGTTATACAGTATGAGAAGTCATGGCTCCTGCTTGAGAAACTTATGTCAAGATTTTTAAAAGTGACTACTAATTGTAAGTCCCTCAAATTTGGGAACCCAACCTGAGATATTTTAAAAGAACCTGATTCTCTAGACTATTCAATATTTTGTATACTTTTGTCATGTTTCTTCTCAGTGAGGTGCTAAATCAAATACCCAGGGATGAAAATTTAGATGTCAACAATGTTGACTATTTCACTTCTCTTGTAAGAAAGCAAGACCACACTGTGCCATCTCATTTTTATGCTGTGAAGGGGTAGAATTTAGCAGATACTACCACTAACTTTTTCCTTAATCAAGAAGCCAGTCCATGAAGCTTAGCAGAGCCCTGGACATATTCAAGCTCCACTGAGATGAGCCAAGCTCAAAGAGCCCTGTGAAGCTTAGACAACAGGGACAATCCTATTTTAATCATCTGCACAATCTTTTGTGAGCAGCATCTCATTTTGGTGACTCACATGGGCAGAGCTTGGAAGAGTACCACCACCTTCTTTTCCACAGTTGAACCCCCTAGTGACGTAAGTTACACCAACCTAAGCGCCAGTGTGGACAGTGCTATGTCAATGGGAGAGTGTCTCCCGCCCACATAGCTACCATCTCTCATGGAGGTGGATTTATTATGCCAACAGGTGAGCTCTCACACATCGGCATAGAGCATCTTCGCCAGACGCACTACAGTGGCACAGCTGCAACTCTGTAGCACTTCCAGTGTAGACCTGTCCTAAGTCTATTGAACTTGTACCCAGGGCCGACGAGAGGCGGGGGGGGGAAGCCGGTACAAATTACCGGGGCCCAGTGGTCTGGAAGGGGGCCTGGGGCCCGGCTTCCCCCCCCTCTCGTCGGCCCTGTTTAGCTGGTCCGCCCTTGCTGGGGGGCCAAACCCGCTCTCGGTGGCCCTGCTTGTACCAGAGATGAAGATACCAGCATAAATGAGGGCAGTGAGTATACCAGTAGTGTAGTCGAGGGAAAACTGAGTTTACACATTCTCATTTGGGGAATATGGAGTTTGGGCTCGTTTACCCACGTTTTTTTTCTTTCAACTACACCAGTGGTGTCTAGTATTGAGGAACAAAATTCAAATAGGTTCTCAACTTCAGTTCACTTTTGATAAGCACCCAGGAGTTCAGATTGAACAGAAATAAATACCTCAAAGTTTATTTTTATTTATTTCATCACTTCCTTTCATGGCTACAAATAAGATATGAAGAGAGATGTGTAGATAACACACATTTAAAAAAAAATCTTTTTGAACCTCAAAAGATTGTTTGTTGTTTACTGGGACATTAGTCCAGCCACCTGGGCTCCCTGTTCCACTTGCATGAACAGACTGGCCAGGGGATCAGTAAGAAACTCCAGTTTTTGACATATTTTTATAAGAAGCATTTACAATTTATTGCACAATAAACCTGCCTGGTGGCCAACAAATATGTAGAAAACAAGTTCTCTCTCCCAAACAGCTTACAGTCTGAATAAGAAACCATCTTCTCTTAACTCAAACCAGTCTGCTTAGAAATGTGAGATGTACGCTTGACACGCAAAATGCCCATTAAAGATAAGGGAAAAGAGGTCTTTTCATCCCACAATAGTTTTAGCTAGAAATGGACCCAAACCATAACATTTGGATAGAGATTTAGAATGTTGAACCTCTCTCAGAATGTTGGGGTGTTTCGAAACTGTGATCTTGGTTCAGGTCATTATAGAGATGGCAGGACATTTAGATTCTGGTTCAGGTTCTGAGTCATCCTTAAAGTTTGGGAGGTATTTGGATCAAGGATTTTAGTTCAGATCTGATTCTGAGTTAATCATCTTTTCTGAGTGGGGCAAGAATTCCTTTCAGCACCACTGATCTGCCTGTTTGGGAATCTCTTCTTTTCTAAAAAAACAGGATATGAAAACTTCTGAAGAGGTGGTCGTTGGCTGCAGGGTCTTGGAGGGAAAGTGTTTTCTGGGTGCTAGAGGAAGAGATTATAGTTATAGTCCCTTCCCAGATATTATCCTGCTGCTATCAGAGCTCAGATCTCTGGACTGATGTTTCAGTTAGCAAGGGAAGGAAATTGTATCCTTATCTGTAAACTGAGTTTCTCCTAGCTGGCTACACCCATCTGGATCCTCGTCCTGTTGGTCTATTTATTTGTTAAAATAGCCTCCTGCTGGGTTTTGTTGGGGGCTATTGTTACCTGATAAATTTAATGGTTGTTTGAAAGTCTGTGGCTATTATAAAGAGCAACAAAGTCAGCAATTCCTATACTCTTCTCACCTATAGCTGGTAAATTTGATGATTTTTTTATTGTTCTCTCTGCATGTTTGTTTATGCAAGTGGATCAAGGAAACCAGTTGCATGGATTCATGTGCCCAGCTAGGAGTAGCAGAATATGTATATTTCCCTTATTTACATGGAGCTAATTAAGTGTATCCAAAGCCCAACCCGGTTTCAGGCCCTTCTCAAATCATGCAGTTCTTTTCAATTGCCTGTTGACTCTCACACCTTGACTCTTCCTCTTTATGTAAATCTGGCAGCTCCTTTTCCCTCCCCCATCCCTTAGATTCCTCCTCTCCTCTCCATGTCTTGGGGCCCTACCAGTTCTTTTCTTCTAGTCCCTAGTGCAGCTTTCTCTCTCCCCCCCATACTCTCCCCCTACCCACCCCACCCCGCCTGCACTTTCTATTGGCTATCATATTCTTTGGCCAACCTTGAAAGACCCTGACTGATCGTAGTGCCGTTGTTGCTACTGAACTACCACAGCTTCCCATCCCATAACCCCTGCAGCTCAACTACGTATTCCTAAGTCCACTGACCTGACACTGAGAGATAGGTAGGATGGCCCAGGAATCAGCTTTGTTAAGGCCTGGGAACCAAACACTCCCACTGCTCCCATGGTCCTTGGCTCCCCCTGCATTTTGAAGGCATTGACTTGCCCTTTACACTGATCTGCAGTTTGTTGTCTTGAGGTCCTCACCATGAATTGGGGATCCCATACCTTTCGGGTTTTTTTCTTCAGAGAATAGCTCTGTGGTGATAACATTTACTAAGTGAAAGTAAACTAAATCAAGGGAAGCTGTGTTTTGGAATACCGTTTCCTGCAGAAAGGGATCTTACAGAAAAAATACCATACCTTAGTTGTAGTCAGCAGTTATATATCAGCAGCTCCTGTGTGCTTAGTCCATCTAGTATGAATGATTAAAATAGTAATAATAAAAAGAAAAACACTATTTCTTGGCTGGCTGGTAGAAGGCTTCAAACCATGATTTTTAAAAAGTGACTGCGCCTCTCAGGTCCTCTCTTTGTCCTTTCTTGTCTAGGCAAAGCTTTTCTTCAATTATTAAACATGTATCATTCTCTCAGCCTGTCTTTCTCTGGTTTGTACATATATAAATCTGTGCATTGAATTTCTTTAAACTCTTCCTTTCTTGCTTAAAGGAAGAATCCTTGTTGCTAAGAATCAGTTTGTTTTTTATAGCTCTCAAAAATATTATATATAATTGGTTATTTGCTTTAGGCAAGAATGTGTGGAATTGTTTTTCCTGATTAAAAAATAACCTGCTGTCAGTCAAGGTTTTCAGAGTATTTTTGTGTTTTATAATGTTGAAATATTTCTCTTTCTTCTTGTGCATGGTTTATACATTTTTCAGGGATGTTTGACTTTGAAACCAAGAGCCACATAGGCACATTTTAGGAAGCCTCAGTACTTAATTTGCCTACAAATTAACATATCCTGTAATAATACTTTGCTCTTAGATAGCATTTTTCATCAGTAGATCTCAATTAAAAAAAGCACCTCACCATGTGAGTATTTACTTGTACTTTTTCCCTCCTTGATCAACAGAAATTGCTGGTGATTCAAATATGCCAGCAGCCTGCAGTTGATCAATCACATCTTTAGCCTGCATTTATGGGGAGAGCGTGCTCATGGGTCACATTTTGTGTTTGTGGTTTACTTTTGGCATCCTGATATGTGATATATTGCTAAGCTTACTTTAGCTAATATTTCCCCAGGATACTTGTTCTAGAGCCAGATTGTACATGAACGTACTGCAAAGGCTTGGCATTATAGAAAAATAATTTAAAAATGATCATTTTCTACATGTGTAGCAGGTTCAGAGGAATAAATTTATGAAATTTTGGTGCTTACAAAATGGTATCATGACAACAGCATAGGTGTTCAACCTGTAGAGGAGGGAGTTGAATGAACTGTTCTACAGCACCCCCTGTAGCCAGTTCAAAGCCGTATTCAGTCATCCTCACATGAGAGGATGCTTGTCATGTCTCTTGCCCCTGAATATGGAAGATAAGCAAAGAAAGAACATTTTGTCTCCAGGGCTCCCATTATCTCCCAGGAAAAATATATAGTAATAACCACTTTTAAAAATAAAAGAAGTTGACTTTTTCCCTTGTCTATCCCAGGAATTAGAAGAAAAGATGATCTGTTATCTTTCAAAATGAGGTCTCTTTGGTTGGGGGAGGGGGCAGGGAGAGCCAGAAGTAAACACAGGATAATTTCATATGTTTTTGAATGGTCTCTTCTGCAATAAAAATACCCAAATGGAGACGTTCTTTAAGCCGAAAACATCACCCCAGACATGGAACAAGCCAAAGAATCTATCCTCAGCAGCTTGTGCCTCCAGATTTTGCCCCCTCCCCAATGTCTTAAAATCTCGGTTGATTACTTAGTTAAGCATATTTAAGACGATTTAAAGGGAGACCTGTTTTTGTTTTTGCCTTATTAGAGGCATCAAACTAGATACAAACTGCTCTGAGCAAGGGCTTTCCAGAGGTCATGGCCTCCGGCTCTTATTTCAGTTGTCAGTCCTTTTTTTCTTGGAACTTTCCTTCCTTCATTTGGTAAATTGCATGTCGAGCTTCGCTGACGAGGACCAGGAGTACGTGCTCGTTGGTGTGTTGAAGTGTTGGTAATGGGACATTTATTTGAGATGCGAACAGTTCGGTGTAGAAATCTTTGCAAACTACTTCCATCCCTGTCCTGTCAATTACTGCTTTTCCATCCTTGTTCTTCAGCGCCGTTATTGTCAACCTGTACAGCGTCAGTTCCCGTTTGCATTTTTTGAGGCTTCTGAGATCTTCAGCCGTCTTTAAGAGCCTTTCATTTTGGTACTTCCTTTAGTCTTCTTATCAGCTTGCAGAGGAGGGGGTACTCAAGTTTGTCGCCATCATTTTGCAAAATCCTACCTCAATGCCTCAAAGTGGGGCAGCGGTGACCCTGGCTTGTCTGACAGTGATGATAGCAGAGTATATTCTTCAGTAGGTCTTACCATGCTATTAAGGTGTCAGACTGCCAACCCAGGGAGGAGACAGTTGTCCTTCTTGAGGTTGGGTGCTAGCTAATTGAGGAGATAAACGTGCCACTGACAGCATAGCCAGCGGATGGCTGAAGAAATGGCTAAAACAACATGAATAAATAGGTCCCAGTTCCTTGCATGTCCCTCGATCCATTATATGATGGTGGTGTGGAGTTTGATCGATGAGAAGCTGCTAAGAATCTGAAGGACTTCCCTCTCTGTACCTACAACTGCAGGACACTGACGAGGGATGACTCGATTAACCATCTAATGGAGGAGAAGGCAAGGACAGCCTGCAATGTCCTTGGTCTCTGTGAAACGTGACGAAGAAAGGAGATGGAAGCGAAGTGGAGAGACGGAAGCACCATCATGTTGGGAAAAGGAGAAGGCACAAGAACTGTTGGAGGAATCGGTTTAATCGTCATCAAGGAATGGTCTTCAAAAATCATCTCCTGCAAGTTCAAGTCCTTACGATCGGAGTGCTGTACCGCCAACTGAACAAGAATAGCACCCTAAAGATTATCCAAGATTATCTACACTTCCACAAGCACAAGTGAAGATGATAATGTGAAAGAATTATATCATGAGCTTGAGGAAACCCTCACTTAAAAATCCACATATATGATTGCGATGGGAGACTTCAACGCCAAGGTCGGGAGAGGGAAAGAAGGGGAAAAGTTAATTGGAAGGTATGGCATCAGTGAACGGAATTCATGAGGAGAGCGACTGGCAACTCTGGCACAGGCCAAAGAAATGTTAATTGGTAACACCTGGTTTAAGAAAAAGGCCAAGAGAAAGTGGACATGGATCGCGCCCAGTGTGAAGAACAAGAACAAGATGGACTATATTCTGATCAATAAGTGGCACATCGTACAAGACATTTCAGTAGTGCCATTGTTCAACACTGGTATCAACTTCAACATAAAGGTGGAGAAGAAAGCACTACAAATGGCAAATCAGAGACAGCGGCTGAAAATACTTGATGAGGCAATCCTGAAAGTGAACATTTCCAAGGAAGACTGGAATCTCATAGATAACTGCGTTTACTGTAATGCTGTATAAAATGATTTCCTTCATGTTCTGTTCATTTTGAGAACTTACTGTCCTATATTGTATTAGTTTAATTTCCATACTGCTTATCTAATTTTTTCAAACCAATTATTCTCCTTTGATATGTTTGTATGACTTGATTTAAAATTTATCTGAGGGCAGAAGTTGGCCCTAAACACAAATGACTATACTTCTGCACCACTCTATGAAAGGGTGATTAAAATAACACTACATCTGGTTAGTTCTAGAGCTAAGCCTAGAGTAGGAATAATTAAAATCAATGTCCTAGCAAGATTCTCCCAACAAGCTTGTGCTGCTCTCTTGATATGTTTCCAGTTTAATTTGGGAAGCGAAAAATAAGAGTAGAATCAAACTCAAGCTTCTGCAGGACAGCAAAGAAATCAGGGAAATACCTTTCCCAACCTTCATCAAATATTATCAAGTGACTTATCCAAAATATCTAATATATTAGACTCCGGATACCATGTGTGCCCCCAGATACACATGGAAAAATTATCCCTTCTGCCTGCTATACTGAAAACAATACCCCATTTGGTTATCATGAAGCTCAAAACATGGGTCTGTGATAAGGTATACTAGTAATTTGAGGCCTGGGAAAGTGTGGAAGGTGGCTAAATCAGGAAGCTCTGAGATTCTATACTAGGATTCTATGCAGTAATGCAGTGATTAACCAGAAGGTGCTAGAAATAGGTCGGGCCCATTTTCCCAGGAAATCAAACTGGATCAGTTGGCAGCTGAAGGTTGGGAGCTGCTGAACAGCCAAAGAGCCATGGTGAAGGACTTCAGCTACCCATGGATGGAATTTTGTGAGATTGTTTAAAACCTTTTTGGGCGTTTCCCATGTCTTTTCCTTGAAGGAAGATGAAATCAAAAGACTTAGTTTAGTTGAAGCTTGTTTGTGATTTTACCCTATCTCTACCCTAAAGAAAGAGTCAACTAAAGGGGAGGGGATTTGGAATACTGTTTCTCCTTTGTTCTGCTTAACCTTGAGTGAAGACCAACTTGAACTTTTGATTTACCACTTCTCCCTAAAGAGAAATTTGGCAACCAACTTCAGGGCAAAATTTTAAAAGATTTCTTTATTTTCCTTATTGATTTACCTAGGTGTCTTATAGCTACAGGACTACTTGCCCACACTGTCAAAAACACACATAAACACACACTCAAAAAACCCAATCCTTGACCGTTTGAAAACACAGTAGAGGAATTGGATGTAGCAACTTGTCTGTGTTGGGTCTAGTAAATATTTCTGACATCCCAGACATCATCCCTGATTTCGTCTAGGACGTCATAGTTAGTTCATAGTAGAATATACTGCTTTAAAAAAAAAAAAAAAAAAAAGATTTACAAAACTAAATCACAATGATATTCTAAATAATTCATTTTTGATGGATGGTAACATGAAACTGAATTCACAGAAAGTATTTTATATTTAACACAAATAGTAAAACCAGAGTATTTACATTATCAGTAATAATACCTAACTTTTACATTGCACTTTTCAGCCATAGATTTCAAAGCACTTTATAAAGGAGATTAGTATCTTTATCCTCATTTTATAGATGCACAGACTGAGACACAGGAAAATGAAGTGGCTTTCCCAAGGTCACCCAGCAGGCCATTGGCCAAGCTAGGAACAGAACCCAGATCTCCTGAGTCCCAATCCAGTGCTCTGTCCACTGTATTTACATTAACAATATTAACACTAACAACAGTTACACTTTCTGATAACAATGTCATGTCATATATTACAAACCAGACAAAACTCTGCAAAGGAACAGGAAAATATCTACATTTTCACTCAGCATAGTCTCTTTAAGGTGGTGAAAGTGTCTGCTGTATTGCTATAGTAGCACAAGTAGTTAAGCAGAAGACCCAAGACTCATTCCATCTAAATACAGTATTTCAGAGCCTCAAACTCCCAACACTAGCATTAATGTATGGAGATATACCTATCTCATAGAACTGGAAGGGACCCTGAAAGGTCATCAAGTCAAGTCAAGTCCAGTCCCCTGCCTTCACTAGCAGGACCAAGTACTGATTTTTGCCCCAGATCCCTAAGTGGCCCCCTCGGTTTAGCAGGCCAATGCTCAAACCACTGAGCTATCCCTCCCCCCTCATTAACCTAAATCTAAAGCCTTTTATTATAGGAATGTTTCTGCTATTTTAATTGCTTACTGACATTATATATGAAAGGAATATATAGTAATGAGGTATAAGGAGATCTGAGAAGACAAGTGCTAATAATGTGACGAGCTAAGAATTTGGCAAGTTAAATAAAGAAATAAAGATTTTTGGTCTGAATGCTTCAACTGTACTGTCACTTTTATGCAGCTTTCCTAAGTATGTGCATATCATATTAGTTAGTAATCCTTGCAAATGACAGCAGGGAAACCAACAGGCATAGGGAATCTCTGAAGTTTTCCTTGGTGGAGAATTACCTCCAAATGTTTTGTTGGGGAGGGGAATTCACCATTTCCTTAGAAGAGGATGCAGAGCTGGACCACAAACTCAGCAGGACCCTAGGGAGCTAGAGGGAGACCAAGACCATCTGTGTAGAGGCTTCCTGACTTTGTGCACACTGAGGCTCCTTCCTTGCTCCTTGGAAGCATGGTTCCAACAGAGTCTCACTGACAAAGACTGCCCTGCTGGTGGTTACACAGAGACTATCCCCAAAAGGGATCTCCATCACAGAAAGGGCTATAGCAATTTTTTTTTTGAAAATTCAGCTAGGTTCAGAGAATAATAATGCACAACTGGGCGTGCTCGCTGCAGGCCACCTACCACCTGCCTCTTCCTATTCGTGTATTCCTGGACTCAAAAGAGCCTCTGTGGAGTCCGTACAATGCCAAGGGGAAGATGGATACTCCCATGTAGGTAGCTGAGACCCCCTGACTTTCTTCTCCAGTGGGGAAGGGATGGTGCATGCAAAGGATCTCTTTCTTGTGTGGATCTGAGGGAACAATCAGTCCCAGTTAGTGCTAATATTATGTATATTCCCTTTCTGTACAGATTATGGTGCCTGCTACAGCTGAAATGCACAAATAATATATAAACTAAGTGCTCATGATAAATCTCGCTATAAAGTGGCTTGTCTACAAAGAGGTGATAAGCTCTGTTACTATTGCTAGTGGAATTTCTCCTTTAGCAAAAGTGGTTGAAGACAGGTGTGTTTGGAGCAGCAGGTCCAAACATCTGTGGCTAGGTTAACTATTCCATATATGCAGCCCATGGATTCATTACAAGCAGAATCTTTTATATTTCTACATATATCCTGCCAACAGTAATGGAGATGCACCATCCTGATGCATAGACTTCCTTTTTTTCAGGCACACACAAATGTAGGTTGAGATTAGGAGTTTCAGCCTTCCTTCAAAATCACTGGGAGGTGCATGCATAAAACATGTGCATGGCTTTGAAAATTTGCCTCTTAACGATATCTGAAGTTTAATGTACTGAACACCCCATCTCATTCGAAAACACATTCTGGATGAATTTAGTTAAATGTAATGTGGTGTAACGCCATGAATGGATCCTAATTTGCATGAGTTTATTATTAGATACCTTTGGACACTACTGACCTGATTTTCTGTACCATTTTAAATTGATATAACTTCAATGAGAGTTCAGTGTAGTTATGGTAGGTACATTGATGCAAAATCAGTGTAAACAGAATAGAGAACCTGGCACTAGAAGTTCTGTAATTACAGTCTGAAAAATCACCAAATATGGTCAGTTTTTATCAGTGTGATGTTAAAGCCCAGGCTAATCTGATGATGCAGTTATTTTTATTTGCAGATTTTTTGGACTAGTGTTTGATACTGACTTATCTTGTATTACAATGTTTAGAGTTCTGCCAGAAATGTGTAATCTTAACAGTAAGGTTTTAGGATCGTTTTTATTTCTAGCTTTACGGAAAGTAAAGAAAATCTTGTAATTAATAACCAGAGTGTTCATACTGGCAATAATTCTGGTTGTGTAATAGTGATTTTTAGGAATTTTGTAAAGGTAAAGGCAAAGCCATAACATTTCCACAACCCTTGAAAAGTAGTGAAATCCAATTTAAGAAAGAAAACAGCTCCATTTCTGGTCTTCCCTTTCTTTTCTTTTTCTTTTCTCAACCCCAGTGGAGATCGCCCCATGGGAGCTATTTAGCAGATGCTCAAAGACCTACTACCCATAAAAAAACATGACTCTAGGAAATAAACCTCTTGCTTTAAATTGAGGACTTAAAACCCTCTTCTTCTGTATTTGGTTGAACACTTAATATACATATTTTCTTATTTTAGGCTGCTCATTCAGCAGAGCAAAACGTATAAATGTTAAAAGCCAAAACTGAACATTCAAAAATCAGAAACAAATTATCCTTTCTGTGTGAACTAAACCAAGTGGCAAGGGAAAGTAAGGGGTGGCATTAAGCATATAGAAATCTTTTTTGAACTGTACACAGATTTATTGTTAGAATACCAGAGTTTTTATGAGTGCTACTAAAATATATTTAATATAACTGGTAAACATGCTACAAAAGTCTGTGCAATGATGCAGAAGCCTGGAAATTGAATCTTCCTTAGCCGTAAGTAGATTTCTACAGGATGGTAACTTTATGTATTTTCTGTGGGTTTTGTTATAAAATTGTTTGCATTTCATATGTATAGTGTTTTACAGCAAATTCAAAGGCAAGTTAAGCAAGTACAATTGTTGCTGTTAAAAAAAGGCAGCCGACACCTATCCCCCTATACTTTTAAATGAAAGGACTGTGGAAAGTGTGTGGTATCTCTTGACAAATGTGGAAGTTTTAATGTTGGCCATTGTAATTATACAGGCATTATTATTATTCTGCAGAAGCATTTTGGGCAGCATGGAACTCGCTAAGCTGTTGGAAACTTTGGGTCACTCTGTGGTTATTTGTAGGGAACCGGGAATGTGTTGCAGGGATGTGGATGTAATCTCAAGAGGATGGGAGAGTTTGGAGGGCCAAACCAAGTTATTGCTTTGATAGAGTGGAAATTCAGAATGCAGGGTGGAATGCAGTTCACTGCATTCCCTGACACTGAGTGACCTTATTGTTAGAGCTGGGCAAAAAACGTTGTTCATGTCCCACAAATATTTTTGAGATGTCTGAATTTTTTTTTTCCTGTTCCACATCAGGATAAAACTGAGAACTTTCAAAGTTTTTGAAGAAAAGAGAGCGAGACCCCAGAGTAGCCAACAGCCTGGTGGTTAATGCACTCGCCGAGGATATAGGAGATGGGTTCAAGTTTTCTGCTCTGCCTGATTTGAAGCACGGATTTGAAGCCAGTTCTCCCCCATTCCAGAAGAGTGCTCTGACTACCATGTTAGCTGTTCTGGGGCAGTGGTGGGCTCTCTCAATCTCACCTGTTGGAGCTATTCAACTTTGTATAAGTAATTAACTATTAGTTGGTGCAGGGGCTTATACCAGACTAGGCTACATCACAGATGAGTAACCCCTGGAGCATAGGCATTCTCTCTCACCGTCTGATTTGGAGCAGGGACTTGAACCCAGGCCTCCCACCGCACAAGAGTGACACCTACCCACCAGGACATTGATGGTCTCTCTCTGGTTTTGACCCGCCATTCCATGCTGGACCTGAGAAACCTTTCCCAGCAAAAGTTTTGTCAAGCCAGATGCATTCTCATGAAAAGTTTCAATTTTGACAAATCATCATTTTCTGGGGGGGAGGGGGAAATAACTTTCATTGAAAAATTCCGAACCTGCTCATTAGGCTCCTCAGCTGCACAAGAGTGTGCTAGCACTGGTAGGGAATGTGGCCGGCTCTACATTTGAGCACAGAATTACAAAATAATTTGGAGGAAATTTCATTCTTTATATATATTTGTCACAGGGTGTCTGGCCCCAGTAAATGAAGTAGGTCCAGCTCCCCTTGATAGAGCAGGTGCTCCCATTTGGCCAGTTGAGTGGTCAGGATATCACCTGAGGGCTATCTCCTAGGTCCTAGAGAGCAGAGACACCCAGTGAGTGAGTGGGCGAATCTCAGTGAGTCAGAGCAGGTGAGAGCTGCCAGGGACCAGGAGTCTGTGGAAGGTCCCAGAAGGAAGCAGAAGGTGTTTCCTGGGGAAAGGCTGAAGGAAAGGGGAGCAGCAAGAGGGGTTTTCTGGCTGACTTCACCGTGCCAGAGGGCTGAAGGCAGGAGAAGCAGCCACTGAGGGAGTTGCCTGCTGGTTCTAAGCCGGAGCCAAGGATTGAAGGCAGGGGAGCAGCAGAGGAGCTTAACCGCTGACAATTTCAGGGCCGGAGAGCTGGACCAAGAGGAACCTTGAGAGGGCCAGGGGGAGTGAGGGGTGCTCCCCTAGCAAGGAGGCTCCCAGGAAAGAAGCTGCGGGGGTTTTTGCTGGGAAGAGTGGAGTTGCACTCCAGCAGGAATGGCTAGTGTGGTTTTCCTGGTACAAGGATAGGAGAGGATTACGCTGGAGAGCTAGGATGTGGTGAAGGATGCCAGGGTATGGTGAGGGACTGAGTTGCGTGTACTGTTTGGACTATGCTGGAGGAATTCTGGACGATAGTAGAAAGACTTCTGTTATGATTTGTGTGAACAAGATTTTTTTTTAATAATTTTTTTAAATAAATGGATCACAGAAAGACTGTATTTGTATCTTCCCACAAGGTCTATATTTATTTATTCTTAGTAATACACTGTGGATTATTTGTGGGGACTCAAAAGGAGGGAAATGGAGGGTAAGCACAATTGTCGTACTGCAGCCTGTGGAAAGGGGGCGCTCCAGGCGAGGCTGCCGTACGACAATGTTACTCCTTGTTTGTCACAAACAATAATAAAACTGCCTTTGTCAGTGCATACTGCAGTGCTGACCTGCCTCAGTGCAGTCCTCTGATGCTGCCTGCTTCTGATGCCATAAAAGCTGCTTCCTCAGCAAGCTGTACTGCTTTCCTAACTGCATGGTCTGGGTGATGGGTCAAGGGGGATCTGCTGGACTTCCACATGCCAACATGAGGAAAGTAACAACTGTTTATTGATAATGAAATGGATAATAACACAAATCTACACTGGCAGAGGGTTTCTAAACACATTTTTTCTTCCCTAACTATGTGTGTGCATGCATTTTCTCTCTTCCTCTCTCTCATATATCTCAAAATCTTTCCTTATCTGCCATGCCTCTCATATCTGCTGGTATAACTTTTATTCCACGTTTAAATAAAAACATTAATCTAGGCATTAGAGATGGGTCTGAACCAATACCAAACACCCCAGCAATTTTAGTGTATTCAGATTTTAATCAGCTGAACCAAAATCCCGCATCCAAGCAGGGATATTCAAAATCTGGTTCCAAATTTTGAGCTGGTGGTGGTTAGGTGTGCAGCTTCTCCTCTGGCTTAACCACAGACCCCTCTGCAGATTCTCAGGCTATGCTCTGGCGGGAATTCCTGCAGAGAGGAGGGCCCTATAGCACCTAGATTATGCAGATCTGTGTAATTTTTTTCTAACTTACTTTTTGGCATTGCTCTTGGTTTGCTGATGCATAACAGCATCTGTCTTCTTATTTCTGAAAGACAGTAAAGTAATTATTTTATGGTGGGTTGCATCACATTATTCTGGGCTGTGGGTATTTACGCACATCAGTATTACAGATACTTTATTTAAAGTAGTGGTCAGATGTTTTTTGAGACATAAATGATACAATGTTCTGACTCAGTATAAGATGAAAGAGATTGAAAAGTGTGAGAAAATCCTAACGAAAAGAGTCTGTATGGCAGCAATACATTTGTCATTTTTACACACATGCGGTGAATTTGGAGCTGCTCAGTAATAATTTATGAATACTGTATATTGACCTGGTTTTTGGGATGTTTACTGTGGGACTATATTGGGTTAAATCAACAGAGCTGTTGGGAAAGCAAGCAGAAGGGGAAACAGTGGCTCCAGATAAGCCACTCTGTAGTAAATACATCAGGGGGCATCAAGAGACCATACCCAAGCTATTAGGTGTGACAATTCTACTTCCTGGCTCCAGCCAAGTTACAAAATGTATTTTGCCATGCTGGGCCGCAGAAGGATTATAGCAATTAAAAAGACTCTGTCCAGAGAAGGGACAGTTGTTGGGGAGCTGTTCCAACAGAGACAAGTATCCACTGGAGTGTCTGAGGAAGTTAGGCCTGCCTCGGCTATCAGCAAGGGTTGGGAAGCCTCTATAGGCTTTTTATTGTTTTAAAATCCTTTTTCACTAAATGCTTTGTTCCCACTGTTAAAATAAACAATAATTTGGTTTTAAGGAGGCTGCTGAGTCATATTCACCAGTGGTCACAGATTCCTGAAGAACTGCAGGTGCCAAACCCAGGGGAAGCACAGTTGACACATAGGGTAGTAAGAGTGGGAGAATTGCAGAACTCTAATCCAGGAGAGCTAAAGGCACGAGGTTTGACACCTGAGAGAGTGCACTCAGAGAGACCAGAAAGGGGACAACCGAGCTACAGGTAGCATTGACAACATATATAGAGATACTTTTAAAATGAAGTTCTGGTACTGATTGTAAACGCAATTAATTAATTTGTGAAGCAGAAAACTCAGTTGTCACTCTGCAAATCTAGCTGAACCCAACATAGAAACCTCCCTCCGCCCCGTTTTAAAAATATGAGAAAATCTAGTGAGCACAGGAGCAGTAATATATAGAAGCAACTATATAGAAATAATAGTTCTGTTTTAGAACTATTCTTTGGATGTTGCTATGCAGAATAATAATATGATAAGGATGGGAAAATGTATGCTGAGATTCTGAGCTACACAGACTGGTAACTGGGGTCAAATAAACTGCTGGTGTAAACAGGAGCAACTGCAATTGATTTCATTGGAGTTGTACTTGCTTACTTTAGCAGAGAATTTAACCCTTTATGGCTTAGGTTGTAGAGAGGCAGAAAATCAAGCAAATCTGCTGGAAATAGTTAGATATCCAAGGGTTAGTCAAAGAAAAGTGGAATGCTAATAGGATGTAATAGAATAATGCAAAGGAAAAGATAACATGCAAGTTATAGATGGATACTACGAAGGCAAAAAAGTGGGAAACGAAGAACATATTTCAGGTTGAAAAATGGATGGGTTACATTACATATAGGGAGATAAAGAGACAAGTAATATAAAAAGTTTATATAAATGTCCATATAAAATGTAAAAAGGAAAACAAATCCTAGAGAGGGATTTAATTAGGGTATTAAAACTGCAATGGTGCTATGCTGCTTGGTCTTTTGAATTTTTAATGGGACAGTATATTGTACAATATATATCTGTTTTATGGGATGGAAATGTAATATGGATAAAATAAGTATTTTATAAATAAAAATTTACGATTTATAGGGATTTTAATGTCAGGAATTACTACTTTTTTTAAAGGGAAAAATTTTAAATGATATAGCAGCTGAATGAAAATACATTAGTACATTTTAAAAAAAAGAGACAATCCCATGGTGTTTTAATTATGGAGATGCTAATAGTGACTCCATATTAAGGCTGTGTCCTAGTTGTATAAACATGAACATCTTAAACTAGGTTCACAACATTTAATTACTTGGGTCTCAATCATGCAAAGACTTTGATTTAAATGGGATTATTCAGCATGTGAAGTTAAGCATGTGTGTAAATCTTTGTCGAACTGGGGCCTTACTGTTAAGGTACAGATGGATTTTTTGGGGAATGTTTTTGTTTTTTAAAATGAGAAACTCATTTACTTAAGGGAAATTAAACAGTCCGTATTTTGAAATTTTTGCCATGTGTCTCTTTATGTCTCTAAATCTGAAAAGACTACATTGCTTGGAGACTTTAAACTTTCACATGTTGTTCCATAATTTTCAGAATACTCTATTGCACTAGAGTAATTTTATAATATTAAAAAGAAAGCAGCTATACCTTTTTTTTCTTTTTGCTTTAAGTCAGGGAAGCTAACGAATAATATGTCAGGTTTCAGAGTAGCAGCCGTGTTAGTCTGTATCAGCAAAAAGAACAGGAGTACTTGAATAATATGTCATTCATCAAAAATTAGAGTATACAACTTTATACATGATAGGGTTTTCAAGAGGGGAGTAGAAGGGGATACATAAAATATATAGTTGAAAAACACATAACATGTTCTACATATACAAAATAATCTGGCAAAATTTGAATGACAGGGCAATGATTTCTGCTTCAAATCCTAGTGATTACATTAACCACTCAAGCTTTGCTCTGATCTCATGAGAACCCCCAAAGAATAGCTTTATAATTTAGTTCCTGTTTCTTCTATGTGTATCAACTTACACGTATTCAAAACCTATTAGTCAAATGTGCTGCTCATGCAAACTGGGGGGCACAGAATGTATTCTGGGGAGGCGTGAGAAGACAGAGTGGAGAATGCTGGCCGCTGGTCACGTGCCCAACTCTGAAGGCAGCGCTGCTGCCAGCAACAGCACAAAAGTAAGGGTGGCATGGTATGGTATTGTCACCCTTACTTCTGCACTGCTGCTCGTGGCGATGCTGTCTTCAGAGCTGGCCAGCTGGAGAGCAATGTACTATATACTTGAATGGCTCTGTTTGAATTAATGCTTTACTGTTTTTAATATTTAGTGAGTGTTGCATGTTGATTTTATTTTTTAATCAGTAAATGTACTTGTATGGCAGGAGGGGATGCATAAACTACTACAGACACAACGAAGTTTGAGAACCCCTGTTCTTATACAACAGGACAGCAGAAAATGGGGATAAATATGTCTCTTTAACAATTTACAAGTTTACATAGGAAGAAGGAATTTTAAAATAATATCAATATATTATTCATTATCATCTAATTACAGTCTGACATGTCACTCATTTCCAATTGATTATAAACACTAATCTCATGGCTGTACCAGCAACTGGAAAAAACCCCAACTGGTACAGTGTCTATAAACTGAAAAAGCATGAATCATTCATTTGGTGAAACTGCTTCCCCTGACCATGAAATTGTTATGAGATTAGGTTAGAGACTAGCGCAATTAGCGTGGGATTGATGTTGGGCATGTGTGCTCACTTCTGATCTTGGTACTGGCTGAATCTATTCTTTCCCTTAGCAATTGCATTGCCTGTTGTGCATTTTTAAGAAGATGGCACGTGTTAGGCATGCTGACATTCACAGGGCCCATCAGCGGTGTAATTGGTTCAGCAACGATTAACAGTGAGTTTCCACAACTTGGCCTTCATTACATTTATTTTATGATGTTTAATAAAAGATACAAAGGCCTTTGGTGTACCTACACTTCCCATTATCAGGAGCATGTGTGAATGAACAAAATCCAATGTTTCTACTGGATTGGATTTAAAAAAAAAGAGAGATTGTATCCTGAATCCATGGTACATTTGTATGCAGGTAGTGCTTTAAAAAATCAGTATCTCAGTAAGGTTTTAGCATAATAATTTCTGTTGTTAAATGTACAGTACTTAGTCTCATAATATGAATTTACTCAGCCCTGGGCGTGATTTCTACGTGCCCTTTATGGAGAAGTAGTATATAGGGTACTTCCAATCCCCAAAATGTCATAGCAAATGCTTGTTTTATATTCTTGAACCAGGCATTTATATATGTTCTTCTCTTAATCTTAGAAAAGGCAAATACTCGTTATCTACAGGCTCCAAAATCCCCCATTGTGTAGAACTGATGAATGAAATTGTTTTTAATTCACTTTATTAATGTAACTTCATAAGTAAAGTTTTATGAATGAAACAACATTCATTCATAAAACTGGTTACCCCATAACTGGCTAATTGACAATTAAGATGCTTGTTAAGAGCCATAGCTGTTGGGTCAGCTGCCTTTGTAAGTTTCACTATCAATCCAATTCCTGCTTAAATCACTGAGACTTGCACTGTTTCAGTATTGTAACTTCTGTTCACCATTTATTACACTTGCCTACATTGTAACTTCTGTTCACTGTTTGCCATCCACTACACTTGTCTATATTGTAACTTTTGTTCACTGTTTGCCATATTGTAATTCAAACCCCATTTTAAAACGCTTACTCCATTTTGTAAAAGCTGGCTCCAACCTTCATTTTTGCAAACCCTGCTGTAATCTTATCAGTTTAGTTTAGATGTGTGAATGAGGTATGGATGGATGATGGAATCAACCTCCAGCCCCAGCCTGTCCTGATGAAATAGAGTTCAAACACCAACGGCTGAAGATGCAGACAAGAGCCCTAACAAAGTAAGAAGAGTCCACCCTAAAAAGAAAAGGTACAATAGAAGGAAGATCAAAGCCAGGTCCCAGGCTGAAAGTCACATCTGCAATTGACGGGTGATCAATCACCAAACCCAGAGGCAGCGTGACACAGCAAGACCTATAGACTCTGGATTCAAACTACAGCCTACAAAAAGGATGGGTGAGATGGAAGACTTTGGAGGGTAACATTCTGCTGCCAACATGGAAGGGCATCAGTGCATGCCCAACAGAGACCCAGCCCTTCCTTGTGCCCGGCTTTCCTGGCCAGTTAGCCGCCACAAGCTACGAACCCAAGCTGCAAAATCAAGCCACGAACTCAAGCTATGTTCAGGACTGGTAACTATGCAGCAGCTGCAGAACATCTGATGGATGTGTGTGTGTGTGTATGTGTGTGTATAGGTATAATGTGTGTGTATAAGGATTAAGATATTAGTTATTGGTCATAAATTAAATTATTGTTATAATAAATGTGGCATCTTTGCCTTATCCCTCTTAATAAGATCCTGCTGGTTTTTATTCTATTGGTATAACAATTGTCCTATAAGACCTTTCCCCGCACTAAATTGTGTTCTAGTTAGCTCATCACTCATGATTCCTCTGCTTCAGTTGGTGCCTTATTGACAATACTGATACCACTGATACTCCTGCAGAAAGTGCTTCAGGTAATATTTTCCTTGAACTAGACACATTGGGTGTGATTTTCAAAAATGCTCAGCCTGTTATCAGTCTATATTAAAATCCCATTGACTTCAATGAGGATAGTGTTAGAGCCAATGCTGAACCTTTTGCAAATCCCATCTCTTGGGCCTGATTTTGATATCTCTCTCTCTCTCTCTCTCTCTCTCTCTCTCTCTCACTGGCTTCATACTGTTGCAATGCCATTGACTTCAGTGGATTTACCCACAATTTAAACCAGTGTGAATGAGAGCAGAGTCAGCCCCTTTATCTCTGTGGTACTCCCTCTTAACCTTCTTAGCTACTAGATGAAGGAGTAATGTCTAGCTGTGACGTCCTGCCCTTGCTGAAGTCAATAGGTGTTTTGCCATTGACTTCAGTTGGACCAGGATTTTACCTTAGATTCTTTTGTAGCATAGGGAAGAAATACCACTTCTTTGACCATTTTATAGAATTCACTTGGCCGGATCCTCATCCTCCTGCATTTATTTCTCTTTGTAAATGAAACACAATTAAAGATGAAAAAAAAATATTGAAAACTATCAAGCCCGTGGTAAAAGAACCCACTAACTGGAACAACATCATATGGGTTACAGACATAAAATGCTCAAGGAGAAAATAATTTCTTAAGGAAGAAATATCAGTAAGATAGTCGGGAAGAGAAGGAAATGGCAACTGAAACAATGGGACTATGAAATATTCTCCTTCCTGATTTCTGGTACAACAGTTGGCTGGCTTATAACCATGTATGAGCTCCTTTGTGTGGAGTGTTGAGTCCCCAGCAACACATCGTTGTTTCCCTGTGGTTTTTTTGTACTTATAGTGCACGCCCTCCTGTTGCATCCTTGGCTACTGATGCTGAGTCAATACTCTGTGCACAGAACACAGATATAGCAAGTTCCCAGAAGGGTCCCAAATGCAGGCTGGGTGTGTATGTGAGTGTGCACACTAACACTGTTTTCTTTTTCAGGTTACTATACCATTTCAAAAATAGAGTATGCTGATATGACTACAGATAGACAGAACATGCTTGGGCATGTTTATTGAGGCATTAAGTAGATCTAAACAATATATGTTTTTGGCTTTTTCCTGTATTTCATATCATTATTTAGATTATTCCTATTCAATACATGGCAAACTCAGAGATTGATTTAAATGTGCAGGATCCTATTTTTATAGCATAGTTACTGTAGTGCTCATATCTATTGTTATCATTCAGTACAGAGAAGGTAAGTGCATATGGACTCTTCCAATTAATTCAAAAAGCTGCATAGGGAAATAGTTAGAACTGATGACGTGCAAGGAATTAGTAACTTGCTCCCTGTGAGCCATATTTGGCCCTGATTTGCACCTCATGCAGCCCCACTTATTCCAGTACATTAGGGCTGAATTTGTTGCTGCATTTTCATAGAATCGTACATTAGTGCTCGAGAAGTCATCAAGTTCAACTTGCTGTGCTGAGGCAGGACCAATTAAACCTAGACCAGTGGGGTTTTTTTTTGCGGGCCACTTAATTATCTTTCCAAATGTTGTTTGTACCATTAGCTAACTATTGTAAATCGCTTTGGATAAAAGCGCTATATAAAAAAACTCTTAATAATAATAAACATTTTTTTGTTCTACAAATAAAAGCGCACAACTCATATTTTAATATCAGTAGTCTGACCTTTCTAATGCGATGGATGTGCCCTCTCTCCCCCGCCATGGCAGCCCCCAAGCTGGGGCTGGGAAGGAGGGGGGTCTCTCCCCGGCAGCCACAGCCCTGGAGCTAGGGAAAGTCACCTGTTTCTCTGGCCACCGCAGCCCTGCACGTTCCAAATTCTCCCCACCCCCTCTTCTCACCCCACTGCCCCCTCCCACCTACCTCTTATTCCCCCCAAGGCCACCACCTCACCTTACATGTGCATCTTCTCCAGGGTCCAGGCACCTAATTAGTGGCCCTTCATTCTCTCGTGTGCAGCCACCCAGGCGCGCACCTTAGAGGGAACTATCCGCGGGCCACTTGAATGGAGCTTGCGGACTGCTGGTCGTCCATGGACCACAGTTTGAGAACCTCTGACTCTGCTTGTCAGCGGTTTGTCCAACCTGCTCTTAAAAACCTCCAGTGACGGGGATTCCACAACCTCCCTTGGAAGCCTATTCCAGAGCTTAACTTCTCTTACAGTTAGATATTAGGAAAAACTTTCTAACTTAAATCTCAGTCTTGCTGCAGATTAAGCCCATTGCTTTGCAGAAAGGGAGATTTAGGTTAGATATTAGGAAAACCTTTCTAAGGGCATGTCTATACTACAAACTTCTGATGACGCAAGTTACATGGGCATAAAGCCACTGCAGTTAGTCTATTGTTTGTGCGTGTGTGTGTGTACTTGGCTCCTTGCATCGGTGCTGCGCATACTCAACAGGAGTTCTTGTGTCAATGCACGGTGAGGTGCACCATGGGTGTAACTCGCCATTGTCTTTTTGAAAGTTTTGACAACGCAGAGTGGGGCAGAAATGAGCCACACAGGGGAGATTGCTCTGCAGGGTCAAGTTCCCATCATGCAACTTTCTCTGTCCCATAATGCCATGCCTATCCCATACTTTTCATGCTTATTTTTAAAATCCCAATAACCCGCACAGGATTTGTTGCTGTCCACCATCTCTGACAGAAAGATGGAGCTTGCACAGCTCTGCATGATTGTCATGAGAGTTGCAAGCACAGAATGCGTGATCCTTTGGTATTTGCAGAGCTGCACCAAGAGCCGCAGGGAACAGGACGATTTCCTAGAGGACAGACTGCTGTGGGAAATAGCAAGAAGAACCAATTCAAGGTTGTTTGTGGCATTCACAGAGCTGCAGCAGATGGTGGAGTGCCACTTCTGGGTCTGAGAAATGAGCACTGACTGGCGGGATTGCATAGTAATACAGGCTTGAGATGATGAGCAGTGGCTGCAGAACTTTTAGATGCGCAAGGCCACATTCCTGGATGTATGCGCTGAACTCGCCCCACCCCTCCAACGCAGTGACATCAAAATGAGAGCTGCACTGACAGCGGAGAAGAGAGGGCTGATCCCACTGTGGAAACTTGCAACGCTGGATTGCTACCGGTCAGTAGGAAATCATTTTGGAGTTGGAAAATCCACTGTCGGGGCTATTGTCATGCAATGCGCAGGACACAGTAGATGGATTTTCAGCAAAGGAGTTCCCAAACTGTGGTGGAGCAATAGATAGCACGCACATCCCTATTTTCTCCCAGAGCACCTTGCCCCAGAGTATATCAACAGAAAGGGTTGTTTTTCTATAGTTGTGCACATTTTGGTGGATGCTTCACAGACATCAGTGCTGGCTGGTCAGGGAAGGTGCATGACGTTTGCAACTTTAAGAACACCGGATTGTTCAGAAAGCTGCAAGCAGGGACTTTCTTTCCCAGCCGGTGGATTACCATTGATGGTTTTGAAATGCCAGTAGTGGCTCTGGGTGACCCAGCCTACCCCTTGCTCCACTGGCCCATGAAGCCACACCCCAACCACCTCGACTGCACCAAGGAACAATGCAACGACTGGCCCAGCAGGTGCAGAATGACAGTTGACTGTGCTTTTGGTAGATTGAAGAGGAGGGGATGGGGAAAAGAAAGGGATAAAAGAATGGGGGGAGAGTGGAAGCCCAGCATGCAGCATCCCCTTGGTAGCAGCAGCTGGGGCTCCCGCATTAAACAGGCCCATCGAACCTCCATCCTGACAAGCCCTACCCCTGCACCTGGACCACCCCAACAAGCCACCTGGACTCCCCACCCCACTGATCTCCAACCAGCTGCACTCAGACCCCCACCCCACCAAGCCCCACTCCCCCAGTACCTGGATCACCCCTGCTGAGCCCCAACCACCTTCACTTGGACCCCCCTGTAGAGTCTCATTGCCCCTGCACCCGGAACACCCCCTCTCCCCCGAGTCCCTGTCCATCCAGATCTTCCACCCAGATTGTCCCCCACAGAACCCTCTCATCCCACACCTGGAGCCCCCCACACAAACCTCTCCACACTTGGATCCTGCCAGGCTGAGCCTGCCTTCCCTCACCTGATGTACCTGGCATGGAGGGGCAGGGCCCCGGGGTGTTTCTGGGGCAGCCCCAGTCCTTGCTCTGTGTCAGGGTTGGGTGCAGCCTCACCACTGAGTTCTTGTCCTGGAGCTGCTGCAGGATGATCTCCCACCTCCATGCAGCTAGTGGTCTGGCCCCACTGCCATGCTGGAGCTTCCACATTTATTTATTGAAAAATAAAATCTGCTGAATTTTGAAGAATTGTAATATATTGTGCTCAGAAATTTTATTTTTCGGCACAGAATTCCCTCAGGAGTATGTAATGGAGCACTTACATCAATGAGGGACACATTTAAGTGTAGACATGTGCACAACTAGGTTGGCACAAGGCAACTTATGTCAACCTAACTTGGTACTATAGACCAGGCCTTATTACAAGAGTGTTAAGCTCTGGTGTAGACTTCCAGTAGAGGTTGTAGAATCCCCAGCATTGTTGGTTTTTAAGAACAGGTTGGACAAACATCTGTCAGGGATGATCTAGGTTTACTTGGTCCTGCCTCAGCACAGGGCGATGGACTTGATGACTTCTTGAGGTCCCTTCCAGAGCAACATTTCTATGGTTTTATGAAACTGCAGGGACAAGTTTGGCCCTAATGTACTGGAATAAGTGGGAATGACTGCCATGTTGATTCCCCGAAGAAACATTTGGGTGCACCCATTAGGAAGGTGAAGAGAGGATGGATTGTCCAGTGATTGGGCCAGACCTTGAAACAGAGACCTGGGAGACCTGAGTTCGTAAATATTGTGAGAGGGTGAAATACTATGGTAATGGGGGTGAGACAGGGTGACACTGACCCTTTAAGAAGGAAGAGGCCAGTGCACCTGTGACTGGCCAGTTGAGACACAATTAGGCTTAAAAGAGAGCACCTACACTCTAGAGGGGGAAGATTCCTAATGGAAAACAGGAGGGGGCAGGTGAGAGCTGCCTGAGCATAGAAGAGAGACCGAAGGAGCAGCATAAACATGCCCAAGGTAAAGAGCCACAGGAAGCCAGAAGGAGAGCAGTAACCATGAGCTGCTAGTGATGAATTCTGAGGAAAACGGTTGAGAGAAGTGTCTACAGCTGGGGAACCCTGCCAAGTTACAGGAAGGTGTGTCCAGTGGCCCCTCAGAAGAAGGGGAGAGCCAGCATAGTCAGTGTAAGCTGGGACCATAAGCAAGGGGTTGACGCTGGAGAGAGGTCCCCAGGAACAGGGGTAGTGCTCTCAGTCAAGGAGACCTGGGGAGTGTAACACTGCAGGGCGTCTGTGGGCAGAAGACCG
Organism: Platysternon megacephalum; assembly: GCA_003942145.1. Classification (NCBI taxonomy): domain Eukaryota; kingdom Metazoa; phylum Chordata; order Testudines; family Platysternidae; genus Platysternon; species Platysternon megacephalum. The sequence continues at coordinate 846,279 of QXTE01000166.1, forward strand.
AATGGAATGCTGTGGGAGGAGCCCAGGAACAAGGAGTTGGTCCTGGAAGAAAGTTCCACTGAGCAGGGGTAGGACTTACAGCCAAGAAGGTCTGGGGAAGTGAAACACTGCAGAGAATCCTCTTGTGGGAGACCTGACTTGGGGCTATAGGAGAATGCTCGTGGGAGAGAAGCAGGTCTTGGAACTCTTGTGTAGAAGATGTGGAGAATGGGGCCCTGAAACAGGGCTAAAGGAACAGTGATTGAGTGGTTAATGACTCCTTTGGGTGGGTGACCTGGGAATGGTGACCTTTGAATGGGATTGAAAAGCAGCTGCATTGTAATCTTGTTTTATTTTTGGGAGTTTGAGGAGCTGTTTTTACTATGAGGGGACTGTGGTACTTTATTTGAATAGAAGGGTTTGAATTTGTCATTGAGACAACATTCCTTTGCATAGGTGACTAAAGAAGAAACTGAGGCAGGTGCACGTGTCGTGCTGCAGCCTGCCTCTGGAGGGTACATGAGGCAGGGCCAAATTAAGACAGGGGCCATCTAAGCCCCTGAGATAAAATATTGGCTTTTCCCTTTTCAAAAAGTTTCTGTACAATGTTCTTTTCTAGCAATAAAAACAACTGGAATAAAAGACCTAGAAAAAGTTTGGATCTGCTGCCCAGTTTTGTACTACAGTAATAATTTACACTGGGTTACATACTCTCCTTACTAGGCTATGGCATATAATGCGATGTATAGTAAGGTTTGTATAAGATTCAAAACCTTTTAACGCTCATCAAAGTTATTGGATCTTCGGAACCAGTTTGCCTCTCCCTGCTGGAGCTTGCCTGTTAACTGTGAGGGAGAGTGCCAGGCTTGCCTTTTATTCTCTACCTTGTTGTCCTATTTACTTCATGACTGAGCAGTGGAAATGGGCTAATTCAAAGTACTGGTCATCAGGCCCTCCAGTGTAATCCTATTCCTGAAATGGTGTTGGTGATTCCTCATTCTCTAATAGGCTCCTTTGCTTCCCTCTGCACCTTCTTTTCCCCCCCAAGTATTTTCAATAAACTTTTAACAGCTGAACAGTTTCCATATTCTGGACAATGCAGCCTATTGGCTGCATTGGAGCTTGACGGTGATTTAGTGAGAGTAGCACCTCAACAATGAAGGGGAAGATACCAGAAGTATTGCCAAGCCCAAGCCTTCAAACACCATGAGTCAGCCCTGAAAGATCATAAAGTTGAAAAAATAAATAAATAGTGAGCGCTTTTTGTTTGCTTTCTGGTTTCTGAGCCTGTAGGGTTCCTTTGCTTCGTGTTTTCAGTAGCTGTTGTCTGGCTAGCTAGGACAGCATAGGGAGCAAAGTCTAGGCAAAGAAACAAGATAGGGCAGACCCAGAGTTTCCTACAAAGTTCTAAAGACTCTTGACTCCTCCACGCATTTCCTTTCTATCCCCATATACACATCTTCTGTAAGCCTTTGCTCCCCTTTAACTTAGGGAGTGTCTACTCTTTGAGCTGGTGATGTAATTCCAAGCTCGAGGAGACATAGCCGCGCTAGTTCTGATTAAGCTAGTGCACTAAAATAGTGTAGCCTTGGCAACACAAGCAGTAGGGGCTGGCTGCCCCCAGTATGTAACAGGTGTCTTGCACTATTTTCACTACATGTGAATGTGTTCAGCTGTGTACGCTATTAGTCATTTGTATAGAGAAGAAGCCATATAGGCTGATGCATAGTCCATACTTATCACACGCTTCTAGAGATTAGAGAAGCAAAATAAAGAGTAGGTCACTTTGGTCTGTTCCTCTACACAATTGCTTTGGAGGATTGTTCCCTTCGTGATTGCTTTGTCCAGTCTAGATTTCAACATTTACAGCGATTCATAGATTTTAAGGTCAGGAGGGATCATCTAGTCTGATCATCTGTTTAACCCAGGCCAAGTGATTCCTGCATCAAGCTCAGAACTTCTGATTGAGCTAGAGCAACCTGCGGCCCATGTGACATCCTCGGGCCCATACAGGGTAGTATTGGATGCAGCCCAGATATGCGGCCCACAGTGGTAAATAGCTTGAGAACCTCTGAGCTAGAGCAGTGTTTCTCAGCCTTTTCGGGCTGGTGACCCCTAACAGTAAGGATTATAGTACTGCACACACAGAAAATTTTACTTAGTAATGATAACTCAATTTCCTGCAAACTGTATTGGTGATGGAACAGATTAATATTTGGATCAGTTGCTCAGATGCCATCATCATGGGAGAGGGATCCTATAAAGCAAACTAGATAGCTTTTATGACTAGTGTGAAATGAAGCAACATATTTTGAACTAGTATCTTTCATATAAGGATCCCAATTTTGCATACAATTAGTCTTCCTCGCACCTATGGGGTTTAGATACAATCTGTATTATTGTATCTATTTTACAGATGGGTAAAGTGAAGCATAGAAAATTTAGTGATATGTCCAAAGTCACTCAACAAATAAATGGCAGAACTGGGAAGAAAATCCAGGAGTGCTGAGTCCCAGTCTCATTCTTACCTCCAGTGCAGTGGTTCCCAAACTGAGGTTCGCAAAATGTTACAGGGGGTTCTTGGGGAAAAATTTCCCTAATGGCGGACAGAGCTGTCCCTAGGGACCCCAAGCAGCACGGAGCCCCTGGACTTCCAAGAGTTAAGCAGATCAAAGCAAGCATATTTATCACACTGATGAGATTTAAACTTCAAGACTCCTTATAAGAAATGGAAAGGGAGGTGGATATTTTTTGCTGTTTTTAAAATTAAATAGGCAGCTAGTATTTTTTAAAATTATTATGAAGAACAAGTTTAGGCTTTGTTGTAACGTGCATTGTTTGCCTGGACTGTTCAAGACCTGAATGCTTGTGTAGGAGGAACTCTTTGAGTTGGCTTCTTGAATACCTTCATGCTGTTTCACATCTGATACTCCTTGATGAAACATAGGAGCCTTGTCTTATAACAGGCTTATTCAAAGTGATACAAGCTACGAAAGTGAGATCTTGGAAGAGTTGTTGCCATTTTTATAATGTAATAAAAATACTGTAATGATAAATAATAATTAATAATAGTGTGTAATAAGCATGTCATAAAAACAAATTTTATATTTCCAAGATCACTGCTTTTATAATTTATACTCCGGTAAAGGAGAAAATCCCTGGAAATATTCATTTTTAGCAGGGGGTTCGCGAGACTTGACATTTTAGTGAAAGGGGTTCACAGGTTGTTAAAGTTTGGGAACTACTGCTCTAGCGCTAGCTCTTTCATCACAAGTATGTTGTTATGACTGTATTCGATCGATTTCCAAATTACAGGTATAATCTGATTTGCAGTACATATCTTCAGAGCACCAAGATACCTACTGTAACAGATCATAAATCTTAGTATTAAATAGTCAAGCTGCAAATCTGGCCTCTTTTTTTATAAAGCTGGCTAAACTCCTTTAGGACATTAAAAACAAATTGAAGCATGGCAGCGACAATTAATGTTTTTTACACAGTATAAAAAAAGAAAAGAGGAAGGGGACCGTCAATCAAAATTTAATCGAGAGAATTAGACCCAAAAGCATTATGCTAAATAATGTTCCTAAACTGGCTTTTGTGTAGGATGACATGCCAGAAAACATCCACTACCCAAAGCAGTGACTGAAGTTAAATACTTAGTTTGTTTACATAAACTGTCACAACAAGGCCTTTTGGTTCAGTCAGAAGAATGAATGAATTTATTAATTTTAGTCTGACAATGTAAGTGTACATTTCTATTTCCTAAAATACACACTTCTAAAACAAATTTCTGTGGCAGAGTTAGATTTGATGGTAGACATTTTGGATACCTTTGCCTCCTTTCAGCGCCGGCTCCAGGGTTTTTGCTGCCCCAGGCAGCAAAAAAAAAAAAAAAAAGCCGCGATCGCGATCTGCGGCGGCAATTCGGCGGGAGGTCCTTCGCTCCGAGCGGGAGTGAGGGACCCTCCGCCGAATTGCCGCCGAATAGCTGGACGTGCCGCCCCTCTCCCGAGTGGCCGCCCCAAGCACCTGCTTGTTCAGCTGGTGCCTGGAGCCGGCCCTGCCTCCTTTACATTAAAGATTCTTACAAATGAATCACAAATTGGAAAAGACAATTTGGTGCGGGGCTTCCTTTCTCCCTTCCCTTTGTGTGGCAGTGTAATGACTAACCACAATTTACCTCTTTACTACTACAAAAGGTTTTCCTCCCTTTACATTTCCCCCTTTTTAAATACAGTCTGCTCACGCTTTAAACATAATGAGCCAAATTCATCCCTAGCATAACTACTGAGTTTGTGGCGTTACCCCAGGCATTAATTTGGTCCAGGTTATTCAGGCTAAACAAACTGTAAGTGATGGTCTCATGTCTGTTTGAACTGTGATATTTCTCCTGGACATTCACAGAAATAAATAATTCCTCCTGGAAAACAAATGTCTTAAATAAAATAAGCCTTTCCTTTGGAACTGCATAGACATTCTTCTTATGTTTGATCTGCCTATCTGGCGTAACTAAGCAATACTGTATTCTTCAGCTGCTCCGAGATGGATCAATACCACCAGTGGCTAAGTAGGTCCATGGTGTTAAATATTCAAAACATCTCATGCATGCAGAACTCAATTTAATACCAAGGTCTGTGTAGGTTTGGAAAATATAACTTTTATATCACTGATGTAATTGCATTCCTTTTAGACTTTAACTTTAGAATTGGTTTGTAAGGTTTTCACAAAATGGACTGTGTTCACTTTGATTTATGAATTTGAGAGGTGGAAATGGCAGATAGGAAGATGACTAGCACAGTACTGTGGGCTTTTTAGAAACATACCAAGCTTTGTTTACAATGATTTATATACTGAATCTTAAACCAATTGCTGAATACATATGTGCTAATAAATACATATTTTTATCTGTTCTTTTAGCAATGGTGTAATAAAAAAGTGTTAATTTAAATTAAAGTCAATGAATCATGATTGTTTTCCTGTATGTTAGTCAACATGTCCTGCTGTATATGAGTTTTTGACATTATCCTATGTTATCCTGGTCATACTAAATAATAATGATCAGTCATTAGAAGTGGCCAAACTATTCATTATAGTACTATTCTATATAAATGTAGGCCATTTTTATTTAGGAAATTGGTCACGAAACAATCCTGATTTTCTTCTAGTGTATGCATTGATCTTAAGTATTTGCTGAATAATTTCAATGACTATTTTGCAGCCTATACAGTGTTTACAAGCTGCTCACTTTAACTATATGCTCTTTGTTGTTTGTATTTTATGGTCAGTTGCTTAAGTCACATGGTATTGTTTCCACTCTTTGATTGGATGACTGATACATTTTTAAATAGTAGAAAAGCAAATAATGAATATCAAACCTCTGGTATGAATTTTTGGATGAGTAAACACTTGTGCTAAAGCTTATGGAACTTTCAGGGTTTGGAAACATTTTAACTAATAACCAGCAGTTGGTCCAATATTTGCCCTTATTCAGCAACATTTTTAAATCTCATTGAAGTTAAGCATGCAGTTAAGCTGAATTGGGGCCCTTGTGAATAATATAACCTCATGAATCAGATCAGGCTTTTAAAATACTGTCCAACCAGCTCTTTCACTTTTGTACAGTGGTTTTCATCTTCAAAGCATTCTAAAAACAGCAATGAATCGTTAAAAAAACCCTACTAATTATTAACGAAGAAGAGGGCCACATATGTGAAGTCATATGGCTTGCTCCAGAACACGGTCCAGAGAGTTGGTGACTTGCCCAAGTGCACAGTCAGAGGCATAATTAGAATGCGGAAGCTCCTGATTCCTTGTTCTGTGGCCAGACTATGCATTTCTATCATGCATTTTTCCCATAGAAGGTTGTTTTGGGGGCCTGATGCGGCTGTAAGAAGGGGGCTAAATGATGTACAGAGAGAACTCCAAATGGAGGATTATTTTGATTTGTCTTTTTGTTTCTTCTTTTTGGTTCCAGTGAAATGAAGCAGAAACTCGATGAAGAGGGTAACAAGTGCAGCATCCTTTCTAAGCAGCAGAAGTTTAATGAGCACTGTTGCATTCGCTGTTGCTCTCCTTTTACGTTTCTCATCAATAGCAAGCGGCAGTGCCAAGACTGCAAATACAACATCTGCAAGAACTGCAGCTCCTATCAGAAGAAGGACAAGGCATGGCTCTGCAATGTCTGCCAGCAAGCTAGGTAGGTGCATATTGTACCACTGCCAGGTATAGAACAGCTGGACTGAAACCTTGATTTGACCTTTCCTCCTAGTCCCTCTCTTTGTCAGCTGTTAACAGTGATGAGGTGAAAGAAATAAGACACAGAATACTCTAGAGTGTCTAGAAGTTGTTATTAAGGATTGCTTTGGGCCAGGAATGTTTTATTCTAAATCTGCTTTGCTGGATTGATAAACCAAGAAGTACTAATTGGATTTAGTCTGCATAAGGGGTGTGATCCTTAAATATCTAGGTTACTAACATGTAAGCACAGATGGTTAAAAGGTGGCCAGCCATTTTGCAGCAATCACTTGAAAATAAGGCCGGGAGGGTGAAGAAGGGTCTCTCTCAGTAGATTATCCTGCAGTGAATTTGTCTCGAATGCTTTTCTAAATAACAGACTTTCCATAGAACACTAAATGCTTCAAAAATACACTCCAAACAATACCGTAATTTTCACAACTGGGACTAGTTCAAAAAATGCTGCCTAATGGAACTTTGGATAGAATTGCTTCCCCACCCCTTGGGCCTGAGATAACCAACCCTTTTAAGCCAGCATGAAAAAAACCCCAAATCAGTAAAAAGAGCCAGCCCACATAAAACATCTCTTCGGGGGCAATCTTCTTGGGAGACATTTGGTCTTGCATGGTTCCGTTTCAATTATGGTAGTTTAACTAAAACAAACTTGGTCCAAGGTGGCCATGTAATCTCAGTCCTCCTCTCTCCTGGCGGGGAAATGGATAAAGGAGACCACCCTGATCCCTTTTCCAGGCTCCAGTTTCATAGAACTGAAGCCATATTTTCATAGAATAGCAGGGTTGGAAGGGACCTCAGGAGGTCATCTAGTCCAACCCCCTGCTCAAAGCAGGACCAAGCCCCAGACAGATTTTTACCCCAGTTCCCTAAATGGCCCCCTCAAGGATTGAACTCTCAACCCTGGGTTTAGCAGGCCAATGCTCAAACCACTGAGCTATCCCTCCACCCCAGTTCACTCCTGTCTAAGAGGAAGCACTGCTGTTTCTTATCAGGAGCTTTCCTTTAGCCCACTGAAAGACTTAGATATTAATGGCATCCCATGAACCACGGCTGTCAGCTCCACCCTTTGCCTGGTTGCTAGGTTAGGCTCTGGTGCCCCAATGCAGCATGAAATATCCTTCCCTGCCTCCCTAGAGCACAAAGAAGGGAAGCAGCAGGGGCATAGGGAGAAGAAGCAGCAGCAGCCCCCGCCCCACACACACACTGAAGTCCGCATTTATATCAATGCAACCCCATTGGGCTTGATTCTGAACTTATTTACAACAGTGTAGATCAGGAGTAATTCCAGTGAGTTCAATAGGGTTGCACTAGGGCAGGGGTCTCAAACTCAAATGACCTCGAGGGCCACATGAGGACTAGTACATTGGGCCGAGGGCCGCATTTACTGACACCTCCCCCCTGCCGCCCTCGGCCCCGCCCCCACTCCACCCCTTCCATGAGGCCCCGCCCCTGCCCCGCCTCTTCCCACCCCTTCCCTGCCCCCATTCCAACCCCTTCCCCGAAATCCCCACCCCAACTCTGCCCCCTCCCTGCCCCCAGGGGGCACAGGAAGGGTGTGGGGTGCGGTGGGGGCTCAGGGCAGGGAGTTGGGGTGAGGGGTGCAGGAGGGGGTCAGGGTGCAGCAGGGCGCTCAGAGCAGGGGGTCGGGGTGTGGGGTGTGGCGGGGGTTCAGGGCAGGGGGTCGGGGTGCAGCAGGGGGCTCAGGGCAAGGATTTGGGGTGCAGGGTGCAGCAGGGGGCTCAGGGCAGGGTNGAACCTGGGGGAGGAGGGGCGCAGGGGTGTGTGTGGCTGTTGCTTCAGGCACCGCCCCCCAGCAGTTCCCATTGGCCGGGAATGGGGAACTGCGGCCAATGGGAGCTGCTGGGGGCGGTGCCTGAAGCAACAGCCACACACACCCCTGCGCCCCTCCTCCCCCAGGTTCCAGCCGCTTCCCGGTGCGGCACGGTGGCAGGGCAGGCAGGCAAGCAGGGAGCCTGCCCTGCCCCCGGTGCTGGTCGGCCGGAGCCACTCTAGGTAAACGTTGGGGGAGGGCGGGGGGGCCGGGAGGAGCTCGCGGGCCGCATGCAATAGCCCTGCGGGCCGCATGCGGCCCACGGGCCGCGTGTTTGAGACCCCTGCACTAGGGTAAGTGAGATCAAATCAGGCGCATTGTATTCCACGTAATATAACATCTTATAATAATATTGCTTGGTGGCAGTGTCATCTCTTTAACAGCTAGCAAATGCAATTGCCTACCTTCCACCTCTCTCCCCCCCGCATGTTGGTGATCAGTCCTGGAAGAAGGTGTTTGTTTTTGTTTTGTTTTTGTTTTGATCATCTACTGTGGTTTAAGGCTATGTTCCTGCAGGTTAAAAATGTACAGAGGAAACTAATAAAAGATAATCAGTGCGGCTAGTTCGACAGAATATTTGGTTATTATCTAATATAAAGCAAGAATATAGAATAGCTTTGACAATGGAAAACTCTTCTCTTCAGTCTGTCTACCTGTATTTTGTCCCTTTGTACTCAGACTATGTTAGGTAAAGAGGAGGATTTTCTGGGTAGTGTAGATAGTTATGGAGTAGATGCAATAAAACACTAGCAAATAGAAAAATAATTGCCTTTTGTTAAGGGTTATTTCAGCTAGAGAGAATGGGAATGGAATGCTCCTGCTGTGTGTTAAAGTTTAGTTTCAAAAGCTTTAAACCTTATGAAATCTGTCTAATTTCGAATTTGAACCTAGAAACTAAATTATCCAGGTTTCATTAGAATCTGTTCTTTGCTCCCTTGACTTTTTGTTGAATGTTAAAACCAATTTTTTGACAGTTTTGGATAGGAATGTGGGGTTTTGTGTTAATACTTCTATATCTATTGGTCATATCACTATTCCCAACTTTCAGTGTGGACAAAATCAAATAATGTCATGAATCCACTTAGACACATTTTTTCACTTTGTGAAACTTCGGTGATGAAACATCCAAAATTCACAAAACGATGGGCAATATATTATAGACCAGAACAAAGTTCTCATTTCTGCTGTCCAGGTGGGTTCAGACAAATAGAAAACTCTAAACTCAATAGGTATAAAATTATATGAACTGAAACTGCTAAAAAGGTGTAACAAAAATCAAAGTGAAACTCAGCTTGACAGCCATATATAGCGAACAGCAATCAACTGAAAGGTTTTGACATAAATTGCATGAAGCACACAGCAAAGTGATGCAAAAGGCACCGAAAATACTGCTCTGTATTTCAAAGTATCCTGCAAAATTTTAAAAACTCTATGTATAGAACTATAGATCTATAGAGATGTGTTTTGTATAGACATAGGTACAGATGTTTTAAATGTTGCTGACCAGATACCTATAATACAGCATTTATTAGTAGCATTCTGTGAAGTGTTTTTTTTGTTTATTTTTGTTTTACTGAGAATTGATATTTTCATCTACTGCCTCAAGGGGACAGAAATACCCAACATCAGCAGCCAGCTCATGGATCTCAATATCATGTGATGCTGGCTCTGAGGTTGGTAGCACTGGTGTTGCAAGATCAATACAATAGCCAGTAGACTCCTCCCCTTTTATGCACAGATACAGTCATCATTGAAAAAGACTTCTTGCACTTTCAGCCTCTTTTATACTTTTTATTTTTAAAGGTAATGGGGATGAAAGTCCTTGCTTATGCAGGATGCTTCAGGATTCTGGGATTGTGACTTCAGGTATAGCCCTCAGTTGGTGTGGTGCCTAAATGGCAATAAACCAGGAGGCACTATGAATCAGAGACGCAGCTCCGAGCCACAGTTCTTTCTCTACTTCCTCTTCGCTTCTTGGGACAGTAATTTCCTGCCAGCCTACAGTAATAGATTACTGGCTCTCACTGGCTCAACTACTTTGGTCAAGGCTATGCTTGTTTTTCACCCCACCATGCCAATCTGTTTTGAGGAGGGAGAAAATAGTCAAGTAACCATACTTGCTTCTATGCATTTGCATTGTTGCGTAGGGATGTGAAGGGAGTTCTTATTCCCCCTTATTCCTGTGTGAGCGTTTTTAATCCAAGTCACAGCCTAGCTGTATAATGAAATATCTCTGTTAGTTCTTCTGAAGCTCTGCAATAATTTGAAGGGATTCATTACACACACCCGCTGATTATTTTATTGTATGGTTCATTTATTTGTTGTACCCCTACACCAGGAATAAAACGGAGGCCCGGCTTCCCTGAATCACAAGAGTAGTACCACTGAAGTTGACAGGGCTACTCGTGTGGATGTGGGTTGCGGGGTTCGTCTCTTGTTTAACTCTGCTGAAATTAAGCCTTTAACGTATCATGGATTTTTGAGGGTTTTTTTAATTATTATTTCTAATGTTGTGGTTGTTGACATGTTATGAAAACATATTTGAGACATATAAATTAATAGATTTATTGGGGCTCTGTTAAGGATAACAAATTGTTTTCTCCAAATTAGACAGGATCGTTTTAGGGTTTTTTCCCAGGTGTGTAGAAATCTCAACTGACACATTTTCAGAAGCAGTGAGCATAGAAAACAGAATGAGCCACTTTCCCTTAAGATTTTTTTTATCATAAGAATACATTTTTTTCAGTTTTTGAAGGTCACTTCATTATTCAAGAAAGGTGCCAGTTTGACATTAGTGGAGATTGAAGTAATCTACCATGAGAACAGGCAATGATGCCCACTGGCCCTGCCATTGCACCTCTCTTCTGCCCTGTAAGGACCATCTCTAGAGATGAGAAGTTTCCATGCTCATTCAGCCCTTGGCTCCTCTCTTGAGGCTGCCAGTGGCGGTGCAGTCGGTGCCAGTTGTTTTTGTGAAGTGGACACCATTCTGCTAGGATCTAGTCCAGGGGTGGGCAAACATTTTGGCCCGAGGGCCACATCTGGGTGAGGAACTTGCATTCAGGGCCATGAATGTAGGGCTGGGGCAGGGGGTTGGGGTGTGGGAATGGCTGCGATGTGCAAGAAGGGGCTCAGGGCAGGGGGGTGGGGTGGAGGAGGGGTGCAGAGTGCGGGATGGGGCTCAGGGCAGGGGGTTGGGGTGCGGGGTGCAGGAGGGGCTCAGGGTGTGTGCTCCGGCCTGGCGCTGCTTAACTGGAGCAGCTCTGTGGTGGTTCCAATGGGAGCTGCGGGGGGCGGTGCCTGCAGGCGAGGGCAGTGCGTGGAGCCTTCTGCACCCTCCTCCCTCATGGGCCGCAGGGACGTGGTGCCGGCCCTGGCCCCTGTGCGTGCCACTACCACCACAGAGCTGCTCCAGTGGCAATCCCGCGGGCCGGATCCAAAGCCCTGACGGGCTGGATGCGGCCCGCGGGCTGTAGTTTGCCCACCCCTGATCTAGTCTGAGACCATAAACTTGTTTCCAATAGGCTACTGAGTAGCCTTAAGATAGTAATGATTTTTGGACTGCTAAACTGGGCTGTGTTCAAAATGGTAACCTAGATGTAAAAGGATGTACGTCGCATACCAAACCCACAGGCCATTGAATGCCTAAATATGTCCTTTTTTAAAACTGTGTATTTGCTTATAACTGCTCACTGTCAATGCAGAGTGGGAGTTAGCAAATACCTATGATCTTCTGGTTAAATACTTCGTTTCAGAAGCATAGTACAGTGCAAAGGATATGTGGTTCATTTTGACAGAGTTCTCTCAGTTCACATCCTTTGTACGATGCTGCTCAGTCAGTACAGTGGGGCTTGGAGAGGAGAGGAACATAAAGAAAATCTGAACATCTTTTATAGAAGGACTTTTCAGAATGACACTAGGCTAATTTAAAAATAGAATTTGTCTGCCACCTTTTTTTCCCTTGACTGTGAGACTGAAGATTAATCAGAGTTACCATGTAACTTACTATACAATAAATTTGAAATCTTGATTCTAAACTCAGTGATGCTTCTCCCTGCTGCTTGATCAAAAACAGCTTGGGATTCTTGCAATTGGGGCTTTCTAATCATAGCTGATAACCCTGCACTGAAAAAGTACGTGCCGCATCAAGCACGAAAACAAGATACTCAGGAAAGCACTTTGAAAATATAATTTACAGAGGTCTTAAACCAAATCCTTGAGAGACTGTTGGGTTGGCTTTGTCATTTAGTTGAAAGAAAAGTGTCAGGTCATGTGCTTACTCCCCGGCCATCAAGTGTGGAGAGTGCTGAAGAGGAAATACTTTCAAACCAAAGGTACAGGGGAAGGAGTGTACTCCATTGCTCTAGAAATGCAACCCTTCCCTCTGGCCAATGCATGGAACAATAATAAAAGACTCCAGACCACTGTATAATTAAATCATTAGTAAAAGTATACAGCATGGGGGGCTGGCTTAGATGACCTCTTGAGGTCCTTCCAGCCCTACATTTCTGTTATTACCTCCAAGAACTATGGCCGAAAATGTTAAGCACTTAAATGTTCGGAAATGGCAGAATTAAGGTTTCTCTGCGCAACCTTATTTCAGCCCTCTTGTGAGCATGCATTATGATCACATGCCATTTTTTTCCACTGGACCCCTGTGTCATTCAGCAAGTGGGTAGTTTTTCAATGTTTCAATAAATAAGCAACTGAGAACAGGATCTTAAAATGGTAAGTGTTGGGAAATCTTAGCTATTGGCAGCTACTAGCTCCATCTATAATAACAGAACAAAATGAATATTGTTAATGTCTTCAGTGGTGGGCAATGCATGTGATAAGAATTCATTTGGAAGCTTACACACTTCCATTGCTGCTGGGTGACCCAGGTGTGTTCTGGCATTCCATTTATTGGAGGGAGTGTTTGCTGGGAAACTGCTGCTGGAAAACACTTACGTACGTTTAAACTTCTGAAAACAAAAGCACAGAGAAGCAAGTGGGACGGGCAGATCATGTTTTCCTTTACGCACAAACTTTCTCTGGCTCTTCTGCTTGCCATAAAAATGAAAAAAAATATTCTAGCATTTTGCCCAAAGACCCTCCTCTTGGAGTTGTGAACTCCTGCCTCCTGCAAGTGCTGTGCCTCAACATTATTTCCATACACCAGGCTTTGAGTCAACAAAAGGATGCATTCACCATGGTGTTTGCTCACTCTCACTTTTTCCTTAGAGCTTCTTCACCCATCTTAGGGAAAGGGCTGGTCCACACTAGGGGCGGGATCGAACTAAGGTACTTCGACTTCAGCTACGCGAATAGCGTAGCTGAAGTCGAAGTACCTTAGTTCGAACTAACGCGACTTACCTCGCGTCCGCGCGGCGCCGCGATCGAAGTTCGCGGCTCCTACTTCGAACTCCGGTACTCCGCTCGCCCTGCAGGAGTACCGGAGTTCGAAGTAGCGCGTTCGGGGATCGATCTATCGCGTCCAGACGAGACGCGATAGATCGATCCCCGATACTTCGATGGCTACCCGCCGATCCGGGCGGGTAGTCTGGACGGGGCCTTAGGGAAGAGAGAGTCCAGAAGAGCAACAATAGTATTTTCTTTGACAAAAGAGCTAGAGAGCTCATGCTAATTCTTAGTTTAGTAACGCGAGCATTTCAGAATGCACTTTTTCCTCCTTTTCCCCTGCCTTCACCCTTACAGGCAGGGGATGGGCAGCCAAGGTTGAGAATGCTGCTGAGTAACACCTGCAGTATTTACCGTATTTATTAGCTCAGCAAGAAAACAGTCTTGGATGAGTTTCATTTAACAAGGAAAATTCATAACTACTTTATATAAAAATTGTTATTTTTGGCACTGTAGTTAAATCAGCACATTTGTCACAGTCTCCCCAGGGTCACTGGTTTGTAACTCAGTTATTAATATTTGCTGTAGGCCAGTGACCTGGAACCTGTCATGCATTATATTTCAGTGAATAAATTACTAACATCATTGCTGTTAATAATTTTGTAACCCAATTTATTGGCTCAGTTGTGTAATTAAGGAGTGATGTGGAGCAGCACTGGGAAAGGCTGTGGACTGGTCTACAGTAGAAAATTAGGTCGGCATAAAAAAATCCACACTCTTGAGCAGAGTTGTTAAGCCAACCTAAATCCTCATGTAGACAGTGCTAGGTTGACAGAAGAATTCTTCCATTGACCTAGCTACTGCTTCTCAAGGAGGTGGAGTACCCACACCCATGGAAGAATCCCTCCCATTGGCAAAGGTAGTGTCTATACTGAAGTGCTACAGCGGCACAGCTGTGCCACTATAGCATTTTAAGTGTAGACAAGCCCTGAGTCTTAGAAAGCATAATATCTCCTGGGATTGCTCATTAGATGTGGTGCATCATTCAGTAGGGTGACGCTCCCGTGCTCTCCCACAAATGACCCACCCCGACTCTGTAAGCTGGTGCAAAGGGGAGAGGCAGATCGATTGTCCTGCCTCATTGCTTGTCCCTTTCTGGGTGATTTGCTCCTCAGAAGAAGGAACGACTGTGCTGTCTCTACTCATGGGGACTGCTGTTGTGCCCTTGTACAAGACAGCACAAGGAGTGGAGGTTTCCTGCCTGGCTCCTGCATATCTGCGCAACGGCACATCACCGTGTAGCTCCATGCGAGTAAACGTGAGAGAAATACTTTAGATATGACTGACTGTTGAGATGATTTTTCTTTGGTTTCTTTCTTAAATGAGGTTAGTGTTAGCTTGACAGCCCTACAGAATAAAGTCCTGGATCCACAAGACAACAAGAGCACTGGCAATGGCCACCCTGACCCACTCACACTTGTGAGCCCTGTTCTGGAAAAGAGCTGGAGTGAACTTTGTGCCTGACATAAATTACAACTGTTAAAAATACATGCCTTACTGCTTCCCTTTTGTGGGGAACGGCTGAATGACAGGAAGGGGGTGATTTTCTTTGGAGGATTGGTGTCCTCACCCATCCTGTCTCATTTTGGTTCTTGACTTCCCTGCTGTAAGCAATGCAAAGAATTGGAAGATTTTCAAATAAGCCAACTGTTACACCATACTCCTGGCTGGGCTGTTGGCAGCAGGGCTTGAACCTGGGATCTCTGGATCTTAATGCATGAGCCTCTACAGCTTGAGGTAAAAGACTCACTTCTCCTACCCGAGGATGCAGCAGGCCTCTATGTGGCCTGGCCACCACCAGAGGGGACCAGGGGTGGCAGGTTTGTATGATTTTGGTGCTCCGAACGGGTCCAAGTCCCACCCCTTCCCCATATTGCACAATATCACTATCATAAGAAAAATTTATTTAACTAAGAATATCAACTTTATTAATAGTCTTTTGAATACAGAAACAACCAAGCACTCTTGGATCAATAATCCTCAAAAGCTAAAATGCTCTGTCTAATTCGCTATGTAGCCAAGATTGATGAAAACTCCTTTTCTTATCTTTTAGATTTGCTGCATCTTTCTTTTATATAACTTCAGTTTGCAAGCTGGGTGTCGAACTCAGGATGTCACTTGATGAATTCTGCCTAGTGGGCGTTCCCCAGGTGTAAACACATTTGTAATAGATGCATAGACAATATTCCTAACTTCAGATACCAAAATGATACATGCATACAAATAGGCTAATCATATTCAGTGAATCATAACCTTTTCAATGATTGGTCAAATGGAGCTGCACGTGCGGTGCTTGTGGATGGGGCAGTGTGCAGAGCCACCAGGTTGCGCCTCTGCCTAGGAGCCAGAGGGGGGGACATGCCGCTGCTTCCAAGAACCACCTGAGGTAAGTGGCGCCTGGAGCCATGGCAGGCAGGAAGCTTGCCTTAGCCCTGCTGCACTGCCGACCGGACTTTTAACAGGCATTCCAGTTGAAAACCGGATGCCTGGCAACCCTACTTTATGTAGTATAGCAGGGGTAGGCAACCTATGGCACGCCTGCTGAAGGCGGCACAACAGCTGATTTTCAGCGGCACTCACACTGCCCGGGTCCTGGCCACTTGTCTGGGGGGCTCGGCATTTTAATTTAATTTTAAATGAAGCTTCTTAATCATTTTAAAAATCTTATTTACTTGACATACAACAATAGTTTAGTTATATATTATAGACTTATAGAAAGAGACCGTCTAAAAACGTTAAAATGTATTACTGGCACGTGAAACCTTAAATGAGAGTGAATAAATGAAGACTCGGCCCACCACTTCTGAAAGGTTGCCGACTCCTGTAGTATAGAATCCATCTTATCATAGAACTTTAATATTTCTGGAATTTGTTTATAGCTGTGTCTGTATAGGTTCTGAGCAGAATTGAAGAAAACACTTTTTTTTCTTTCCTCACATTCTATTAAGTGCATACTTTAGAAGTTTGTTGTATGTTTGTATTGAGATTTCTATTTCATTTACATTCCATTGCTTTTCTCTACAAAATGTGTTCTCTCCAGATAAGTTACATTAAAATTCCAGGTTATTGTTGTTTAGTTTAAATATATATGGTATATTTTAATTTATTAGAATGTCTACTTGTAGTACTATTTAGTTGAATGTTTAATATTAAAGGAGAAAAACTATTTCTTTGTTTTTAGTATTCCCTGGTGTTGACCTTATTTGCATCAGTAATTAAATTGCTGTTTGGGGGGGGGGGGGGATAATATTATCATATATATTTTCAGAGTCTCAATCTGGAGTTATTTTTGGTTGCTCTTTACAACATTTAATCTGGTACTTATTGTGGTATATGATTGAAGGATGATAAGGTACTGGTTAAATTATAACAATATAGCAAATTGTATTGTCTTAATGGAATTGGAATTTAAATACAGGAATTCTTTTTAAAATATGTACTGCAGTGGAACAGGTAGACAATTTGTCAAGGTCTCTATCTGCAATACACAGTATATTTGACCTTGATGAACTTGCACCATTACTAACATTGATGTAAAAATGTTGGATTTAGAGCAGTTGTTTTTGATAATGTTAAAACTTGCAACACAAAACACAAATCTGTGGTCGTTATGCAGGCAAAACTCCCATCAGAGAGTCATAAGGGCTGCATAAGGGCTGCAGGAACAGTAGTGAATAAAACCCTAATCCTGCAGTTGACTCTGCCTTGGGGAAACCGCATGGACTTCAGTGGGGCTCTGTGTGGGGGAAAAAGAGTCTGCTTGCACAGAGCCCCATTAAAGCCAATGAGAGTCTGCCCACACAGAATCAATTGCAGGATTGCTTCCACTATTTGTCCTATTGTTTGTTCTGATGCACAATGTACAATCAGTAAGCTCTGAAGTATGTTTCAGTGTGTCCATTTTGATAAGTTTTATGGAAGAAAATACCTTGTACAATACAAACCTTGTGATATGAGATAAAAATAACAACATGAGACAATAGTGGCTATTTCATCTCTTTGGCATGTACTTTGATTTGTGCTAGATTGGCAGGTAATTTCCTTATGAGCCCACTGAATTCAGCATTACTCAAGTCGGCTCCCTTCTATGTTGCAAACTCCATCTCAAACACATTGAACTGTGCATAGTCACTTACTCTCCCTGTGCCTCAATTTCATCTGTACAATGGGGATGATGATACTTCCTTTGTCTCTTTTATCTGTTTGCTCCGCTTGCAAGCTATTAGGGGGCATGGCTTGTCTGTTACTATGGGTAGATAGCGCACCAAGCACAATGGGACCCAATCTCAGTGGGGCCTCCAAGCCTTCTTGTAATACAAATAATAATGACAGAAGGTATGTTTAAAAGCACAGGTGGTATTAGATTGTCGCCTTCAACAGCTGTTGTACAATTTAAGGGTATAATCATCATATTTGACTGAAGAAAGTTTTGGAATTGGTAAAGCCCTGCAACAGTACGTTAAGAAATAAGTAGCTAATAATTGGACTCAGTATTTGTTTACTAATACATTCAGGTGTAACAAAACAGTTGGTTTCATGACTTGGCTGCAGAAAGCTAAATAGGACATCATACTGGTTAACAGTCTTGTTTTGCATTCAAGTAGGTGAAGCCATCTGCTAGTACGGAGCCAAAATATCTTTGGATGGTCTGCTTAAGTCACAGCTTAGAGCTCTGTGTAAAACTGGATTGCTTACAGTTGTATGAGATGTGGATATGGGTATCTCTGCTGCATACTGTACTTGCTCTGCCACTTTGAGAAAACTCTCACAGGAACTGGCAGCGTGCAGTGCCGAAATATGGCATGTGCAATGATCGTAAAAAATGTTACCCCTTCTTTGGGCTAAGCTAGAACTGAACTAGATATACCTACCATGACTTTGGTAATCTGAAATGTCAGGACATGAAAGAGGTGCACAACATTTTCATCCTGTCATGTTTTAGTGGCAGAAAATACTGCCTCCACTGTGATGTTTTTTTAAATCCACTAAATGACACAATTTATGTTACACCTTAATGATTTTGCAAAATAAATATCAAGAAAGCCCATGTTTCCAAGTTATAAAGTTGTATATACAGTATAATGTGTAGGTTCATCACCTGATGTAAACCATCCAAAATGCATTCTCCTTTTTCCCTTTTCCTCTTATTAAGCCATAGCCCCAAATCTTACCCACTCTCCCTTTGCTCAGGGTATGCAAGGGGAGCGCAGAAGCAAGGTGCTCTCCTCACAAGAACCAGGGAAGTCTATTCTGGTGTCTTTGGTTCTCTAGCTCAGGAACCAATCCATGCAACAAACCTCAATGCCAACTCTGCCCACATATCTACACCAGCGACACCATCACAGGACCTAACCAGATCAGCCACACCATCACTGGCTCATTCACCTGCACATCCACCAATGTAATATACGCCATCATATGCCAGCAATGCCCCTCTGCTATGTACATCGGCCAAACTGGACAGTCTCTAAGGAAAAGGATAAATGGACACAAATCAGATATTAGGAATGGCAATATACAAAAACCTGTAGGAGAACACTTCAACCTCCCTGGCCACACAATAGCAGATCTTAAGGTGGCCATCCTACAGCAAAAAAACTTCAGGACCAGACTTCAAAGAGAAACTGCTGAGCTTCAGTTCATCTGCAAATTTGACACCATCAGCTCAGGATTAAACAAAGACTGTGAATGGCTTGCCAACTACAGAACCAGTTTCTCCTCCCTTGGTTTTCACACCTCTACTGCTAGAACAGGGCCTCATCCTCCCTGATTGAACTAACCTCGTTATCTCTAGCTTGCTTCTTGCTTGCATATATATACCTGCCCCTGGAGATTTCCACTACTTGCATCCGAAGAAGTGGGTATTCACCCACGAAAGCTCATGCTGCAAAACGTNGCGATCGGCCAAACCTGCCGACGCGGCAGGTAAATAAACTGGCCCGGCCCGCCAGGGTGCTTACCCTGGCGAGCCGCGTGCCAGAGGTTGCCGACCCCTGGTCTATAAGGTGCCACAGGATTCTTTGCTGCTTTTACAGATCCTGCTGCTTTTACAGTTGAGTTGCGTTTTGATGGCTTAAAAGAAATTTTCACACTGATTGCTTTGGTACGTTGGTCTCTGCTGTTTCTCTGGTATTCTGATCTATTTTAGTTATTTCTAATATATGCACTGTGAAAATCTCTATTCTGTTAGACAGAATCAAGCTATACTTGCATAAGAAACAAGAATCTGCAATGCTGCCATCCGTTTTGGGGGAAAGCATCTAAAAATGGAATTAGCAGAAGGGAGAGGAGAGCAAAAAAGGGGGATTACTGCAATGATTAAATATTATTATGTATTGTGTTGTTGTTTGTTTTTAATTATTATTATTATTAGTAGTAGTAGTATTAAGGTTGTTTAGGATAGTCAAGACTGGAGAAGACTGAAATATTCCAGAGAGCAGGCAGCAGGGCTTAGTCCATAAAGCCCTGGTCTTGAATTCAGGAGATGTGGTTCTGTTTCTGGCTCTGCCGCTGAGCAGCTGGGTTACCTTGGACAAGTCTCTGTGACTCTGTTTACCTATGTGCAAAATGGGGGAAAGATACTGTCCTCTTTTGCAAAGTGCTTTGAGCCCTATAGATGAAAAGCATTAGATGAGAATTAGGTGGTGGCATTAATAAATGAACTATAAACACTCAGGAGAAGTGTCACTGTAGTAGGTCAGCTTGGTGAAGACCTCTGCTCAATGTACGGCTGCAGTCAAAAAAAGTAAATACTAGTGTTAGGATGTATAAAGAATGGAATTGAAAAGAATACAGAAAGTATTAGAATGCAGTTACACCTCTACCCCGATATAATGCGACCCGATATAACACGGGTTCGCATACAACGCGGTAAAGCTCTTGACACGCTGCTCTGAGCAGCATGTTAAGGGGGCCGGGCCGGGGCCAAGGGGTTGGATAAGGGGCAGAGGGTCTCAGGGTCTCCCGCCCCCCCAGGGTCTAGGAGGCAGGAGCTGTGTGTGTGTGGGGGGGCAATTTTGGGGGCCCTGCAGTCCTAGAGTGGCCCGGGGGATTAGCGGGGAGCCGAGAGCAGCCCGCTCCCCTTCCCTTGCCCCGGCCCCAGCCGTGTCGCTAGGGGGAGGGGGCTTGGGGGAAGGGATCCCCCCGCACTCACCGGCAGCGGCGGAAGCGGAGAAGCCTGGCTCCAGCCCTCTCTGCCAGCTCCCAGCCACGGCGCTCCGCTTCCCACCGCAGGTGAGTGCGGGACCTTTCCCCAGCCCCTCCCCCCCAGCAACACGGCTGGGGCTGGGGCCGCATCCCTCCGCTTCCCGCCGCCGGTGAGTGCGGAGGGCGTCCTTTCCCCAATCTCCCCACACTCACCGGCGGCGGGAAGTGGAGCAGCCCGGCCCCAGCCCTCTCTACTCCGCCAGCTCCCAGCCGCGGCGCTCTGCTTCCCGCCGCAGGTGACTATGGGGGGCGTCCTTTCCCCACACTCACCGGCAGCAAGAAGCGGAGGGCCGTGGCTGGGAGGTGGCGGAGTGGAGCGGGCTGGGGCCATGTTGCTCCGCTTCCTGCCGCTGCCGGTGAGTGCCTCTCAGGGGGCGGGGGGTGTGGACAGGGCCGGCGCAACCCATTAGGCGACCTAGGCGGTCGCCTAGGGTGCTGCTATTTTGGGGGCGCTGGCGCCCCATCCGTCCGTTCAATTTTTGGGGCGGGACCTTCCGCCGCCGCTGTCAGGGGCGGCATTTCGGGGGCGGGACCTTCTGCCACCTAGGGCACCGGAAAAGCTGGCGGCGCTCCTGGGTGTGGATAGGGGTCAGAGCAGTCAGGGGACAGGGAGCAGGGGGATTGGGTAGGGGGTGGGGTCCTGGGGGTGATTAGGGACAGGGGTCTCTGGAGGGGGCGGTCAGGGAACAAGGAACAGGGGGGGCCAAAGCAAGTTCGATATAATGCGGTCTCACCTATAACGCGGTGAGATTTTTTGTCTCCCGAGGACAGCGTTATATCGGGGTAGCGGTGTATATAAATCAGTGATATTTCTTCACCTGTGTCCAGTTCTGATCACCCTGAAAATATCTCAGAAAAAGAGAGTGCTCAGAGAAGGGTGATAACACTGATTGGAGGGAAGGAAAAACTTCTATATGAATAGAAAGCAAAAAGTTTGAAACTATTTAATTTAGAGAGGAGATGAATAAGAGGGGATATAATAGAGTTATTTAAAATAACAAATAGTAAGTATAGAAAAGGTAGATTGGGTCTTCCTATATACCCATTTCTTAATATAAGAACAAGGGGACATTCAAGGAAACTGAAAGATGACATGTTTAAAACTGATAATAGAAAATATTATTTTTAATCAGTATGCTTCAAAGGCTTAGACATTTGTATGGAGGATGAGAACATCCACAGTTATAACAGATAGGATAGAAAATATAAGCGATTAACTTTCTGACAGGTTAGCAGGAATGTTCTCCTTTTGGCAGATTATTCCGTAATTGCCCTTTATGGGATTCTTGCACCTTTTTCTGAAACATTTGGTACTGGCTACTCTTAGAGACAGGATACCCGACTAGAAGGGCCACTAGCATGGCAGTTCCATGGTTGGATCAGTGGAAGTGGAGTCATGGGAAGCAAGGGTATGTAGAACGAGGAAGAATACAAGATGTAAAAATCCACTCAAAATACTGAAAGAAAAAAGTGTAAAGTAATAAGGGATTACAAATCAAGGAATAAAAACAATAGACGTTTCACCAGAGTATTCTGTCCAAGCCTTATGTTCTCTGCTGCTTGGTAGAACTGAGTCAGTAGTATCTTTCCTCCTTGTTGAAGGAAATTTCAAGGGCTTAGTTAATATTTTGCCTATTAGTACAAGGGATCCTACCTAGAGTGAGTTGATTCTGACTAGTCCTAGATTCAGTGGTGGTCTGACCATTCTTATTCTACGTCCATGCCTCATCAAACTTTTCAACTTAGTTCTTATTCCAAAATTTGTGAAGGATGTTGAGTTAATGGCCCTGGAAAATAAAGTAATCCCTTTGTCTCCTGATGGCCTGCTAATGAGGCAAAACTTTCATGCACTTTCAAGAAATGAGAGGGTAGTTTGCTACCGTACTCATTCAGTCCCCTTGGCCTCTTTTGAGCCCTGGTCTACACTACAGGGTTAGGTCTATGTAAGCTGCCTTGCGTCAACCTAGCTGTGGAAGTGTCTTCACTTAAATTTGGCTCCTGCCAATGTAAGTGCCTCTCTATGTGGATTTAGTAACATCACTTCCCCAAGAGGCATAGAGTCACGGTGGATGTAATTAGGTTGGCACAATGCAGCATAGACACTGTATTGCTTACGTTGACAGTTACTGGCTTTCTGGAGCCATCCCACAATGCCTCACGCTGACAATACAACCAATACAAGTGCTCCTGGTAAGGAAATGGAGCGCCAACACAAGGAGCCAAGTGTGCACACACACAAGTGATTTAATAACTGCAGTGGCTGTATGCCGATGTAAGTTAGGTTGACATAATTCTGTAGTGTAGACATAGCCTGAAACTGCTAACTGGGGTTACAATTACTGCTAACTGTGAGGGACTCTGTCTTTATAATAATCACTGATGTGCTAGGAACTGGGCTGAGGCTACTAACTCATTTCACATAGGTCATTAGGTATAAAGGACTTTCACTCTCCTGGACCTGATTGGAGTTGGATCTGGGACATAT
Organism: Platysternon megacephalum; assembly: GCA_003942145.1. NCBI lineage: Eukaryota > Metazoa > Chordata > Testudines > Platysternidae > Platysternon > Platysternon megacephalum. The sequence goes on from QXTE01000166.1 coordinate 869,432, forward strand.
CGCACGAGGGTTTTCTCTCATCACAAAGTCTCCAAACCAACAAGTGTTTAACCCTTTTAGAACAAATTCTCAAAATGGGTTTCCTTTGTGTGCATGCACAACTGTGTGTGTGTGTATAAAAGCTAGAATTTATATGCACCAGTTGTGTGTATTTGGGTTTTTATCTGTGAATTCTGTCATTTGCACAAATTATGATCTGTAAAAATTACAGGTGTAAGTGCTTTTGGAGGGCACCCAGAGAGGTGAGAATCAGCATCTTTGATACAAAGCTCCATGCACTCAGATGAAAGCAGGAGGTGAGAACCTTTGGAAAATGTGGGGCTTAATATTTATCAAAGCTATTAAATTACCATGAACTTTTCTGTATTCTTTCCCCATCAATATTTAAAGTCTGTCTGTGTTGTAAAGGCACTGGTTAGTTATGCATTCTTTCACTATGTACACAGTGCTTGAATTATCATAGGTAACTACTGCTATTTAATTATTGCTGACCTGTGAGAGAGTTGAAAATTCAATGTTCAATATTTAATTAATGGTGACATCATGGCATATTTCTGGATATTTTGTATTACTAATAAAAGAATATTTTTTCCTTGGCTAAACGAATTGGAATATAGAAAGTAGCCATCTCATGAGTCATTTCTTCTTCCAGGCATGCAAGATCAGATTGTTTTTGGTCTGCAGTGTCCGTTGTGCTGCCCGCCTTCCCTGCCACATATACCATCTGGATTCTGTTTTGGTGAAGGAACAGAGGGATGGTTGGGCCAGTTGAGCCCTTTATGTGTGGGGGCACAAGGATATTTAGGGCCCTTGCACAGCCCCAATGGACTCTGATGATCAAAAAGAATCTAACCTCATGTGCCTGGGTCACATGCACATCAAGAGTGGAATCCATCTGGACAACACATCTTGAAGAACCACAGTTACAGGTATATAACCGTTCTTTTCCTGTTAGCAAAGTTATAAGGTTTAGGAATCCTGAAATACCATATAAATTAAAAGCAAGGCTTGACTGCTCTGGTAAATTGAAAATGAAACTTACTTACTCTGTAAAATTAAATCAGGAATAATAACGAAGTGTACAAGAAATTCTGCCTTAGTTGAGAACTATCATCAGCACCTTTGGGGTGGAGTCTGCTTTGTTTTTGTGGTTTTATGTTCTACATTGAATGCTGCTTAGAAGCAAGCATTTTTCACTACTTTTCTCTGTGTGATTTGTTAATTCAACATATATTGATAAAGTCTTGTTTAACTGTTGTGAGACCAAAACGAAGGGTTTTTTCAATGGGTTATTTCAATCTCATGTCACTGTTACTCTTAACTGGGATAAATTTGGACATGTCGTTTCATAGCACCTCAGGAAAACATGAGCCTGAAATGAGAGCATCAGAGATGCTTTGGACCAGATCCTCTGCTGCCATATATCAGCATAGTACCACTGAAGTCAATGGATTTAAAAAACATTGCAACAAAGTGACACTATGGGGGAAAGGGGAAAGTATTTTAAAAAATTGGTTTAATCTAATCTGCTATCACAAATACTAAAATACATCATTCATAATTGTATGCTTATCGCATGGCATCTATATGGCAGAGTGTGTTTGGATTTCATTAACATTTGATCTTAACTCTGAATTTCCTAGTTTACAGTGCTTGTTTTGGGTATAATTACAACATCACTGTAATAATTTTTTATCCTTAAATTCCCAATCCAGACACTCAACTTCAACTCCATCTTAAAGTAGTTTTTTGTCCAGGAATACACACATACGCACACAGGCCTGCTAGTCAGTTTTACAAAACTAAATATATATGCCCAGCTACCCTTCAGCCTGTCCCTTACATATTGGCTGAGTTCTTACATGTGTGTACGATATAATATGTATGTGTGATTGTCCCCCTCTCTCCCACTATTTGTATGCTGCTCATTTTCTTAGATTGTATTGCTCATTGGGAAAGGGACCCTATTTACCTTTATTTCTACATCCTGATTGGGACCTCTGGGCACTATCAAGAAGCAGCAGTCTAGCAGCCACTAGGAAAATTTTACAGTAGGGAAAAAAGAGTTTGGGTTCCAAGGTCACCTGACAGTTTTCAGGCTGGCCGGATCTGGAAACACTATGGAATCAGTGTGCTCATTTGTCAGACTTGGGGAGAAGGGCGCAAGAAGAGAGGGCAGGAGTCAGTGTCTTTGATTGACCAGCTCACGGAGTGTTGTCAACAGTCTGCAGAGGGCGCTGTATATGGCCATCTTTCCTGAAGGCTAAGGGTGCTGCAATATGGGCCTTTTGCCTTTGAAGATGGTGAAGAGGCGATGATGAGGATCCCTGTAAACATCTCCTTTTCAGAAAAGGAAGCTAAAAATTAGTAAGGCGTGGAAATCACTAGACGGAGCAATCAGCTAAATATGTTCTTTTGTGGGAGGCACCCTTAAGACAGCATTTAGCCAGAGCATTTATCCACAGATTTCTTTTTAATTCAATTGTACAATCAAGCATTTTAAAGTGATGGATATAAGGTTAACTGATTTTGACATATGTTAGTTTTTATTAGCATACACTAGCTGAGCCCTCAGTTTTCCTCACACACTGTGTGCAACCAGTAATCCCTGATAAAACCTAGAAATTAGTAACCCACTCCAGAGAATCCTGACATCATTAACCCTTAAAACAAAGGCAATTTCCAGACTGTCAGCCAGATTAGTTCTTAGGGGGACTATATTGTGTACATAGTGTGCTGTATGCCTGCAGTCTCCCAGAGCTGATGATGCCCATAAAGAGATCTTTTGTTCTAAAACAAAATTATCTCTAAAGGCCCTTATTTAGAGAATCACATGACTTGTACAGTTGACGAGCCGGTTGAAATGTTTCAGGATTGTTACATTAATTAGAAATTAATTGACCTTGAAAATGATGGATTCATATTTTAAAGTGCAAATTGTGAGCTCATGTAACTGGGGCTATGCACCTGGGCTGTTCTGTGGGGTCCAGTAAAGAAGTCGTCTCTCTCTACCACCAGAATGCAGAGTGGTCAGAGAGAGACTCCTGGGAGCTACTGCATACTCTAAGTGCGGAATACTGTACAGACTTGCCAGTTGTGTGCCCCTCCGACCCATGCCCACAATGTGCTAGACAGAGGAGCTCTGTGCCGAGTCCAGCTCTGTGCTGCACAGGAAATCTGCATTCATTGTGCAGAGTCCTAACAGTTTATCCTCCTCTTCCATGGGCCAGAGCCCTTCATGGTCGCTTAGGATATTTTTCCTCCAAAACCATTTACCCTGTTACATGTGAACAGCTGTCAAGTTACATATGCATAGGTTTAGAAAGCATCTTAAATGCGGTGGTTGGTACAGGTGTCTTTCTCTTGAAGATAGAATTGGAAATACTTCAGACTTGTAACCACTAGCTGTGAACAGCAATACTAAATATGCCTTTTCTGTAGCTAATGTGCTTTGCAATTAGGGATAGTGTCATCTTAAAAGGCTCTTGTGTTCTCACAAGAATAAAAGTGAGAATTTAATTTGTCATTTAAAATGCTTAACCACACAAATAAATCCCCCACTGTTCTTATTCTTCAGACACACCTTTCACTCAAATAGATAATGAAGCTATTGTTGCTCTGTGTTTTTAATATGAAGCTATGAGATCACATGTTTACATTTTTCATCAGATGGACCACAACCCATACTGCTTCTATGCTTTTGAGAAAAAGATGGGTGGTAGAACGTACGTCCCCTGTCTATCTGTCAAAGGCAGCTGCATACTTAATGGTCTGGAGAGTAGGGGACAGACTGATTTTTATTTTGCCCATTTTTCTCTGGATCCTATGGAAATGAATGCATGCAGGTTTCTTACACTGTTTATGGCAGCAAAAACTAAGACAACATGTCATCTACTACGCCTGTGGTCTCTGAAGCCCTTTCTTGCTGTGGCTAAATTCTCTGGAGCTGTTCTTCAGATGCCCTATATTTGTGGGCCCTGATGTCTGCTTGTGAATTTAAACATTCTCACAGTGCCCTCCGTTTTTAAAATTTGTGAGTAAATTTGTTTGTGAAAGTAAAGGACAAGTCATGCTGGATTGTACAATACCAGTGTTTCCTCCCCCCATATTGTATCTGCCTGTTGTACTTCAACCATGACCTGCAGCATCCTTTTCATACTAGCTCAAGCACTGCCAGTGGAGATTTGCCATGATGTTATGTCCACAAATAGGAGACTAGGATGAAACAACCAAATTTGTTTCATTTGCAACCTAAATCTGGTTTTGAATTTGGGTCTCCATAAGTGCTGCTGGTATCATCTGTAGAGTTGCCAAACCCACAGAAACACAAACACCCTTGCCCCGCCCCTTCTCCGAGGCCCCACCCCATTCATTCCATCCCTCCTCCCTCCGTCGCTCGCTTTCCCCCACCCTCACTCACTTTCACCGGTCTTGGGCAGGGGGTTGGGGTGTGGGCTCTGGCTGGGCAGCGCTTAACTTGGGCGGCTCCCAGGAGGTGGCACAGCAGGGCTAAGGCAGGCTCCCTGCCTGCCTGCCCTGACCCCATGCCACTCCCAGAAACGGCTGGCACATCCCTGCGACTCCTGCAGGGGGGAGGAGGGCTCCGTGCGCTACCTGCAGGCACTGCCCCCGCAGCTCCCATTGGCCGTTGTTCCCAGCCAATGGGAGCTATGGAATTGATGCTGGAGGTGGGGGCAGAGCGTGGAGACCCTCTGCCCCCAGCCAGGGGCCACGGGGACGTACCAGCCACTTCCGGGAGCAGCGTGGGGCCAGGGCAGGCAGGGAGTCTGCCTTATCCCCGCTGTGCTGCCGGACTTCTAGCACTTAAAATCTCCCAGATTGGCTTCAGTAGCCTCCGAGAGATAGAGCCCGATTCCGGAAGACTCTCAGTGAAACCAAGAGGATTGGCAACCCTAATCATGTGTCTCTATAGAGGTAGAATTCCACCATTAGCTCAGAAACCTTTCTGATGTGACTTTGGCATGCAGTGAAAATGTTACCCTAAAATAAAACAAAAGGAAAATACACGGTGTTGACTGGTAAGTAGTTTACCATTTTTGTTGGTATTTGATCATATTTGTTCATTCTCAGGGTACAATTGAACCCACCCTGAGCAGCAATCCACAGTCCTATTTTCATATTTTGCAAACAGTTTTCATTGTTGGTGTTTTAGCCAGTAACATTGCTCAGGTGCTGGGGAATGTACATGCTACTACTTGAGTTACATTCTTGTCCCTCCTCATTGGTGAAAGACAATGGGGAGTTGTTAGGCTGATCAGTGAGTTGATTGTCAGCAGCTCCCTTAAATCTTGTTAGTCACGAGTTCAACAAACCACCTCTTGGCACAGAAAATCTCACTTCCTTGATTTGAATTTTCTACTTTTGGGAAAGATTGTGACAAGACTGCCCCAGCAATATCTGGAATCCTCAGTAGGATTGATCCATTGACTGATCAAACATTGATCAAATATTGTCAAAAATGGACAAATATTTTAAAGCACTAATTTATTACAATAGTGACAACAGTAACAAAAAAGAGTTAGACTATATGGCCTTCAATAGGCTTAGCCTTAGATACTTGTGCCTAATCACAAAAACCAAATTACTTAACCGAGTTATTTTCACTCAGAAAAATGCAAAATACAATTAAATGAAGTTCTAAAAAATCAAAATAATTGTTATTTTTTAATCAGTGTTAGGTTAGCATTTAAATGTGGATGTTATTCAAAACTGAAGAGCTACAAAAGAAAAATGAAATAAGCACATAAAACATAGCAACTATAAAAGAAAAATCCATTTTTAAATGCACTTATGCTAGGTAAAAGCAGCAAAGAATCCTGTGGCACCTTATAGACTAACAGACGTTTTGCAGCATGAGCTTTCGTGGGTGAGTACCCACTTCTTTGGATGCAAGGTAGGCAGCAGTCCAACTCTTGAAGCATCTTGCTTTTCCTTTATCAGCTTCAACTGCTTCATTTATATCTTTGTTGTTGCTGTTGTTATCAAATTCATTATCATCTTCTTACTCTTCATCTGATGTATATTGAGTCAACTCTTCATCTTCTATTTTCTTCTCTAATCTTAAACTGTGATGCATGCTTCCTGGCAGTGGAGATCTTCAGTCTATTTCTGGTTTTTGAATGGATGATTCCCCAAATCGACCAGTTTTGTTCTGCTTGTTCAGTAGTTCATGGAAGTGTTAAAAGAATTTCTGACCCTGTAGCTAGTGTGCAAGGAGGGGACAATTCTTTCCACTATGATGAAGGAGCAAGTTGTTTTGATTCAGCTGCTGGGATTGCATTCCACGTTGTTTTATGACTGAACAGACTGCTTCTTGCTTTATAATTTTCTACCTCTGCCAGAACTGTTTGTTCATTTGTATATCCTTTAAAATTTGCAACAGCCACTATGAGGTTACAAGCTGAATCGAATTTATCATCAGAAATGTCTTGGCCCTGAAAGTGTGGATCAAGAAAGTAGGCAGCATTATGTGCAGGAGTGCTCACTTGATTTTTTCCATGATACGGTTGAGGTACCATTAAAAGCAGTTAATATCACAGCCCAAAAACTGAGACACCCTTCAAAATGCAACACAGGAAAATTTCTAATGATTTTTTTTTGTAATGACTTACAAACAAAACTGGACTTTGAATGAAAAAAGCCTTTGAAAACCCATATTTAAAGATGATAAAGAAACATTGACATTAAAGAATCATAGCATGCACTCCAGATCTCATCCCCTCCCTTTTATTTATTAAGTAGTAGAATAGGATAACATATGTGTCCTGAAATTAAAAATGAAGTATTGCTAAATGGTAAGTGTGATGCTGACAGGTCAGCTCAGGTCAGAGTCTCAGAACAATTCACTTTTGTGACATGCTAAAAGATCATGTTAGTGTGTTCAAGCCAATTCACTTGTTAGAATAGAACAAAGGTGGATGTTATCACATTACATTTACATGGCATATGCCCCAGTAATTACATTTGCACTAAATTCATGAAAACCGAAGACAATAACATTATCATTTCATTACTTATCTGTAACCTATTGAATGCTATCTCATTACATTATGTATATGCTTGTTCTGAATTAGCCCTAGATCAAAATGACGTATTGGTGTTTAGATGTGAATTCACTTCATGTATGAAACTTCCTGAAAACTAATGAAAGATTGTTTGGATGGCTGTAACTAAATGCATACTGGTACTGTTTCTGCTAATCTGCACTCTATTGTCTAAATTGCTCATTGAGGCGGGATATTAACTTCAAAGCATGGGTCTTTGCGTTCAACAATGGAAAATCCACAAACTTTGTCTGTGTTTAGACAACAACGCAAGAGCCCAAGCTGTGCTGAGAATACTTGCCAGACTGTTTTCAACTATAAGAAAGAACCCTGGGAGTGATTCTGCATCTCTGGACTGATGAATTCTGACAAGGTGGAATTCTGAGGAAGTGGCCAGAGGTCCCCAAAGGCATTTTGGATAACCCTGTGAGACTTATGGAGAACTAGCAGAGCTGTCATAGAGTCACCTGTAATGTATTTTACCTGCTTTAACTTCTCAATAACTCTCATTTCTTAGCTAATAAATCCTTAGTTAGTTTACAAGAGAAATTAGCTACAGCATCACCGTTAGTGTGAGATCCAGAGCATCCAATTACCTGGGATAAGTGACTGTCCCTTTGGGGTTGGGAGTGACCTAATGTGTGGTGACTTTTGGTTTTAAAAACCTTTCATCACAAAGTCCTGTTTGTGTGGTAAAGTAGGGGCTGGAGAGCCTAAGAGGGACTGTCTGTGGCTCCATAGTAAGACTAATATAGTGATCCAGGCGTTCACACTTGTTACTGGTTTGGTGAAATCTAGTAATAGAATATACCACCAGTTTGGAGTGTCTGCTCTGTTTTCTGACAGTCTGTCCTTAGATTGGCACTCACAGCTGTGTGCCACTCTGGACAGCGTGACAGTAAGATTAAAAAGTTTGTTAGTTATAGTTTAATGTCTTAAAATTATGGATAGTGAATGAGTGTAGATGAGGTAACACTTAGGCCAAGGCCTTGCTGGCATAAGTGTGGTTTTGCCAATTCTTCTTTTCCATAGAATTGCTGATCTGCTTAAAATGGTGTCATTGGTGACAGAACAAAAGTAACATGTTGTGCTGGAAGTTTTGAAGTAAAAACACACAAACCTGTGTAAATAAGAAGCCTTTTAGTGGGAAGACCCAGAAACAGGGTGACACAAAACACCATGACATAAAAACAGCATAACAGCAAAAATGCAGAAGTTGGGTAAACTGAAACTTGTGTATGTGTAATGTACAGGTTACATAAAACCCAAAGGCTTGATGTGCTAAAAGCTGATTGGAGAAAAGTTAAGTAATATGTAATGTGTACATGTATTAAAAGATTCAAGGGAACAAGGCCCAGATTGGAGGGAAAAACACCAGTCCAGAAACTGAAGGACAGGACTGAAGAATCAGATCAAGAGATCAGAGGAGATGATGACCATCATGGAAGACAGAACTTCCCAGTGCCCCAGAATGTGGTAACTTGGGCCACCTACCAATTGTGTCTTGTCTGTTATAGTCTGGCATAAATATACATTCAGATACTATAACTGACAATAATTCTGTCTGAAAATGTATAAATAAAGGCAAAATTTGATTGAGCCTAAATTGGGTGGATTTGTGACTGTTTCCCCACTTTGCCCCCTAACAATACTATTTTGTCTATTATCTTTTTCTCGTCCGCTTTTGTAAGTGAACTGGTTTCAGTAGTCTTGCAAATATGTTCTTGGAATCAGTCAATGTAGAACTACAATTTTCTGTATTCTGAATGAACTGGTTGAAGCAATGAAGAGAATTTTGAGTTTTGTATCCAAAAGACTTAATCAAAAAGCATGTCGGTATGGATTATTCAGCGGCAACACCCAGCCATTCTTTCTTCAACAGCAGTTGATTGAAGAGCCTTCTTTCAAAGTTGAAGGTCTTTGAGACATTTAATAGTAAATGTCCATCACGTATGACAAGGCTTACTCACTGTGGATGAAATTCAGGGCTGTACAAAATAACACAGGAAAATGGCTGTTTGTCAGGTTTTTAAAAAACAAATTAGTACAATGCTTTTCACTTTTGACATATAGTGAGAAAATTGGCAGCTCTTCAACATCACCAATGAAAAACTGAATCATTTGGGGAGTACATCCATAACACAGAACGTGTGGACACTCGTTTGTTTACTAGCAAAACCCAGGCAGCTTTTGTATTAGCCATGTTGTCAGTCAGAACTGAAATAACCGTCCATGGACCGAGTTCATTGGTTAACTGGTCAGCAGTATTATTGGACTGTGTGCTGGTGCTCATTTGTGCACTGGAATGAGTAAAACACTTGGGTCATTGTTACCATGAAGTTGATGACACCCTCATTGCAAATATTGCTCCATCCATCAGATGCTAGAGACATGTGAGGAGCTTATGCAATAAGAATAAGAGTTCACTCTCTTTCACATCATCCACTTTGGCATTCAGAAGACTTCTGCAAGCTGTTTCCTACTTGGCACTTTGTAAATTGGACACAATTTATGAAAAAGTTCTAGCATATAAGAATTTTTGACTTTATGAAATGATGTATTGGTGGCAATTGACCTCTAGCAAATGTACGGTCAAGTTTGTTTTTTCTGGTCATAAGATATTCTGTCCAAAAGCCTCCTAATACCAATTTGATAAACATCTGAGGTCTTTTCTGAAGAAGGAGTTTTTGATGCTGAAGCAGATAGAGTAGCAAAATTCTTTTTAGAAGATGAAGAAATGGAATTAGCTTAACTCTCATTGTCACTCATATTACTATCTTCATCAAAAGACTCCAGGCTTGGTGATGCTGCTTCCAAAGACAAAGTAGAAGGAGAATGCACAAAAGAAAACAAATTTTGATGCAGACCAGTTTTCTATTTCTTGCTGTTTGACTGCAATCATCCATCTTTGACAGTAGCTGGACACATATCACAAGAATTCAACAAGTGTTTCTCTATTCTATCTACATGTGTCACATACTCAGAATAACAGAACTTGCACTTACCTTTAACAGTTTTTCCATGTTCATGTCTATTAGAAAATTTCCATACACATGACTTTCCCCTGACTTTACATAATGTATTATGTCACTGTTATTAATATCTCACTACTTCCGGCATACTCTAGATTATGATGTTTCTGTTGTATTTCAATCAACCAGTAATGCTGTTCTGTTTCTAACTGCTGTTGTTCAAAAAGATTCCAGCCAATCAAAAGGTTTTTGGGCATACTGACCTCTCCCTTACAGACTCCCAGATCACAAGAAGGGGTAGGGGAGCAGGCAGCCACTCCTTCCTGCAGCAAACATAATGGACTCAGCAGCAGGAGAAGGAACAGAGCAGGAAGGCTTCTACAGAGATGTGATGTCACACCTTTCTCATAAGTTTGCCACCTTTCTAATTGATGGTAACCAGACCCCCAAGGCCCTGTCCCCTGCTCTGCCTCTTCCCCCCCCCCCCCCCACTCCACTAAGGCCCCACTGCCTTCTCCACTTCTTCCCCCAAAAGCCCCACTTGCTCCCCACTTCTCTCCCCCATCACTCGCTGGATTGTCTCCACCTCCCTTCTCCTCCTCCTCCCCCTCCCCCTCCCCCAGCTGGGCTCCCTCTGCTCCGGGGCTGGGGCAGGAACTGCTGCAGCCTGACCAGGAGTTTGCCCGCAGGTAGGAGGTGGCTCCAGCTGAGCAGGGACTGGCGTGGGTTAATGACATGGCACCTTCCCCTACCCCGCGGTAACCAGATTTTGGTGTCTGGCCAGTCGAAAACCCGGCACTTGGCAACCCCTGGACACAGAAGCCAAAAACCAGACTGTCTGGGTAAAACTTGGACGGGTGGCAACCCTACTCTCTCATGAGCATAGAACTTTTCATATTATCAGGTTTGGCTGGGGAAATGTGTGTGCGGAGGGGGGCGGTTATGAAGGAGATAATAGCTGTGACACATTTGTTTGTTAAGGAAGAGGCTTAATGTCTGTGCCTCTTTTGTGTTGGGGGAGGAAATTGAATGACTGTGAACCCTCTCATTCCTCTCCCATTCCCTTCTGAGTTAATATCTGTATCTTTGTCTAGTCCAGTGCTTAATATGTGCCAAGGCTGCGTCCTGGCACCTATAGGCTTGGCAGTTCATAGCCCCTGCACCTCTGGGCTTGTCACATCAGTTATGAAAGCAAATTCATATTTAAATTGATTTATTGAGCCCGGGCACCTAATTGCCTGAGCCCTGGCACCTCCCTTATTACAAATTAAGCTCTGGTCTAGTCAGTTTAGATTGTAAACTCTGGGGGGGACAACTGTGTCTTTTAACTTGTTTAATGTGCTTTGTAAACTGCCATGTACACTGAGGGCCTGGTACATATATACATATATACCGTGCTTGTTCTAGAATATTCCAGCCAATCAAGATGCTCAGCTTTCTCAACAGGTGACATTAGCACGTAGTAAAGTGAGCAATTAAGTAGGCTTGCTAACAGATGGCACTATTATGCAATCAAAAAGGTAGGCCGCTGCCTATATCAGGGCATTCTTGTTGAAATATCTGACAATATTTTATTGTGATCAAATAATAGGTGGCCAGTTGACTGGCTTGCCAAGCCTAATCCTCAGGTTTCTGATCCTGGTCAGTTTGATTTTAGGCCTCATATGGTCTGAAACAGTCTGGTGGCATTGGTCAGTGGTGTCCTATTAGTAGTGGAGAAAAATTAGGTTCCATACTGATTTGTTTAGATCTACTATCTGCCATTCTGTACCAGTGACCATGAGGAGCTGTTGATGTGTCTGCAGACCCTAGGAGAAGACAGATGGGCTTGCTGTAGACTGGCTCTTTTTCTTTCTTTTGTAGATCCCAGAGGGTAGTATAGGCCAATTATGAGAGCTAGCTCGTGGTTTTCTACAGTGTTCTGTTCTGTCACCCCTCATGTTCCAGGTGTATATGGGACCAATAGGACAAGTAAAGCAATATAGTTCAAGTTGTCTTTAATTTGCTGCTTGAATCCAGTTCTATGTCCCTATTTCTTCTGGCCTAGCCAATGTAATGGAATGACTCTTGGAGTGTGTAATGGACATTGGTGCATATATGAGACTCAACATAGACCAAACAAACAAATTTTTTTATAATTGGAGAAGTAACTGGAACTGTGAAAATTACATCCACACCCCCAACTGTGGGGACTTCCTTCAATTTGTTGCTAAGTTTCATGACCTTGGGAATTTTTTAGATTCCCAATGACTACGGCCTACTCAGGTAGCAGTGATTGTGAGAAGAGCTTTTGATCTATGCAGTGAATTATTACCCCTAGGAGCAAAGAAGGAATTAGCTATATGCCAACCTTACTCTGAGTTGTGCCCCTGTGAGAAAAGGTTCTGCCCTTATTTATCCAACTATAAATAAGCAACATCTTTCTGATTTGAAAACTAAAATTGCAGGCATGCTGCTGTCAGCTGAAAAGTCTGGTGCACTTGTGCAAATTCAATAACTTTGTTTCATAGGCTCTGCACAGAACTCAACAAAGAACTATTGAAACCTGCAAACTCCATCCTGCATCTCAGGTATTCAGCCCTCTTTAACTGATGGCACTGCATACATCTGAGAAAAGTATCCCTGTGGAAATTTCTCCATACAAACATATTGTAAAAAACCCACTAGTATCTAGTGTTGAGAGAAATGTTTGCTATGCTGAATTATACTTTGAATGCTTTTTTCTCATGTCTGGTGTACACCCTGGGCCATCTCTGAGGCATTAAGCCTGTTTAAAAAAAGTCTGTATGGTGGAATTCATTTTTCAAGCACAATGAACTGTGCCATTAAGTCGTGGGCTTTTGGATGTGATGTGACCTATGTAAAACTGGCTTTCTAGTGGCTGGTTTATTGTGTTTTGCTTCAGGGAGCAAAAGACTGTCACTAGCACTAGAGATGGAGAGATTCATTTTTAGAATGTGTATACTTCAGCTCTGCTGTCTGACACTGGGGCTCTGAGTACACAGTGCCAGTAGCATAATAGTCACTCATGAAGACGAGATAAGAAAAACATGTATTTATCATTTTAAAATTTATTTTTTATGAAAAAGTTAGCAATATGGACAGAATGCATTTGGGAGCCACCAGCTTCCCAAGCAGTAGTTTTCCTTATGATGTCAATTACTATTTGGATTTTTTAATATATATATTTCTTGCCACTTATTTATGTCCTTGGAGATGAAGATTATTCCCTAGTTTGTAGTGTTTTCTTCTTTCCCTTTTCTCTGTGTCAACAGGTCAGTTTCTATGTGTATATTCAGTACAGTAAATGAAACAGCATAAGCAAAGGATGGGTAGAAAGCTAGATATTATATTGGCAATCTAAGAATTAGATCTGATATATCTGGATTTGCTGGGTTAGAATCTTGACAGGATGGACTCAGCCTTTCATCTTTCCAACCTGCAGAAGGTTAACTTGAGTGCCATGGAGTTTACTGTGGGGAAGGAGGAGGTGTCTGTCTTAGAGACCTTTAACTATAGTCATTGACTATTTTGCACTGAGGTTAAATGTTCGGTGACCTATACCCTGTGCATCAGTTGTCCACGCAGATACTGGCCTCACCCCAGAGAAGGCTGCATTTCAGAAATAAAAAAAGTAATTCTGTGGGTAAACAATTCTGTAAAGCACTATACAAGTTTGAGATATCAGTGATAGTCCTATCCTTTAACTATTAATCTTTGTCACCTTTGTCCGGCTTGTCCTTGTCCGTCCCTCCACGAATGCAAGTCCACACCACACCATTCCATTTTGTTGCAAGCACGTTCTTTCCATTTCTGGCCAAAGAGTTTTGTCATGGGATTGGCCCAGCGCATTTTTGGTCTGCCCAGCGGTTGCTTGTGCTCACTGGGGATCCAGTCACTGATGCGGGTTGTCCACCTATTGTCTTGCCTGCGGACTACATGACCCGCCCATCTCTGCTTTGCGACGTATGTCGCTTGGACTACATTGGTCACCTCTGTATGTCTTCTGTTCTCCTCATTCGGTATGTGACTATTGGATTATATCAAACCCTTTTTGGTAGAGTTGTTTCCTGCTTCTCTCTCCTAGTTTACTGTGTTACTAAAACCTTTGAATTACCAGGACATCAATGCATCAAGAGTCAGCTGTCATTTACTATTAAGATACTCTGTAGCTTCTATCTGGGCACTGAAAATTAAGTTCTCCAAAATCTATACCATTATTATTTCTTTGCATAACAGGAAAAGAGAGAGGAAACTCATGACAAGTGGAATGGCAACAGAGAATAGTAAAAGGGGGATGGAGGAGGAGAGTAATGGAAGAAGGAAAAAGAATTCTCTAGTGTAGATTTTTTGTTAAAGTTTTAAAAGTTGGGTAACCGGGTTGTCATAACAATTCTTGACTGGGATTTACATGGCACTTAACTCCGGGTCTCACCGTGCTTGACAACATTGCAGAATGATCTTTACAAAAGGATTAAGTGTTCTTGAACAATTGTTCCAATATATTAGTTGCAAACTGCCTATCTCAGGCATGTACACTATGCCATCTCTTCCCACCTAAAATGTTAGAAATAATCTTATTTATTGTGAGTAGTGATTGCCAAAATATACTGTTAGCTAGCTATGTATCTTGCTATCTATCTATGATCTTGTAATGTGACCATTATAGTGCTACCTGAACCTTTAGAAAGATTGCATTCTTCACCTTTCCCTATATATGCATTTGGACTGTGATGGAGGGGAAAAAAATCTCCCTTCTCTTCCTATTCCCAGGAGAAGAAACCAAGATGAGTGAAAGCTGTTGAAAAGAGATGGATTATATAGCTCATTCTAAGCATGGTGAAATTCCTGGTCATTCTGATATCTGGTGGGAGGGCATTCCACATCCAAGACATTCTGGGTCCTTGTTCCTAAAAGTCTCATTCTGGGCATTGTTAACTCCTGTGTGCCTGAGAACTGCAGATGTTGTTGGGTCATGGTCATGAACACATAGATGGTCCCCAAGATAGCTGGGGCCAAGCCCATTTTGAGCCTTGAAAATCCTAATTGGGGTCTATCTGGTAATGAACAGGGAGCCAGTGTGGTGTGTGGAGTGTCAGGGTCATAGTTCTCACTGTGTTACTTAGAAGAAGCCACTCTCTGTTGGACCATCTAAATCTTCTTCATTGCATTCACTTTCAATGCCAGGTTAGATATGAATCTGAGAAAGATCTAGAGTTAAGTCTGAAACTTTATGCTTCAGTGGTCCCATTGTGCCTTGGTAGTGGGATAGAGGATCACCACTGAATGAATTTCCATACTTGGCTGGCCAGAATTAACTGCAGTAGAGTAACCAAATTCAGGACAAACTGCTGAGAAATAGGGCAGATATACTCCAAAACTGGAGGTTATTCTCCCATGAGATATACCAAACCAGCAACAAAAGTAAACTTCTGTTTCACCACACTATCTAACAAGAAGTCAGATCAGCAGTTTCTTTAGGCATTCCAGTCCTTGTATCAGCACCAAAAACACTAGACTTAGAGATGAGTGGTTCTTTAAAATCAATTTAATCAAATAAAAGGTTCTTCTGATCCCAAAGGACCAGCCGCACACCCAGGTCAACATACAACTTAGATCTTACCCAAAAATCATGCTGTTGCCAATCCTTTAGTATCTTAAAATCTAAAGATTTATTTATAAAAAGAAAGAAAGGTGAGAGTTAAAATTGGTTAAAGGAATCAAATACATACAATAACTGCAAAGTGCTTGGATCAAGCTTGTAGCTGTGATGGTATAAACTGCTGGCTTAAGTCAAGTCTCTGGTTGTTTCCAAATCATTGGAAGGTCCTCGGTCCCTTGGTTAGAATGCTCTCATTAGTATAAGTCCACAGTCCACAGGCTGGAGCAGGAAAGAGGCAAAATGGAGATGTTTTTAGGGCCTTTTATAACTTCTGCCATGTGGAGGAAAAACCATTGTTTCAAACAAAGCCCTCAGCACAGCTAGTGGAAAATCACAGGTGACAAGATGGTGTTTGGAGTCACATGTCCATGCATGCTTCCACTTAGTCATAGTAGAAGTCATTACCTATACCTCAAACAGCACATTCACAGGAAAGTCCATTCAGGGTAGATGGGCATTTTCCATTGTGAGTTAAATGTTTCCTGATGAACCACTTAATTTGAATAGTCCCTTCAAGATGTGCAGGCTAAATACCTTGTGGATGTTACCCCAGGAGCAAACATTTGAAATCCAGGTATAGAGCCAATACTTATAGCTTCAAATACAAAAATGATACTTGCATACAAATAGCATAATCCTATTCAGCAAATCATAATCTTTCCATAGACACCTTACTTGACAGCCTTTGTCCAAGATTTGTTGCAAATATATAACAGTGGTTGCAACAATGATCTATATTATCATATTTTAATCAGATAACGTCACAAGTAGGCATAATTTTGAAGTTAAGGATGGAGTTTCAGCATAGACATTTTATGAGAGCCAGGCCCCCAAGCGTGTAAAGACTTGTTCAAGTGCTGGTTTTCACACACACTGAGTAATCCCACTGACTTCATGGTCTGTTAAATTAAGCACATGTAGGTCTTTGCAGGCTTGGGGCCCAAATTTGCAATGTGCCTCCAACAGTGCCCTTGCAGAGTATTCATGTGGATCCATTAGTTAATGCAAACTCTCATCTCAGTGCATACAAACTGGCATTTGTGAATGCACATCAGATAATGAGGAAGCATGATACTGTGTGTAAGGCATTGGACTGGAACTCAGAAAACCTGGACTCAATTCCCAGCTCTACCACAGATCTCCTATGTGACCTTGGGTGAGTCACTTAATCTTTGTGCCTCATTTTCTTATCCATAAAATATGGTGGATAACAATAAACCTTTCTCTGCCGTGTCTGTTTATAGTGTAAGATCTTCGGGCAGGGAGTGTCTCTTACTATGACTCAATCTTGGGTACAGTCTCAAGGTGCTACTATAATACAAATAATAATTAGTTGCAAAAATTCACACTCTATATCCAACTATCTGTTGTGCAAGCAAATTTTGGTCTTTGCATACACCAATTTTGAAGTCTCACATTTAGATTCCTTATGAATACTTGTCAGGAAATGTTCTTGCTTTTCTGAGTTTAAATTAGATGCTTAAAGTTATTCAAATGTACTGTTTTATAGTTTAAAAGGTACATAAATCTCTGTAAATACTCTATCACAAAGATGAGAAAGCTGCTACTCCAGTGTTGTTTGTTTTAAGATTAAATTCAAAGTTGTATTCTACAGCATTATTTTCAGAATATAATGTCAATTTATGCAGTCAGATTGTCATGGCAAGGCTATGGTTTATCTTCTGAATTGTGCTGAATCTCATGAATCGTTTGGGCTGTATGATACCAGCACATGCTTCATTTAAATCATACAGAAATCAACAATGGTTTCCAAAACGATTTAGATGTTTCAGTTCCACTGAGTGTTTGCCTGTGCTGATGCCGTACATTTCAAATGTGCAGATTGGATGATTTATGAAGAACGGAAGACGTTTTAGTCGAAACACAATAGCAGAAAAAGATAGAAAATGAATTATGTTTCTTGTAAAGAAATGAAGAAAATTTCTTTAATATGTTATATAACAAGTATAAAAATGGTTTGTAGATAATTAAATTAATTTACAGTGCATACAGTCCATGATTTTTCTCCTCCTTGTAAGCAATAGGAAGATGACAAAAACGTAATGCATCTATTGGTTAAAGCTTAGAGGCTGGAAGTCAAGGCCTGGGTTCCATTCCCAACTCATCACTAACTCTCATTGTGGAACGCTGGACAAGTCTTCCCCTTCCTTGAGCCCTGTATCAGAGTGGGTCTGAAGCCTCATCTGACCTACCAGTCGTTTGGAAACACTGCACATCACCAACCCAATACTCTCCTTTAGTGCTGGACTGCTCCCTGCTGTGCCCTGCACACTGGCTAATCTCTGCCCGCATACTAGCCCATGGAGGGCTGTTTTAAGATGCACTGGAGGGTTGGGCAGGCCCAGAATTAGGGAGGCATCAAGATTAAAGCTCCATTCTGTTCATGTGCCAATGCAGAAATGGAGGAACACGGAACCTGGGCTTCTGTCATACAAATTGTTTAGAAGGGGAGCCGCTTGCAATTTTTTACAACTAATCATTGGTGCGCGGTGTTGCATGAGCAAGCTTTTACTTTCTTCAAGCCAATTCATAAATAATAAGGCCAGAAGGGATCACTGTGATCATCTAGTCTGACCTTCTGCATAACACAGGCCGCAGGACTTCCTTGAATTAATTCCTGTTTGAACTAGGGAATATGTGTAAGAAAAACATCCAGTCTTGATTATTTCCTGTGATGGAGAATCCACCACAATCTTTGCTAAGTTGTTCCAATGGTTAAGAACCCTCACTGTTAAAAAAATGTGACTTAATTCTAGCCTAAATTTGTCCAGCTTCAACTTCCAGGCATTAGATCTTGTTATACCTTTGTCTGCTAGAATGAAGATCCCTCCATTATCCAATTTCTGCTCCCCATGTAGGTACACTTAGACCAGTGGTCCCCAACCTTTTCCTTCTGGCGGGTGCCAAAAAAAAAAAAAAAAAAAAACCTGAGTGCTGCCGGCGGAGCAAAAACAAAAAAACACCCCGAGCGCTGCCGGCGGAGGAGAGAAAAAAAAAAAAAAAAGACCCGGAGGGCTCCGCGGGCACACTTACACCCCCTGGCGGGCGCAATGGCGCCCGCGGGCACTGCGTTGGGGACCCCTGACTTAGACGGTGATCAAGTCACCCCTTAACCATCTCTTTGTTAAACTAAATAGACTGAGCTCCTTGAGTCTGTCACTGAAAGGCACGTTTTCTAATCTTTTAATCATTCTTGTGGCTCTTCTCTGAACCCTCTCCCATTTTTCAACATCCTTCTTTACTTACAGGTACCAGAACTGGACACAGTATTCCAATAGCAGTCACATCAGTGCCAAATACAGGGTAATATGATCTCCCTGCTGTACTTTATATTCCCCTGTTTATATATCCAAGGATAACCCTTTTGTCCACATTGTCAGCTGATTATCCACCATGAGCCACAAGACCTTTTCGAAGTCACTGCTTCCCAGGATTGTGTCCCCCATCCTGTAAGTATGGTGTGCATTCTTTGTTCCTAGGTGCATAACTTTGGGGAACTCTGCTTTAAGTAGTAATTCTCTCCATTCATAAAGTATCTGATACCTTAATCCTATGCTGCAGCCATGCATGAAGTCAAGACATACAAACAAACAAAAACACTTCTCTCAGTCCTAATTTAAAAATACTTGCTTCCACTGGGACATGGTTCCTCTGAGAGGAGACTCATGTTCTGTGGTGCTGAACACCATGTATCAAATCCTTAGAGCTTTAAAAAAGAAATCCACACACTGAGTACAATTTCAAATAGAAAGGGTTTTACCATCTGATGTATATCTTACAAGTCTGATCCATTCATAATTCTCACAGAATAACTTTCTACAAATCCCTGCTATATCTTCTCAAATCTGACCACTGCCCTCAGAATAAATTTAGCAGCTACTGCATTTCAGCCTTTAATAGTCTGTGAAAGGTAAAATAATTTCTCTGTCATCCCTAGTGGTAGGATTTATTAGGGAGAGATGCATTTATGACTACCAATTTAAACACCTGCAGTGTCATGAGATATTACTTGGAGTCTAACTAAATTAATTCAAGCCACCATTAAAATGTGTGTGAACTTTGCTTTTTTGCATGAAAGATAGCTGTAACTTTTAGTCTTTCAGTGAATTACTAATCTGTCCTGCACTATTTTACAAAGAGAAGGTAATTCTTCATGCTTACCAGAAGTTTTTTCCAAAGGTGAAATGCTATAAAGTGTTCTGCTTTATATAGTTAATCATCATAAATTTTGGGAGGTATGCCCACATTGCTGTCCTAGTAGGGTTATATAATAAACTTGATTTTAAAATGTTTCTGGTCTTTTGTCTGGTTTTGACAAAGCCCCTACTGAAAGTCCTTCCAGCTTTCATGTTTCATTTGATGCCAAGAGATTAGCTGTGTCTAAGACTACCGTGTCTAAATGGTTTTCCTTGTGTACTTACAATTTGTTTTTCATGGGCCAGATTGTCAGTGGAAGGACACAAAAAACATTGCAATGGAATATTTAGACATCCACAATGTTAGTATCAGGAGAATGGAAAAAATACTTGGAAACCAAATCTGTCCTTCAAAGTCACGTAATAAGTTCGTAATTTGGGCAGTCTCCCACTGTGGACAAATCTCTCCTTAGTTGTTTGATTTTACCGCCTCTATAGATTTTCATCTGTAAATGCACATTTAAGACTCTCAAACAATTTTAACTGTGCCCAGTAGTGATATGATGTGGGAAATTTCACCCCTTATGAACTTAGCAGATAATTCTATGTGGTAAAATTGTGGGTAGAATTGGACTAAAGGAAACTGGACTGCCATTGGAGACTGTGATACTACCCTGCGTATTATATTACACAGAAATGAACATGTAAAACAACATTAAGGTTGAAAACTCAAGCACTCAAAAATTAGGAAGTGCTGTGATTAAGGTTGTCCGTGTAACCTTAATTCAGCCTCAAAGGATTGCAGGAAAAGAAAGGAAGGCCTCATGCCTAAGGCAGTTGAATATTGCCGCAGATAACTGGATTCTATCCATGCCTTTGCCACAGAGTTCCTATGTTCCTAAAATAAACAAACTGAAAAATCAGAAATTCCATGTTGTGATGTCATATTGACATCCACATGGGTGAGCAGCATTAGTGAGAACCTTTAGATCCATCACACAGACATCAGTCACTTGAGCTAACAGAGTAACTGATAGCACTAGTAAGCTGCCATCCTCTATGTGGACCAGCACTAGCAGGAGATGGGACACTTAGCCCGTTTGTTTTGTTGATATTTGCTGATAGCAGGGAAATGGTGAGACGCAAGGATCTTGGGTTCCATTCCAGACTCTGGAGAGGAGTGTTCTATAATGGGCATGTCTACAGGCAGAAGAACACCTCTTCCATCCTGTCTCCTCCAATCTGACCATCTCCCTGTCCTGTCCCTTCCGCATCCCTAACTCTTCATCCCAGTCTCCTCACCTAACCAGCCTAAGTCTCTACTCCTTAGATTTCTCATCTCATTCCCAGTCTCCTTGCCTAGCAAGTTCTAGTCTCTCGTCTTTGGACTCCCTGTCCCAGTCCCCTTATCCAGCTATTCCAAGTCCCCCCTCAACTCCCGGACCCTTGTCTGCAGTGCTCTTGCCCACCCTGTCCCAGTTTCCGGCTTACAACTTGGCTAAATGTGGGAAGATTTTCACAGGGACAGCAAAAGGTACATCCTGGGTACAGAAACCACCCCTCCATCAAATTTCAAGGCCCAACTCCAAAACATAAGGGCACTAGAGAGTCTCAAATAAAAATGCTGGACACCTTTTAACATATGAAAAAAAATGTATTCTTCCCTACCATCTTTCTCAGAAACAGCTGAACCGTTTTGGCTGGAACTTTCCCATAACACTCAGACATAGCAGACATCTGGCATGGAAAGTTTCAGCCCAAATGGTTAAAGTTTGGCAATGTTATAAGCAACTGAAAACAGGGTTTTATAATGAGAAGTGTCTGGCAACCTTAATATCCCATGCTTTTATACGATACTTTATAAACACATATACCTAGTGACATTCACATTCATTAACTGATTTGTTCTGAACGTGCTTTCTAGAATAGGTTGTTTTTCTAGTTTCAATTATCTCTATTTAATTGAGAGCTGATGCTAATAAATCTGTTTTGTTCCTTGGTCTGATCATAGTGCTTTTTTATGCTATGGAAAATAATTGCATAAGGAGTTTTTATCTCTTATGTGCATTTGTTCAGTTTTTCTTTTACATGACTGGCTGCAGTGAGGGAGGTGTATAATGATGTTATGTTGCCCTGCAGCTGTATTACCTTGTGCTGTGATTTTGTCAGCTTTCAGTCTCCATAATACAATCATGTCAGGTCACATTTGCAGGGAAGGCATCCAAGAAACCACTAGGTGCTGCAGGAAGTGGTATTGGTATTTCAGTAGCTGAAATATTGGTATTGAAAATTGGTGCACTGTCTTTTATTATTAGTAGTTATTGATGGATGAAAAATTAATATGTAGTGGGTACATTTCCTGTGAAAATAATGTCAGTACTCCTTGTCTGTTAAGAATCAGATCACTGTAGTTTAACTGTTAAGTAAAGATTTTGTTTCAGTTTGGAAAACACCTTTATTTAAAGAGAGGATGGATCAGGACTTCAATCACTCTCTGGACACATGCTGCCTCTTGCTATCTGTTTGTACAGTGCCTGGCACCATGGGCCCCCCATTCTTATTTGGGGCTGATAGGCACTGTGGTAATACTAGAATAATTAGTAATAATGACACAACAGTAGTTTAATAATAATGTCAGTTTCCCTTTTTTTCATTTTCCATGGGCATGGTGTTTAGAAAATTGTTCCTGTCTCCAAAAAATATATATATTTTTTTTAAAGTTCCCATTTCAAAATTCATCCTTCTCCTTAAGAAACTCAACATCACCTCATGTTCATCCTCCAGCCAAGAAACCTTTTCATGTTTTATACATTATAAGGAATAGTGTATTCCTCAATATTAGCTAGTAAGTTTTTTAAATTCCAACACACAGAACTCTGATATGCTGAAATCATCAACCACAAGATTGAAAGTCAATTGATTTATGTCTCTAGACCTTTGAAAGGAAATTATAGTCTTACATGTATTTACACTTTGGGATTGCTTCAACTGGGCTCATTAGATAGGTGAGCATGACTTCCTGCGCCATTGTAGACTGAGCTGAAGTAAATTTAAAAAAAAGAGAAGACTTTCCTGCTATTGGTGGTAAATTAAATGTTAACCAAGTAAAGGAAAACCAGTAGTGAAAGAAATTGCATTTTCAGTTTAAGGAGTTGACATTGCAAACAATAGAGAATGTAAAAGCTTTAATTAAAAAGATAGCTGACATCCCTGTGAGTACTTACTGTATGAACTGTATCTTTCCTAAAGAAAAGGGTTACTTATTACAACAAAGTACAAGACTGATATGATCTTTCTACAAAATGTATTATTGGACTTTACATTCAAAATAAATTTCATTTTGCTAGAACCGCTATAAAGAACATCTCTTTCCATACACACTCCAAATATCCTTTAATGAGTCATATTGACTGGGATGGAAGCTTCATGTCAGTGTTATTGAAATAGTTCCTGCATAAATACATCATTGATGTTATTTCTAGACCCAATGGACTGATTCTGTACAGCACATGAGTATTTTGAAAACTGAGATCCAATATCTGAACATTATTATTTCCATAACTTGCAGGCATGTTCATTCATTATTTTGGACCTATATGAAAACGTAAGTGACATTTATAGAGTTCAAAGGAATAAGTTTGTATTTTTATGCCTCAGAGGCCACATTAAAAATTGCAACTGTAAGAGCAAACAATTTCTTTACCTACTGTTGCTGTTATACTCACAAAACATAATTAACATTGAAAATTGTAAAACTCTTATTTACTTGTAACATTTCAGGCTTTATTCACCAGTTGTTTTGTTTTTTAAAACTTCTGTTTGACTCAGATAACCTCTTGAACCTTGCCTTTTGGCCACGCTGGTTTATTTCTTGCCTTCCTGCTGCCTCCCTTTCTTTAGGAGTGTCTGTGACTCTTATGGCGTGTTTAAGTAGCCTCCAAGTTAAGTCTGAAGATTTAACTATAGATATTTTTTGAACTGACCTTCTGGTGCAGATGAATATGAAAATTGGCCCCCTGCACACCTACATTTTTTTCCTCTGAGTAACATGGTCCATAGATCTGCCCCTCTGTTGACAGTCAACTTATAATACAGGACAAAATTGTTGGTTTATAGTTATAAGCAGGGTCTGAATGAGCTCTCCCCTGACATCTAGTGATGAACTGGGGAAAAGACTTCAGGAGCAGACCCATGTTTGCATAGACACCCTACTCTGCCTAAGTGCACAGCAAATGGAGATGCTTTGCCAAAATGATCAGTTTTGGCTGGTTTGGGTTGCAAATCACTCCTAGTATTTGAATGCAGGGGTAATGAAATGTTGTTATCCTTATTGTATGAGTAAAGGGCAGCAGAACTGTGGTTAGCCTGGCCTGGTTGACGGGGGTCACCCTAAACTTAACCTCACTTGCTACGCAGGGGATAGGAATGCCAAATCCCAGTGAAGATGAGAGGGGGTGGGGACAGGTGTTTCTACCTGGTCATGGGGACTCTGTCTTAAGAGTCCTAGGCACCATTTGAGCTGTCCAGCAGAGCTTAAGACAGAGCTGATTAGACTCAATTGAGAGTCCTTGTTTCAGGTTGATGATTCCTGGTGAGAGGTGAACCCCTGTGAACACACCTCTGAATTCTGGGTCTTTGACCAAGGACCGCCAACTGTGAGTGGGGTGCAGCAGAGGGAGAGGGGAGTGGTGTGTTAAGGGATATTTGTTTGTCAGACTTTCACATTGCAAGGTGAGAAACTGAGGCAAAGGACACCGCCCAACTCACTGTGGGGTAGGTGTTTGCCTATTGTCACGTGCTTCTGAAATGTGGTTGGATGTTTTCCCAAATTAATGTTTGGTCCCTCCTTCCACCCCACCCTCCCTTTGAATAAGTGTGATTGTGTAACACACAGACTCAGTGCTTGTGAGAGGGGAAGTATTGCCTCTGAGAGGTGCCTGGGGTTGTGTTTAGTTGTCCCAGATTACTGGCTGGGGGCTCAAGCTGATTCTATTTTGTGGTGTTAAGAGAAACCCCTAGACATTGAACCCAGCCCTTGTTGCTGCTGATGCCACCTGGCAGAAAGGTGACATAGGTATGGGAGAATTATGCCCAGCGGGGTGTGTGTGTAGGAATTAGACTAAATTCCTTACCTTTTAAAAGTGCAGTGAAGTCAAATGTGTTACATACGTTATCTCTACAGTCAAGCTGTAGAAATCATCTCAAACTGATAGACTCTTCTGGGGCTAGGTTGCTCCCATTCTGCCAGTGACTGACAGTTATGGTTTTGCCTCTTACACTGCCATTTCCAGGTAAACAGGGATAAATTTTCCTGTCTGAACTATCCTGAGAGATCTCCTGTAATATTGATATGTGAGAGGACCCATATTTAATACTTGGAAATGACCAGAAGCTATATAGATTGTATAGGAAATAACTGATTCAGATCTGGGCTTTGGCCTATTCAGGAGCATGACTTTTTCTGGTATTTTTAAACGGTACTACCAGGATCGAAAGAGCATCCACTCCAACTCTCCCTGATATTTGCACTGTACTTTCTAGGTTTCTACAAAGCCACTCTTAAAAATATCTTTCTTAGCATCCTGGCCTGTGAAACCTCCTTTGCTCTTTGTCTTCATGAGCATCAACACTGTTTGCCTGAACATGTAAGGCAGTGAGGTTTCTGCAGATATTCAGTACTTGAAATATATATTGAACCATATTCCCTGCCAGAATAGACATCTTAAAATATATAATGGTGATCCAGAGCAGTGTTTCTCAACGACTGGTCCATGAACCAGCACTGGGTCCTGAGATCTCCGTGACATAGTTTAGGAGGGCAGCAAGCCAGTCCCTGGTATCAAAAAGGTTGAGAAACACTGGTCTTGAGCAGGGAGTCGAGAGACCTGGACTCTGTTCCCTGCTATACCTCTGATCTGCTCTGTGACCTTGGGCAAGTCACGTCACTCTTATGAGCTGTGCTATTTGGTTCAGAAATCCCCATGTCTAAAATGTAATTTCACCACATTAGGTTAATGGTACTTTTTCTCCCCTGAGGATGTTGGACTTATGTTTTCTGATGCTAGTTTGGACACTATTACATCCAGGCTCATCAAGAGAAATTTACATTGTATTTGCTGGCAGGCCACACCTTCCTATTTCACTTTATTTACACAGATGTTACATTTTTGTGAAGAGCCCCCTGAACATGGGGCCCTGATATAATTGTGCCTGCTTTCCCCCTCTCATCAGCCTTACATCCCAAAACTAACCCATGATGTGAGGAGTGTAATGGGAAGTTCAAATATTGCCATAACTGTAATTTTTTAGTACCTGTTTGTTGCATTTCAGTACAGACTTGTCCATACACCACTCACATTTCCAAAAGAAATGAAACCAGTATATGAACTTGTGTCAAATCCAAACATTCTTTTTTTTCTTTAATTTTTCATCCTTTGAATAGAAGTTCTCCATCCGATGGAGGGCTCATTTCTCGGCTGCTGTCAAACAGCACATAGCTGAGGTTTGGCAGCTAAGAGATGAGCCAAAGAAAAGAGAATCTTGTATTTCTATGTCTATCTATCTTTCTCTATGCATTGTATGTGTCTGTGTGAGACTGAAAAATTCCAGACAAGTGAAGAACTCATAATTTCTATGTTCCCACAAGAACAGAAACTACTCCCGTTTCCCTACTTCAGCCACCCACCCACCCAACTCCTTATCCCCTGAAACTATTCTTTACTACTTGTAAGAAAATATGTGACTCCTATATGTACTTTATTACTAGCTGTAAAACTGTTTTATTATATAAGATTAATATCAAAATCTTCATACATATTTAGCAATGTTTGAGATTGTAAAATTCAAGAAATAATATAGGTTTAAAATATTTGATTTATTGAGAGAATTTTTTCAGTTATAATTATTCAATGAGTAGCAAGTCGCATAAAGAAATTATTCTACTCAGTGTAGAGCAATTTTTTTTAATCATGTTGCCAATGAAACTGCGACGTTGAGTCCCATATTATAAAGTAGGGTTTTGTTTTTTATTAGTAGTATTGTTTGTAGTTGTGGAATTAATAATTTTTTCTGGTAGTGCCCCCAGTGTGCTAGACACTGTCCAAATACACAGGAAAACAGAGTCCTGCCCAAAAGAGTGGACAATCTAAGGACACAATCCTGCAGACCCTTAAGTAAGTTTATTCACATAACTACAGTCAATCATGGGCTTAAATGTTTGCAGGACAGAGCTCTATGAAATTTCTACATTTCTTTCCATGTCTTCTGTCTGGGACTCAGCATCTGTTTAATACTGGAATTATACTTTAAGTGACTCTTCCAGTCAGTCTAGGAATAAAGAAATGTTTAGTACTTTGGAAAAATAATTTCCTTATGCCTTGTTACATGGGAAAAGAAAGAAAGAAATCCTATGCACTTTGGTTTAATAATTCCCTTGAAATCAGTCAGGTTAATGTTTTGGTGTTTTTTTTAATTACAGCATATATAACATAACAGTAAACAAAGAATCTCGAGGTGTTTTTTGTCCATGATATGAAGTAACATAGTCTGATAAATATAGCATGTGAAGGATTTTGGAAAGGTGTAACATTAATTTCATTAACAATCTGTACCCTGTAACAGATAACCAGTTAGAAAACTGACATTTCAGACTGTTTAATTTCTAAAGCTCTTCATTTTGGGGGACCTCTATCTTCCACATAATCAAAAACAGGTTGCCTTTTAAATTATATTAAGATAGCAATTTTGTAAGGTTGTATCATTTGTCATTCTCATTTTATTATTTTCAGTGCTTATGTGATTGCTTCTGTCAAGATAGTACTCTCCGGTTTCTGGTAATGAAGCCCTGGTTTAGATGCATGCCTTTAATTTGAATTAATATCAACAACTTGGCATTCAGTGACTGCAGTAAATGAGTGTAATTTATACACCAAGGAGGTGGAAAGTGATATATGCAAGACAACTAACAGAAGTAGATAAGATGTAT
The DNA here is from genome assembly GCA_003942145.1 of Platysternon megacephalum. Lineage (NCBI taxonomy): Eukaryota > Metazoa > Chordata > Testudines > Platysternidae > Platysternon > Platysternon megacephalum. Next base: position 897,271 of record QXTE01000166.1, read on the forward strand.
TTAGATAGCATCGGAATGACACTTCACAAATAATGGGGAAAAATAACAATATTAAATCCTCCTGTTAGTTGCTTTCCTGGTCAAAAATTTTCAAATTTTCCTTTTTTTTTTTTAAAAATTGAAAATAAGGGACAAAATTTTTGCAATTTATTTTCCCATTTTTCATCCAATTTTATTTAGTACCTACTGAATACTAACCTACTTACATCCATTTGTAATCAGCTTGTGCCATCACATATGTCAATGCTGAATTTTGCCTATGACTTTTTAAGGAGTTCAATAATTGTCAGACCTTTTTTAGTCTGAAGGCTAGCACTGAAATTCTGTATCTGCACTAGATATGTTTGACACATTCCTTTGGGGAAAAAATACAGCCATCTCTACTGTATGATAAAATTAATGCATACGTACTCAAGTTTGAAATCGCAATGAGATTAGCCTAAGAACACTGTATATTCACACAGCCGAGTCTGTATTAACATTCAGAGAGAACAAATGAATTATGATACTTTTTGGAAACAGTGCTAGAATTTGCAGGCAGGGCCGGCTCCAGCTTTTTTCCCGCCCCAAGCGGCGAAGCGGAAAAAATAAAAAAAATAAAATAAAGCCGCAGTCGGCAGCACTTCGGCAGCAGCTCTACTGCGCTGCTTCATTCTTCGGTGGCAATTCGGCAGCGGGTCCTTCGCTCCGAGAGGGACTGAGGGACCCGCCGCCAAAGACCCGGACGTGACGCCCCTTTCCATTGGCCGCCCCAAGCACCTGCTTCCTTTGCTGGTGCCTGGAGCCGGCCCTGTTTGCAGGACCCTGCTGTGCATGCAACAGATAGAAGTTAGGTGTTAAAAACACTGCTTGAATAGTAGTTTGTATTTTGTTCCTAAACAAAAGTCATTTGGAGAAAAAGAAATCATTTAGAGAAAAAACCCACCAAACATAAAATATTTTACAGTTCAAATGAAGTTTCTGCTTTTACATTGGAGTATGTGCCATTGGAACCTTTCTTTTAACCACACGTGGTATTACAGTGGCTATAAGAATCTTCAGGGAAATTCTGATATATAGGAATAAATTTGGGCGAGCTGGGGTGTTACTGTGGCTTTAAGAGAATGAATAGTATCTTCAGTGTGTGGGAGCTGACAGTGGGAGGAGGCAGCTTGTTTTAGGTTTGACTGATAAGATGCTCTGTATATATGTTAAGTTACTAGTAATGAATTATTATTAGGACTAGTGGAGGATTATTTGAATATAAAACGACACACCACATGATAGCAATCATCTGGTAGCACCCCCGTGTGGCTAAACTTGCTGAACATTGTAATCTATTTTGATATGCACATGGCTTTCTGAAAAATTCCCCTTTTGGCCTCACACCAGTGTAAACCCTCTTTGCGCCATTGCAGCCTGATGTAGTTACACCGGTGCAAACTTTTAAAATGTAGATCCGTAGGCAGGGCAGAATTTGATTTTTATTTTTTTTAACAATTCTGATGGATAATGTTGATGTTTATTTTAAAGAATTTTTTATTTTTATTTTAAAATTTTCACAGTTTGGGAAATTGTGTGTGTGTGTCAGACAATCATTATTTAAATCACTGTAGACATTGAGATTCAAAAAGTTTAAGATTTATAACCTTTAAAACACAAATTGTCAACATCATATGTTAAAATATGCAAAATAAATAGCCTTATATCAAATGCTTAATAAGTTCTTAAGCAGCATTTTTGTTTCTTTGCCTATCTGTAAATTTTGATTATTATAGATGGAAATATTTTGTCAGTTTGTACAGTGAAATTGATATTTATCAATATTTACCGATAAAAAATTAATCCTTCCAAGGCAATAGATAAGGGGTAAAATTTTCAAAAGGACCCAAGTCCCATTTTTAGGAGTGATGTAAGCATGTAAAAGCCTAAATCCCATGGACTGTCAATGGGACATAGGCTCCCATATCACTTAAGTGCTTTTAAATTTTTTATGCCAGGCCTAAGGGCCACATTCTGTGTTTCTGACGACTTCTGCTCATGGGAGCAGTCCTGTCTTGCGGCTTATTCCACAGGAATTGTTCTGGGGAAGACATAGGGGATAAGGAGGCCTACAGGCTGAAGCAACCCCTTTCTTTCTCTGGCATGGTTAGTTGTCCCCTCTCCCACTTCCAAAATCCTGGGTCCACGGACACCTCACTTTCCCCTCAGAAAGTCCTGTGTGGCAGGAGGACTAAGTGTTGTCTAAGTCAGTGGCTCTCAACAAGGGGTACGCGGAGGTCTTCCAGGGGGCACATCAACTCATCTAGGTATTTGCCTAGTTTTACAACAGTCTCCATAAAAAGCACTCATGAAATCAGTACAAACTAAAATTTCATGCAGACAATGACTTGTTTATACTGCTCTATATACTATACACTGAAATGTAAGGACAATATTTATATCCCAATTTATTTATTTTATAATTATATGGTAAAAATTAGAAAGTAAACAATTTTTCAGTAATAGTGTGGCTGTGACACTTGTATTTTTATGTCTGATTTTGTAAGCAAATAGTTTTTAAGTGAGGTGAAACTTGGGGGTACACAGGACAAATCAGACTCCTGAAAGGGGTACAGTAGTCTGAAAAGGTTGAGAGCCACTGGTCTACGTGTTGCATATTTGTAGGGTTGCGAGAGCTGTGGATTGGGAGGATTGAGTGATGGGCAATTTCTACTATAATTTTTAAATGAAAGTGATTGGTGAGACCTTGATTTGAGCAGTGTGATGCAAATAGCGATAAGTACAAATAGGGAACACACTTTGTAAATAATAATAAAAATATAAATAAATATATCAGCAGTGGAAATGAACTAGCAATCTAATCTCCCATCCAGGAGAGGCAATGTGGTCTGGTACATAGAACACTGGACTGGGTTCAGAAGCCCTAGGTTCTGTTCCAGGCTCAGCCACTGACCTGCTGTGTGGCCTTGAGCAAATCACTTCACCTTTCTGTGCCTCTGTTTCCCCTCCAAATCTTTGTCTGTCTTATCTATTTAGATGATAAGCTCTTCAGGGCAAGGAATGTCTCTCGCACTTTGTGTGTACAGTCCCAGTATGATGGGGCCTGATCTCAGTTGCTTCTAGGCAATACTGTAATACAAACGATAACAAGTAATAACCATTCCTGCGTCTGACAAAGAGTTGAACAGCACGGTCTTCCAAAGGGCTGCACTACGCCTGGCCCTCATGCAGGTGCACAGACAGGGAGACGTAAATAATATTTGCTCCTCTTCTCCCCCCACCCCACAGTAATGTCCTGGATCTGTGTGTAAAAATGAATGAGCAATGTTGCCCATTAGCAGCTGGGCCACAGAAAGACAAGTGGTCTACTATTAATACAAGCTAAAGGAGTTTCCCTTTAGTTGGCATGTTAGAGGTCTCTGCTTTTGGACTTGAAGGACAAAATTTGTAATGTTGCATGTGTGATTTTTTTTCAACAATTGCATCTGTTGTCCACAGAACATAGATTTCACTATACTGGGTGGCATAGTGTGTGCATTCCCCCTGCATCCCTGGGAGCAGAGTGTCCCACCAGAAGCACAGTCCCTCCTGGAACGTGCCCTGTGAATGGGACAGTTTGACTCCATCATCCCACAATGTGGCCAAGGCCCAACCTGATTTACATTGTCTGTTCTTCTTGGGAAGGCGTGGAGAGTTTGTATTTAACAACATGATGCAGTGTTGCCAACTCTCCTGATTTTAATATGAGACTTGTGACGTTTAAAGCCCCAGCTTCTGGAGTCATGCAAGTACTCAAGAATCTCAGCTGTCATTACACAAAAACCCACAAAGTTTCCAGCTCTCATAGTTCTGAGACAAGCTGGAAAACATGAACCTTAAAGGCTACAAAACCAGAAGGCAAACAAAAAGATCCCAACATTGATTATTTCTTAAAATGTCATGACTTTTAAAGCAATCTCATAATTTTTGGGGTTTGCAATACTGATTATATAACACAGCAATGACAGCCTGTTGTAAGTGGCAGCCAACCAAAGTCCATTCCATCCTCTCCAGACCAGAACCTGCCTTCCAAAATGGAGAGTGAGCTTTGGTCTATGTAGCTGCACCCCACAATTTTTAGATAACAATGACACCTTCTGTTCTTGAAGATTGTATGGGAGGGAGAATATGCTACTTCCAAATAGTGTTGCCAACCCTCCAGGCTTGTCCTGGAGTCTCCAGGAATTAAAGATTAAACTTCAAATTAAAGACTGTCATATGCTGAAACCTCAAGGAATATGTCCAACCAAAATTGGCAACCCTGCTTCCAAAGCATTATGTAAGCATAATTATTTCACCATGTTTGTATTAACAGCAGCCTGCAAGTAACTGTACATGCCAGTAAACTCTTAATTTGCATAGGAATTAGCATACACACATAGGTTGTATAACTGAAGAAAGACAATATCTAAACTGAAAACAAATTTCACTGTGTGGTTTCTAATCTATTAACAACAGAACTAAAGAAAAAAATACTTTTGAAACAGTGATTTTTAAATTGATGTCCCTTTAAAAAAAGAGGGCAAAAACTGTGTAAGTGTTAAAGTTAAAATTATTAAAAGTCACTGAAGTATAATAGTTGACAGTGTCCCTCTTTAAAAAAATGCTTCTGACTGCAAAATAGTTAGTTATTATTAGTAAATCACACCTAAGATGGCTGTATCTGGCAGAGATTACAGAGAAAATAATGTTTTTTTCTGTAAACTTTTAGTTTGTTTACTTTGTGGTTTTGTGGTCAGTTTGTGAATATTGACATTGTTTTCTCTGTTCAGTCATTCTTGCCATGGGCTCTGTGCAGGAGTCTGTCCACACAGAACCACTTAGTTTCCCATTTTTTGAGTGGGTCCTTTACTCAGCAACAGAGGAGAGCAAACATTTAAATAAATAAATACAAATGGGCAATTGTAGGATGTGAAACTTGCTTTAACTGGGTTTTTTTAGTGACTAAATTTCAAATAATGTTCTTTTAATATAGTACTGTTTGTACTAAAATATACAGCACATTACCGGATATGCAACAAGAATATGGTGTTGCTATTGGAATCTTATTTTTTGCATTTCCAGACCTTGGTAATTTTAACTATCTATCTTTTAATTATGTATATGGCTTCCATTATCATAGTATCTGAATGCTTCAGAATATTTAAGGAATTTGTCCTAGAACACCCCTGTAAAATAGGGAAATCCAACACCCTTAGCTGTTAGTGAGAGAAGCTTCTTGCGTGTTTGCATTCCTTACTTCCCCTCACACCCCCTCCTTTTCTCAGATTAGCACTTGAGCAATTCTTTTATTATTCTGCTGCAGGCTGTTTCACGGAGAGTGAGCTGCATTTACTGGGAAGAGAAGCATTGTTTAAGAGGAACTGTATACACTGTGCCTTCCCTTCAACAGAATTGTTCTGTCCATCTGTGTTATTTAATGGGCTTTCAGGAGCTGAGATTTTTTTTAGGGTTTTTTTTTGCCCGCTTGATTTCTTTTACCTGCAGATTTCATAAATCTTTAGTTTAATAATGGACAATGTGTGTGTTCTGAATAAAATATTAGGACAAAAGTAGGAAATGTACTTTAGGGGTGGCTAACTGAAAAGAATATGAGACACATCAGGAATAGAACACTGAAACTCCTTCAGGTAAACCTGCTTATTTTATTATTTCTTGTTGTTTGTATTTAAAATATCAACATTTCCTGGCTTGAAAGACATTTGACTATGATGACTTTATTCATCATGTTGTGCATCTGTCTGTCTGTGATCCTGCTCTGCAATTCTTTCAATTCATATCGTTAGCATGTATTTTATTCATAGTATCAGGATTATCCTTCAGTATTTAATGTGAAATGGACGCTAAATTGGCAGAAAACGTGGCTAATGTGACGAGTTTAAAGTTTCAGTTCTTCATATTCAGGAAGAATATTTCTTTAGAGAACATTTATTTGGAATGAACATGGGGCAGCTTTGTTTTTACTAAAGCTATCATAAATCAGCATACATTCATCATGATCATAACAGACATTTGGAAATAACTTAGGCCCAAAATATAAGTTATTTTTAGAAGGGGTGAAGGTGAAAAGAGTGTTATGAAACAGTGGGAGTAAAAATATTTTCATGTTTTATTTACTTGTATGTAAGCAAATAAATTAGAACGTAAACACTCCCTAGAATGGGGTAGCCCCAAACAGTGCAGCACTATGTTAGTACATGGGAACCAGAAAGCAAAAAATAACGAATCTACCGTAGTTTTATTGTCCAAGTTGAGAGACATGCCGAAAGCAAATTGCATAGGTGGTGAAAATAAATTGGATTTTAAAATGATCAGTTTTAATAAACCACAGTGTTACTGCTAATCCAGATAAGGAAAATTTTGTTCCATACTGTATGTGGTTTTTATCTTGATGGTATTTGGACAGAGTTCCTGTAATGCTTTTAAAGATGATCTCTTTTACTTCCTATTAAATGTATTAGAAGAGAGCGACATTAACATTAAATAGTGCTGTCTTGGAGTAATGATACAGTTTTCTCAAGAGTAAACATGAGATCTTATTAAAATTACCAGGGCACCTTTATTTCATAATAAGTTCACATTGTAGTCTGTGGAATGATGTAGTGATGATATGATACACCACTAGTAAAGAGGAAGTCACAATTCCAAAGTGACCAAAAGATGAAATTTTGTGTTATCACATACATTTATCACAATATTCAGCATATTGGGATAGGCTTTGTCTTGTCTGCTTCTTCCCTCTCAGTTATGGCAGGTTCTCATTCTATGTAGAGAAAGTAGAGAAGGAAGTGTTGTTTACTACTTCTCATAACACAAGAACTAGGGGTCACCAAATGAAATTAATAGGCAGCAGGTTTTAAATAAAAGGAAGTATTTCTTCACAGAACGCAGTCAACCTGTGGAACTCCTTGCCAGAGGATGTTGTGAAGGCCAAGACCATAACAGGGTGCAATAAAGAACTAGATAAATTCATGGAGGATAGGTCCATCAATGGCTATTAGCCAAGATGGGCAGGAATGGTGTCCCTAGCCTCTGTGTGCCAGAAGCTGGGAGTGAGCGACAGGGGATGGATCACTTGATGATTACCTGTTCTGTTCAGTCCCTCTGGGGCACCTGGCACTGGCCCCTGTCAGAAGACAGGATACTGGGCTAGATGGACCTTTGGTCTGACCCAGTAGGGCCATTCTTATGTTCTTATGATTTTGTCATGGTATGGAAAGGCAAGACAGATACCTGACTAATCAGGGATCAAGGATACATCTCGGGTCATTGTGGAGAGTACCCTATGATGCATGTTCATGTTCTACTACAGTCACACCCATAGTGGTCCCTGCTACAGTACTTGTCAGAGGAGATAGCTCAAATGGTGGGTGACAACAACTGCAGACTGCTGAAGACTTATTTGCTGCTGTTGTCGGGGCCCATCTCCGCTTTCTAGCGTTGGGTTCCACATGCTGGTCCAGTGGTTCTCGTGTCCATCTGACCTGAAACGTGGTACCACTAGAAGTTTATAGAAAATCTGGCTATTTCGACAATGCAGTTTGAGTCCTTCAGGGATGTTGCAGGATTACTGTTAGACATTGAAATCAATGGGACTTGAACATGTGCCTAAAGTTAAGCATGTGCTTTCCTCAATAGAGATGGATGGCTGAATCAGAACTCCAGGTGTGATTGCTCACAATTTGCACTAGTCTGAAAAACTTTTTGGATGATGGAACTGTAGTTTTAATAATTGTTGTTGTTGTTGTTGTTAGTCTTGTTTGTTTATTTCCAGTTGCACTCAGAATGTGCTAGGTGCTTTCCAAAGAGAAAAAGAGAGGCATGAGCCTTTCTCAAGGAACTCTCTGTCTAAACAACTGGATATTAAGTGAAGAACAAACAACATTAAACAAATAATTTTTCAGTTCCAGCAACCAGTGTACTTCAGAAGGCTCTATAACAAATTAGAATCTCCTCCTTGAAGTGAAAGGTAGAGCAGTGCTACACATTTACAGTATGATAATGACAACTACGGTATTTTTAAAGAGCCAGAGCTGCTCACAGACATGTAAATTTCCTAAATCACTAGACTGTGGCTGAAACTTTCAAAAATAGAAGCCTAAAGTTAGTCTCCTGAATCTATGTCTAGGTGCCTAAAAGTGAGATTTTCAAAAGCACATAAGTGATTTAGGAGTATAAGACTCATTGAACCAATGCAGATCCAGCAGTGCTCTCTGTTACTGTATATGTTGTTATTCTGGAAAACAGTTCAACATTTTCAAAGTATTAAAAAACAAACCAGGCAGCAAAACATTTTGAGTTCCCCATTTATATTGTGCTGTCCCTTTAAGAGTCAGGCATGATTTATTATTCCTCATGAGGCATCCCCACTCTTACTCCTGAGGGTATTCTGCGCCAAAAAAAATAAAAATTCTGCATACAATATTTTAGAATTCTGCAAAATTCTGCAAGTTTTATTTGTCAATAAATAAATAGTCTCTGCAGCATGGCAGTGGGGAGCACAGGCCACTGGCTGCACGAAGGTGGGAGATCACCCTGTAGCCTCCTCCTCACCTCCCCCTCCCCCCCCCCCCCCCCCCCCCGCCCCCCCCCCCCCCNCAGTGGTGAGGCTTCACCCAACCCTGACACAGCACAAGGGCTGGGCCTGTCTCAGAAACACCCTGAGGCCCTGCCCCGCTGCACGAGGTGTGGGTTAGGCAGGCTCAACCAGGCAGGATCCAGGTGTGGGGTGAGATGATTCTGTGTGGGACAATGTGGGTGCAGGCTGCTCAGTGAGGGGTCTAGGTGTGGGGGGATCTGGATGCACAGAGGCTCGTTGGCAGGGGGTTCCAGGTGCAGGGGCAATTGGACTCTGCAGGGGCTTCCAGGTGAAAGTTGTTGGGACTCAGAGGAGGGGTCTGGGTGTGGGGATCTCAGCAGGGGGGTCTGGGTGCTGGGGGAGTAGGGCTTGGTGGGGTGGGGGACTGGGTGCAGCTAGTTGGGGGTCAGTGGTGTGGGGGTCTGGATGTGGGGGTCAGGTGGTACCAGGGGTGGGGCATCAGGGTGGGGGTTTGAATGCAGGGAGCTCAATGGGGGTGGTCTGGGTGCAGGGGTGGGGGTCCGGGGGCAGGGGGTTTGGGTTCAGGGGGCTCCAGATGCAGGGTTTGAGGTTCAGTGGGGCAGGGTTCGGGTATGGAGGGCTAAGGGAGTTCTGGGTGTACAGGGTGAGGCTTTGCTTCCATGTCAGAAAGTCATTTTTCTGCGGGGAAGCAAATAAATCTGGGGGGGGCATGAATTCTGCACACGCGCAGTGGTGCAGAATTCCCTCAGGAGTACACTCTACATCTCAAGTGTGAAAGGACCAGACTTCTGTGCCCAGAGCACTAATTCGCTAGGGATTTGGCAGGAAATCCCACTCCTACTTCATGCTGTCAGGGCTTGTGCGATTGGAGGAGGGGGGGATGCCTTTCAAGAAAGGACTACTAGACAGGAGGCACCTGTAGCTGCTGCCTGGACACAGCAAGCTGAAATCTGAGCTCAAGGCTGGAGGGCAAGCCCAGGGAGCAGCCTATATGTAGCCGCAATGTGCGCGAAAATCAGCCAGAGCCCAAAAGGAAGGAGGTGCCCTGATTGATGATTGAGGAACTGATGCTGGAGAGGCTCTGGGACTGCTTGTTTGCTGACATGATAAAGGTGACTGTTTATCAGTAAAGGTGCTGAAGCGACTTCAGGGTGAATTCCTGTCTGTCCAAAAGCTGTAGGAGGGTTCTCCATCCTGAGGCAAGGGGTGGGAGTTTGGAACAACCTACCAGAGCAAGACCCCACCACATTCATTAATAAAATAATTCTTAGTACACACAGAGAGAGTATTTTTATTTCTCTTGTGGCTCATAAATTAGGCAGTTTAATACTTGGTATCCCTTTCAAACACGAAGTTAAATATGGGGATATAATAGCATATACATTTAAAAATGAGTCCTTTGTTCCACTTGCACCTGCTGCTCCGAGGGTGTGAGGCTGACCCCCAGAAGAGGTTTGAAATGTTTTAATAGCACACACTTGAGGGTTTGAAAGTGTAAGTTGTCAGTTGAGTGTTAAATGTAGTATGGAGACAAAAGAGAGGCCCCGTGGCATGAAAAGAAAGCTGCCAGGCAGAGACGAAGCAGCATCAACACTGAAAACAGTTGGGCCAGGCCTTTGCCACATCCAGATTGTGCGGAATGCATGTGTCGTCCCCCCCGTTTATCCTGCAATGTGCTGAGCACTCCTGCTAGGTGCTGAGTGCCCTCTACTTCCAGTGCTCATGGGAATGCTCAGTGCTTTTCAGGATCCAGGTCCTTAGTAGTTCTTCATAAAGCATAATGCAGCTATACTCCACAGACAGCCCTGGCTCCTGTTTTATTTCTGCATGTGATCCTAAGGGTATGTCGACCCTGCAGTCAGAGGCGTGGCTGCAGCACCTGTAGACATACCCGAACTAGCTTTGATCTAGCTAGCTTACGTAACAGTGGAAGTGAAGCCGTGTCAGAAGGGGTTAGCTCTCAAGTACACAATCAGGGTGCCAGGGAGGCTTGTACAGCCCGTGCTGCCACGGCTTCACTACCATTGTTACCCAGACTAGGTAGCTCAGGTGGGGCTACACTTGTTGCAGTCACACCTCTGATCTCTGGGTAGACACAGCCTATCTGTTCATATTAATGTATGGTTTGGGCTCTGTCCCCTTCCCTCTTTATGAGGGTGACCAGACAGCAAATGTGAAAAATCAGGACAGGGGGTGGGGGGTAATAGGAGCCTATACAACAAAAAGGCCTAAAAATCAGGACTGTCCCTATAAAATCGAGACATCTGGTCACCCTACTCTTTATGCCCCTCTAACCTGCCAGCTGAGATCAGCCAGGGTGTTTGAACCTCTGCACACAAGTCCCTGTGCCCCTAACAGAGCCACATGGGCCTCGGGGGAACCCGCAAGAGTAGTGGGCATGATGCCTCGTTTTTTCCCACCCCAAACCATAAACAGAAGAATTAAGAGGAAGGTTTGAGATGGGAACTTGGCAGCGTTTTCAGGACACTATACTGGTATTTCCACAGAGATGCACATCTGGCTATTGGGCCCCGATTCTGCACCATAGAAATCAGTGGGTATTTTGCCATTGTGTTTGATAGGAGTAGGATCACATCCTTAATGATTTCACCTTCTGCTGTAAATCTCAGGAACTATGTAATGGTTTTAATTAATCTAGCACCAAAAATAATATAATAATACCATCAAAGAACTATGAAGAAGAAAGAACATTTATTCATAGGTCCTCTGGATTATAAACTTTAGTAATTTATCATAAATTAATTTGACTCTAAATAAAAAATAAATGTGTTCGAAATTTCAAAATTCACAGTCCCTCTTTGATTGATTTATATTAAAAGGCAATTAAAATAGTAAGTGAATTTAGGAAGAGTTTGAATAAGGAGAGACTTCAAAAGTATAAAATAAATACATTTGTGAAAAGTTATTGAACAAGATGCTGAGTTTAATAAATGGAACAACAGATTGTATTGTTATCAATAAAGAAATTATCATAATTATGGATTAACTCAATGAGACCCTAATTCAGGACAGCACTTAAACTTGTACTGAAATCCATCTCTTTTTAGGAAAAAATGTATATATGTACTTAAATGCTTTCTTGAATTAGGGATGCTTTTTGAACTGGGGCCTCAAAACCACAGAGGTCCATATCAGAATATATTCTGCAGTAAATGGGTGGAGGCTTCTCAAGAAAGCTGAATGCAAGGATAAAATATTTCTTTGCATAGTGGGTAAACTTTAAAAAAAAATCCATTTTGACAGTTTCGGCCAGTTCCAGTGGTTTTCTCCAATATCTCTCAAACTGGAAAAATCTGTCAAAAAGGCAAAACTTTTAAAGTTTGTTCATTGTATCCACACAAAAGTAACAGATGTTTCATCTCTCTTTCATGAGGTTGTACTTCCATGTCAGTGGATCTCAACTAAACAGAGGATTCATTTCACATGTCCTCATACAGAAAAACATATGATTCAGACCTACTTGTACGTTCTTGCAGAAAGAGCAGCGATTAAAAAGAATAGCTACCAAGCAGTGGAAGTTTCAGTGCTGGGCAGGGTGGGGACAGGAGGACAACCAATCCATCTGGCTAGATATTAAATTTTATTTCAAGCATTATAGTTATTTCCCAGTAGACGACAAGAGGACAACCAGTTAATTAATCTCATTTATGAAGAGCTGAGATAACATATTTGAAGATGTGGAGAATAGACACTCCCAGAGTGCTCCCTAAACAAGGAATTACATTCGGTTTTTTGCATTGTTCCAATAAATGTCATAAATTTATGAATGGTATAGAACATTGAGGTCACTTAACACTGAAATTCAGTATGGTATACCTCACTGGCCAGGTATAAACAAATTGTGATATTGATTTGATGTATATCAGCAGACCATGCCACCCAGTAAAGAAAAATTGCCTATTAGAAGCAATTTATGTCAGTTTAAGTTTGAGAGGACAAAGCTGATGACAGGCAGATATTAAGCAGTATTGTTGACAATCTCCCTAATGGCCTGATCCTACACAATTGAAGTGAGTGGCAAAACTCCCATTAACCTCAATAGTGCAGGATACTTAGAGAGCAAATCCATTCTGTCTTTGAACAAATTTTTAATCCCTGGTGATGGGCACATTACAAATGCATACAATATATAGATGTAAAACTAAAATACAATAAAGGAAGTCTTGTGAAAAGTTTTCCTTGTTACCATCTCTAGGATTTCTGCTGGCCATATTTTTCCATACTGGAAGAATAACTGGGTGTGTTGGACTAACTCATTAGATGTTAGGTTTCTGACTACTTATGTGGCACTCATTTGGCCCCCATGAAAATTATCCTTCAACAGGGAGAAAAGGATTTTTGTTTGTGGAGATTTCAGGAGTGAGCAATGAATAGGACAGTGTGGGCTGGCTTCATTTATGTAATGAAATGTTAACTACATTGCTTAAGAATCAGTTATTGAATAGCAAGCATAGCTCATAATTCTTAACGTTGCCATGTAGGGCTTCTGAATGAGCTACCAATACCCTATAATTGGATGCCAGAGTATTAGGAAAACTTGGCTTTTAATGAGCCATGTCAACAGAAATGCAGTGTCTGGTTGTCCAGTTAGGTATTTTTGCTCTGCATTAAAGATTAAGAAAAAATGTTACGCCAATTATCGTCAAACCATTAGACTTTTATGGTACCTTCTAATTAATGAAGGTGAAACCAAAGCAGTAGCAGCTCTGTCAAAGGAAGAATTCTCTCTCTCTTGCTGTCTCGCTCTCAATTGTACAGACTTGTTTTTGATTTGTTTTTTAAATAAAAAAATTGGTCAGGTCAGAATCACAGCTGAAGTAAAAATATTGGAGATATGATTGGTAAACAGCCTGATCGAGTAGGTGGGGGGTTCGATGGTGAGTCAGGTGATCTGGAGTCTATATTTTGGCTCTGACACTGTCCCACTGTATAACTTTTGGCAGATCACCGAAACTTTCTGTGCCTTTGTTTCCCCTGCTGTAAAATTGGAGTCGTAATGCCTACCTATCTTTGTAATGTATCTTGAGATCCACGGAGGAAAATCACTATATAGAGCTAAGCAGGCTATAAGCCCTGAAACTACTGACATCCCAGTTTTTGGAACAGAAGGCTGAGTTCAAGTTCTTTTTTCTTCTGGCTGTTGCCGCATGTGTGTAATTTAGCTTGCTACAGTAGTGCTTTCATGACACATCTCCTGTTTATTATGCTGTATGCATTGGGCCAGACCCTCCACTCGTATAAACTGGCCTAGCTGCATTAAAATCAGTGAAGCTACATTGACTTAGTTAGCTAAGGTTCTGGCTGATGATTCCTGCATAATTGGTTTAAATGTGACATAAACGTTGGTTCTCTCTTAGCTTATCAATGAAGAAATTCAGACTTAAAATTTGTGGGAGGGTTTAAAGATGAAAAACTATTGCAGGCAGTGATGATTTGATTTATACTTTTAAATGTACTGGGTTACAGGAATCTAATTACAATTGTGAAGTCCTCTGCCTATACTGCTGCAGCCTACGAAACAGTAAATGCTCTAAAGATTAATGGTTATTCTTGTGCTAGAAAATAAATAACCTTGACGTTTCTCATTTTTGTAATTGAATAGAAATTGAGTAAGCCATAAATGAAAAATATACACTTGAGACATGGATAACTGAAATTATTACTATTCTCAAAAGCTGGCTAATGTGATTTGAGTGCAGAGCTTCGAAAGCAGCAGAGAAATATTGATTGAAGCAAACTGAATCCTGCAGCTTCCTCTTTGCTGCTGTGTTCAGAAGTGCCATGATGCATCCAAGATAGTGTACGAATGTTGGGAACAAACTGAACTTTCTAATGGAGCAACTTATTTTTATTTGTCATGTAACCTAAGGTTTATAGTTCCCTTGCCATACTAATTGGATAACTGGTTGTATGCCCTTCTTTAAGACGTGGTTGGTTTTAGACATTCTAGGAATGAAAATGATCACTTCCCCCTACTCCTCCTCTACAGGCTTTCCACACTTCATTTCATTGTGCTCGCTGTTAGAACTCTCAGTGCTCACTGCAGAAACTCATTATTATATGGCTGTTAAAATAATCCTCCATTGGAACTGCCTAACCAATCAGAATGGTGGTCCATCGAGTCCTAATATTCTGTCTCTGACAATGGTCAAAACTAGATACTTTAGAGGGGGGACAAGACACCCTGCAATGGATAATTCTGAAATAACCGAGCCATAGAAGTTTCTTCCTAACTTCTGTCAATTAATGAAGTGCCATGAAGTGCGTGTGTGTATAGTCCTATATATAAAATAGCCTCCCCCCCATTTTTACTGTGACTGTGGGTGCTCTCATCACCAATATAAATGTCTAATCCTTTTTTGAATCCTTGGTCTTAATTCTGTCTTGTGGCAAGGAGTTCCACATGTTGCTTATGTATTGCATAAAGAAGTATTTCCTTTGATCAGTTTTAAATGTGTTACTTTTCCATTTCATTGACTGTTCCCTTGTTCTTTTATTAGGAGTATTGATTCTTCGTATTGCCATAATATCAAGGAGCCCTAATGTGACACACAAGCCCATAGGTAGTTCATTACTCTGTGTCAGCAACTCTTGTCAGACCTAACACACTGTTGTCATGGTATATACCCGATATATGTATGGGTGTGTACAAAGAGTTATGGTTATGTGCTAGAATTATGCTTTTTAAAAGTGTTTGGCAAGCACTGCATAAGTCCAGTCTGCCCTAGACAAAGGAATGTGTATTTGATTGTCTGAATCATCTGACCATCAGACAGTGAAGGCACATTTGCATAACAGGTAAACAAATCCATCAACCTAGTGTGATAGTCTCTTAACTATAAGGTGGGGTCTGAACCTCAAATAAGTAATTGAATAAACTGATTGTATACAATATTACTGTATTATAAAAGTGTATCGAGTAAGGTCTTTTATGAAAACTAATGGCACACTGGTGATGAATATCATTGTGAAATGTATATATTAACACTATATGAGGAATTATGAATATTCACCAATAGGCTTTAAAGTTTGTTGCCAAACAGAGAAACAGGTTTTCTCTCAGACAGCAGGGAATGCAGCTGTCTACCTGTTGCCAATTAAATTAAGCAAGATGTGACCCAAAAAAGTGGAAGTCTTATTTACATATGAATCAGCAGGGGGATGGGAAGCCCACAGAAGGGGAAGAACTGCATGAGGTCATCCT
Organism: Platysternon megacephalum; assembly: GCA_003942145.1. Lineage (NCBI taxonomy): Eukaryota > Metazoa > Chordata > Testudines > Platysternidae > Platysternon > Platysternon megacephalum. Next base: position 913,077 of record QXTE01000166.1, read on the forward strand.
GAATGAGGGGGAAAACAGTGATTTGGGGAAGATATAAGGAGAGAGAAGAAACCATCGATCATTGGACAAACACAAGGGGCCAGAGTTCTGGCAAGCTGAGAAAGATGGGTCTTTCGACCAAGGGGATGGGGGTTGAAGTCTCTGGGAACTGAATATAGGTGAGAAACCTGCTTAGGTAAAAATCTTTCACCTACGCCAACAAGGGGAAACCAGCACCTGGTACTTCTGCAGAAGGTCCTGACTGAGAGAAAGTCAACCATGGCTGGAAAGAAAAAGATTAGTAAGAAATCTACCTTGAACCAAGGCTGTAGCTTGTTGAGTTAAGTCTTAGCTAATAGAAAGCATATTTTACTTTCATTTGCTTGTAACCATTTTGTATTTATCCCTTATACTTGAACTCACTTAAAACCCCTCTCATTTTGCTAATTAACTTGTTTGACTTTTAATCTAAACCAACCTAGTGCTGTGTTTGAATTGACGTGATTGTTAACCCCAGTTAAAGTAATCAGCTGTGCTTTTGTCTCTTATTAATTCCCGGAGTGTTCCAGGAGAGGGCTGGACACTTCCAGGCAGGTGGTTTTGGGAAAATTCAGTACTGGTAGTGTGTTGGAATCATCCTGCAGAAAGTTACCAACCTGGTGGAGCCCCCAGTGGGACTGTTGTGTTGTAGGCATGCTGCTGGCTGTTGGAGTCCAGGCAGTGTGCCACAGCAGCAGAGCGTTTAAGGCACCCAGGGTTACAGTGCAAGCGGTGACCCCTTACTGGCCTGGATTGCACCTCAGAACGTGACATCTAGTCATAAACCAGGACACTGTAAAAACACAGAACAGCAACACAGCCCCTGCCCCCAGGGGCTTACCATCTCAGTATAAAACAAGAGACAACAGAGAAAGACAGGTTGATGGGGGAGTACAAGGAAACAATGAGATATTATTGGTCAGCATGATAGGCAGTGGTCTCAGCACACCAGCAGCCTAACCATTATCAAGTGTTTTGTTGGCATCACAACAAAGGAGAGTTTTGAGAAGGGATTTGAAGGTGGATAATGAGGTAGCTTTGTGGACGCTACTGGGAGTGTCTCCCAAGTGTCGGGGGGCAGCATGGGAGAAAGCACGATGGTGGTTGTTTGAAAATTTAACAAGTGGGCAATGGAGGTGGGTGTCATTGGCCAATTGGAGGCGAGCATTAACAGCTCGATAGCAAATGAGAGATGATAGGAAGGGTGGGGACTGGCTGTGGAGGGCCTTGAAAGCGAATACAAGTACACCTCTACCCCGATATAACGCGACCCGATATAACACGAATTCGGATATAACGTGGTAAGGCAGTGCTCCGGAGGGGCGGGGCCGCGCACTCAGGCGGATCAAAGCAAGTTCGATATAACGTGGTTTCACCTATAACGTGGTAAGATTTTTTGGCTCCCGAGGACAGTGTTATATCGGGGTAGAGGTGTAACTTACGTTTGATGCAATAGAAAAGGGGAAGCCAGGGGAGGGATGCGAAGAGGGGGGGTGACATGGTCAAAGTGACAGGCTACAAAAACTATCTTTACAGCAGCATTCTGAATGATATGAGCAGTAAAGATGTGGCTGTAATCAAGATGTGAGGTGATGGGAGCTGGGACGAGCATTTTAGCTGTGTGAATGGATAGGAAAGGCTATATCTTAGAGATGCTATGCAGAAAGACTCTAAAAGATTTAGATATAGCCTGGATGTGAAGACCTAGAAAGAGGTCTGAGTCAGAAATGATGCCCAGGTTACGGACTGGAGTGATAGGATGGTGGTGTTGTCCACAATGATCGAGAAGGGGGGGAGGGTTTTGCCAGGGGTGGGGAGAGATTAGGCTTTCTGTTTTAGCCATGCTTAGATTGACCTAGCGGCTAGATATCCATGAGGAGATGTCAGAGAGTCAGGTTGAGATTTTAGTTTGGACAGAAGGAGACAGGGCTGAAATGAAGAGGTGGATCTGTGAGTTGTCCACATAGAGAGAGTAATTTTATTTGTGCTGGCAGAAGAGACAAAAATCTGGAGTTTAGGACAGGTTGAATTCCCTTTTCTATCAGCAGTGAGAGACTGTGAGGAATTATGTTGTGACGTCCATTCCCTCACCTGCCCCCCAAAAATCTACAAATAAAAAGAATATTTTAAACTTTATAATGCAGAAATTGTTATTGCATTGGTTCAGTGAATATTTAAACTGAGTTTACAAAAACAAACAACCGCAAAACAAAAATTAAAGAGCAGAGGAATAAGCTTAACCCCAAGAGAGTCTGAAAGGTTCCGGCCCTTGTCCAAAGTTCCTTGATATTTTTTATTTTAAATCTGCCCTTCCCTTAAATCTATACAGTAGTGCAGAGAGAGGGAAAGGAAAATGGGAGTGGGGGAATGACGAAAAGGTAGAGGGAAAAATTGAAACATTTTGTATACATGGAAAATCATTCCTACGGAATGAAAATTATTTTAAACTTTTCAAAATTTTTCATGAATTAAAAAAAATTGTATGATTTCAATTTGAGTCAAAATACAGGATGACCATTAGTAAGGTTTGCAGAAGCCTGTTGAAGGATGATATTTAAAAAAACTATTAGTACAAAGGCAGAATGTATTTATTTCTAAGTTTCACCATACTAATATATTTTTGTATATTCTTTCTCAGCATCATAGTGTACAACCATACCATCTTATGATATGATATCATATCTCTTAAGATAAGCAGGCTTGATCTGAGTAACAGAATGCATGGTTCCAGGATGTAATTTTTGTGATTAAGATTTTTTTCCCCTCTGAGGGTACGTCTACACTACAGGATTAGTCCGAATTTACGGAATTCGATTTTATGAAACCGATTTTTTTAATTCGATGGTACGCGGCCACAGTAAGCGGATTACTTCGGCGGTGCGCGTCCATGCAGAAAAGACTAGCGTCGAATTCCAGAGCGTTGCACTGTGGGTAGCTATCCCAGAGTTCCCGCAGTCCCCCCCGCCCATTGGAATTCTGGGTCGATATCCCAATGCCTGATGGGACAAAAAACATTGTCGCGGGCGGTTCTGGGAACATCCTCCCCCTCCCTACGTGAAAACAACGGAAGACAACCATTTCGCGCCTTTTTTCCTTGTTGAACTGAGCGGACGCCGTACCTCGGCAAGGATGGATCCCGCTCAGCTCAAGTTTGCAGTCATGAACATTGTAAACACCACGCGCATTATAGTGCAGTTTATGCTCAACCAGGACCAGAAAAGCCAGGCGAGGAGGAGGCGGCTACGGCAGCGCGGCGACGAGAGTGATGCGGACATGGACATGGACACAGAATTGTCTCGCGCCACGGGCCCCGGCGCTTTGGAGATCATGTTGGCAATGGGGCAGCTTCTTGCTGTGGAACGCCGATTCTGGGCCCGGGAAACAAGCACTGACTGGTGGGACCGCATAGTGCTGCAGGTGTGGGACGATTCCCAGTGGCTGCGAAACTTTCGCATGCGTAAGGGCACTTTCCTGGAACTTTGTGACTTGCTTTCCCCTGCCCTGACGCGCCAGAACACCAAGATGAGAGCAGCCCTCACAGTTGAGAAGCGAGTGGCGATAGCCCTGTGGAAGCTTGCAACACCGGACAGCTACCGGTCAGTCGGTAATCAGTTCGGAGTGGGAAAATCTACCGTGGGGGCTGCTGTCATGCAAGTAGCCAAAGCAATCGTTGAGCTGCTGCTAAAAAAGGTAGTGACGCTGGGAGATGTGCAGCTCATTGTGGATGGCTTTGCTGCAATGGGATTCCCTAACTGTGGTGGGGCGATAGATGGAACCCATATCCCGATCTTGGCACCGGAGCACCAGGGCAGCCAGTACATAAACCGCAAGGGGTACTTTTCTATGGTGCTGCAAGCAATGGTGGATCACAAGGGACGTTTCACCAACATCAACGTGGGATGGCCGGGAAGGGTTCATGACGCCCGCGTCTTCAGGAACACTAGTCTGTTTAAACGGCTGCAACAAGGGATTTACTTTCCAGACCGGAAAATTACCATTGGGGATGTTGAGATGCCCATCGTTATCCTTGGGGACCCAGCCTACCCCTTAATGCCGTGGCTCATGAAGCCATACACAGGCAGCCTGGACAGTACTCAGGAGCGGTTCAACTACAGGCTGAGCAAGTGCAGGATGGTGGTAGAGTGTGCCTTTGGACGTTTAAAAGGTCGCTGGCGCTCGTTACTGACTCGCTCGGACCTCAGCCAAACCAACATCCCCATTGCTATTGCAGCTTGCTGTGTGCTCCACAATCTCTGTGAGAGCAAGGGGGAGACCTTTATGGCGGGGTGGGAGGCTGAGGCAAACCGCCTGGCCGCTGATTACGCGCAGCCAGACACCAGGGCGATTAGAAGAGCACACCAGGAAGCGGTGCGCATCAGAGAAGCTCTGAAAACAAGTTTCAGTGCTGCCCAGGCTCCTGTGTGAAAGTTATGTTTGTTTGTCCCTGTTGAAAACCCGCCCACTTGATTCACTCATTCCCTGTAAGCAACCCACCCTTCCCCCTTCCCCCTTCGATCCCAGTTTTATTTAAAAAAAAATAAAGTCAGTGTCGTTTTCAAATTACAAATCAAGAACTTTTTATTAACGGGGGGTAATGAACATAGGGAGAGAAATAACCAGGTAGTCCGGGTGGGGTTTGGGAGGAGGGTAGGAGTGAAGGAACAGGGCAGGAACAACATTCAAAATAATGAGAGCCTTTTGCTCGGGCTCTCTAATGGGGTGGACTGGCAGGTTGCACGGAGCTTCCCCCCCCGCGTTCTTACACGTCGGGGTGAGGAGGCTACGGGACTTGGGGAGGGGGGAGGGCGGTTATAGAGGGGCTGCAGCGGCACCCGGTAATCCGGCAGCTGCCGTTCCTGGAGCTCCACCAGACGCCGGAGCATGTCTGTCTGATCACGCAGCAGCCCCAGCGTTGCATCCCGCCACTTCTCCTCTCGGGCGTCCCTCCTCTCCTCGCGTTCGTCCCTTCTCTCCTCACGTTCATCCCTTTTCTCCTCCCGTTGGTCCCTCATGTCCTCCCGCTGGTCCCTCTTCTCCTCACGGTCACTGGCCTCTTGACGGAATTTCAATACAGTCTCCTTCCAATCGTTAAAATTAGCTCTCTCATCCCGGGTCGACTGCATTATTTCCGAGAACATATCGTCTCGGGTGCGCCTCTTTCGCCTCCTTATCTGGGAGAGCCTTCGTGCTGGGGGCGGGAGGATGGAAGAATTTGCAGCTGCAGTAGGAGGGAAAAAAAGGAGAGAAGTATGTAAAAAGATACATTTTATAGAACAATGCTTATACTCTTTCACGGTGAACACTTTTCACATTACATAGCAATGTACAAGGTCGCTTTTTGCATCTTATATTGAGTGCCCGCGGCTTTGGTGTTAGAGATCACAGCAGACGCAGGGCCGGGCAACAGAATTCGGCTTGTATGCAGCCATGGTAAGCCACTGTCCTGCTGCTTCTGCATTAAATCAGAGCCCTCCTTTCCCATAGCAAGCAAAGCCCTTTACGTGCTGCGGTTTTCCTGTTACCGTGCAGCATCAGATAACATAATAACTTGCCCCCACCCACCCATTCAATTCTGTGGGATGACCCCCTCCCCCCACCACGTGGCTGGTACCATGGAAGATCCATGCAGATCGCAAACTAGCCCCCCCATCCACTTCTGTTGGATGATCGCGTTACCCCTCCCCCCACCACGTGGCTGGTATCAGGGAAGACCCCTGCTAGCCAAACGCGAAAAACTCAGCGACATTATCCACCCCCTCCCCCCCGCCCGCTTGGCTAACTGCAGGGAAAGATTTCTTTTCAGCTACAGGCAAACAGCCCAGTAGGAACGGGGCCACCTCTGTCCCCCTAATTACATTCCCATATCTCAAACAGGTTACCCTGAACGATATCACTCTCCTGAGGATAACACAGCAAGATAAAGAGCGGATGTTGCTTGAATGCCAGCAAACACCGGGACCATACGCTGCCAAGCTTTGTCAAGCAATGATACCGGATTACTTGCTGCTAGCATGGCGCGGTCAAGTGTCCTACCATGGAGGACGGAATAAGGCTGCCCTGCCCAGAAACCTTCTGGAAAAGCTTTTGGAGTACCTCCAGGAGAGTTTCATGGAGATGTCCCTGGAGGATTTCAACTCCATCCCCAGACACGTTAACAGACTTTTCCAGTAGCTGTACTGGCCGCGAATGCATCCCAAGTCCCCAGGGCAAATTAATCATTAAACAAATACTTGTTTTAAACCATGTTTGAGATATTTGAAAAGGTTCACTCACCAGAGGTCCCTTCCAGGGGGTCTGCGATGCCGCCTTGGGAGGGTTCGGAGGGCACCTCTGTCAGGGTCAGAAAGAGCTCCTGGCTGTCGGGGAGAATGGAGCGCTGTGTGCTCTCCACAAGTTCGTCGTCCTCCTCCTCCTCCTCTTCCCCGTCCGCAGATTCGTCATGCAACGAAGACATTAACCCCTCCTCGGAGTCCACGCTCAGGGGTGGGGTAGTGGTGGCGGCCCCTCCGAGAATTGCATGCAGCTCATCGTAAAAGCGGCATGTCTGCGGCTCTGCCCCGGACCGTCCGTTGGCCTCCTTCGTCTTCTGATAGGCCTGTCGGAGCTCCTTCACCTTTATACGGCACTGAATGGAGTCCCGATTGTGGCCTCTCTCCATCATCCCCTTGGAGATCTTGTCAAAGATCTTTGCATTCCGTCTCTTGGAACGCAGTTCTGCGAGCACTGAATCCTCTCCCCATATGGCGATCAGATCCAGTATCTCGCGTGTGGTCCATGCTGGTGCTCGTTTGCGGTTGTCGGCCTGCATCGCTACCTGTGCTGCTCAGCTCTGTGTGGTCACCTGTGCTCACCAGGCTGGGCAGACAGGAAATGAAATTCAAAAGTTCGCGGGGCTTTTCCTGTCCAACTGCCCAGAGCATCCGAGTTTCGATTGCTGTCCAGAGCGGTCACAATGGTGCACTGTGGGATACCTCCCGGAGGCCAATACCTTCGAATTCCGTCCACACTAACCCTACTTCGAACCAGCAAGTTCGAATTTAGCGCTACTCCCCTCGTCGGAGAGGAGTACAGAAACCGATTTTAAGAGCCCTTTAAGTCGAATTAAATGGCCTCGTTGTGTGGACGGGTACAAGGTTAATTCGGTATAACGCTGCTAAATTCGAACTAACATCGTAGTGTAGACCAGGCCTGAGTCTGAACTGAACCAATGTCTCAGAATGATGATAAGGGCCATTGTGTGTGTTGTCAGAGGTTTTGGCACTACTCCTGTGAATGTGATGACATAGTATTATGTCAGGGAGATGTAGTCTCAGTGCTTTATTCAGTGACAGCTCAGGGAAGGGAAAGAAGTTTGGTTTTTAAACTCTGAGGAAACTTTACTAGAAGAAGCTATTTTAATGTTCGCTTGACCAACAGCCTCTAAGTTTGCTGGACACTTGCAAAGGGCCAACAGACCCTACTACAGTAATTCAGAGTCAAGAATCCATAGCTGAGAAGAGTGACTTTTGCTCCAGTGAAGCAACGAATGAACAGATTAATTTTTTGGTGAATGTAGTGTTTAGGTTAATGTAGCCTAAAAGTACTCATCAGAACAAGTATTTCTAATGAGACACCATACATTACAGCTGAGAAATGAAGGAGGCAGAAAGCAGCATTGGGAGGGGAGGGGAGAGAAAAGCTAGATTTGTAGTATTAGGTTTTGTATCAAGAATGCCATTTCAAAAACACTCCATTTGTTAATATAAACTTAAAAGCGCTCTCTTGACTGATTTTTGTTGTAGTATAACATGCTCTCATGAGCTGATTGGATAATTCCAAACAGTGCTCAGTAGCTGTTCGCAGTGCTTGTTTTCTGTTAAACAGCTTAAGAGAGCCATTTAAAACTGCAAAACAAATCCAGTATGGAAGCATGTAACAGGGTTGACAGGACTTAAAACCCCACTTAGAGATTGCAGGATTTTTCAGTTGATCCACCTGCTTAACAGAATGTAGAGCTCTGCACAAAACTACTGAGCAAATTCTGCTAGCTCCACCAGAATATAAGAGAGGGGGGTTGAAATGAATCTCTGATGAGAGGAAACAAGGAGGGAAAGTTAGACATTCTGTAGGAAATCCTGGGAACAGCTGGATTTAGCGAGAAAGTTTAGGTTAAAAGGATTATGCTCTGGCACTATTATTTGAGTTACCAATAAAGCTAAACTACAAGTATGTGAAAAGTTTGATCTTACATAGCATGTGTAAACTGTAGGAACACAGCTTGTATATAAGATATTTATATGGGCAACATTACCATAGTATCTGAGCACCTCAGAGTCTTTAATATATTTATCCTCACTATAACTCAGTGAGGTAGAGAAGTGCTATTATTCCCATTTTACAGATGAGGAACTGAGGCCCAGAGCTTCAAAGATATTTAGGTACCTAACTCCCCTGAAATCAAGCTCACCCTGGAAATGTGGTAGAATCAGGAATTGAACCTAAGTCTCCCAAGTCCCAAGCTAGTTCTCTACTAAACACTGGCCCATCCTTCATCTCACTCGCTATACTTTAAAAAGGTATCATGAAGTATTGACACAGACAAAGATTTGTAATTTGAAAGAAAATGAATAGGCAAGAAGATAAAAAGTTATTTTTAACTCCCCTGCAGTAGTGCTTCTAATGAGCTTGGCATCTTTCTGTGCCTCTTTTCAGGATCATTTGTGCTGCTTCTGTCCTACTTTTGAATGTGATTCTTTGTGCAAGAAAAATAGCATCCCTTTTGGGGAAAAGTTGCTTCAGATGTTGGTGTGTCCTTTGCTGGGATTGGAGGAATGTGTTTCAGCTCTTCATTACAGCAATTACTATTCTTGCTACGTATTAGAGGGGTAGTCTTTGTGACGGGTTGGATCACAGAAACCCCCTTGGGAGCTGCCACCCAATGTACCAAGACTACCTCTGCTCCTGTTTTCCCTGCCAGCTCAGGACTCCAGCACCCTGTCTTGCTGAGCCAGACACTCCCGTCTGCTCCAACACAGACCCGGGGTCTGAATTACTTGCCCCAAAGCTGCAGGTTTACCTGAAAACAGCTCACAGAAGTGTGCTTGTCTTTAGCACTCAGATGCCCAACTCCCAATGGGGTCTAAACCCAAATGAATCCGTTTTACCCTGTATAAAGCTTATACAGGGTAAACTCATAAATTGTTCGCCCTCTATAACACTGATAGAGAGAGATGCACAGTTGTTTGCTCCCCCGGGTATTAATACATACTCTGAGTTAATTAATAAATAAAAAGTGATTTTATTAAATACAGAAAGTAGGATTTAAGTGGTTCCAAGCAGTAACAGACAGAACAAAGTAAGTCACCAAGCAAAATAAAATAAAATGCGCAAATCTATGTCTAATCAAACTAAATACAGATAATCTCACCCTCAGAGATGCTTCAGTAAGTTTTTTCCTCAGACTGGACACTTTCCAGGCCTGGGCACAATTCTTTCCCCTGGTACAGCTCTTGTTCCAGCTTAGGTGATAGCTAGGGGATTCTTCATGATGGCTCTTTCTCTCTCTTTGTTTTCTTCCACCCCTTTATATATCATTTGCATAAGGCGGGAATCCTTTGTCCCTCTGGGTTTCCACCCCTCTCACTGGAAAAGCACCAGGTTGAAGATGGATTCCAGTTCAGGTGACATGATCACATGTCACTGCAAGACTATTACCCACTTGCCAGCACACACATATACAGGAAGACTCACAGGTAAACACAGCCATCTGCAGACAATGGTCCTAGTTAATGGGAGTCATCAAGATTCCAAACCACCATTAATGGCCCACACTTTGCATAATTACAATAGGCCCTCGGAGTTATATTTCATATTTCTAGTTTTAGATACAAGAGTGGTACATTTATACAAATAGGATGATCACACTCAGTAGATTAAAAGCTTTGTAATGATACCTTACAAGAGACCTTTTGCATGAAGCATATCCCAGTTACATTATATTCACTTATTATCATGTTTTTATAAAACTATTCCAGTTACATTATATTCACTTATTATCATGTTTTTATAAAACCATATAGACTGCACAACGTCACAGCCGTGTTAGTCTGTATCCATAAAAACAACGAGGAGTCTGGTGGCACCTTAAAGACTAACAGATTTATTTGTGCATAAGCTTTTGTGGGTAAAAAACCCACTTCTTCAGATGCATGGTGTGAAAATTACAGAAACAGGCATAAATATGCTGGCACATGAAGAGAAGGGAGTTACCTTACAAGTGGAGAACTAGTGTTGACAAGGCCAATTCAGTCAGGGTGGATGTGGTCCACTCCCAATATAATTGATGAGGAGGTGTCAATACCAAGAGAGGGAAAATTGCTTTTGTAGTGAGCCAGCCACTCCCAGTCCCTATTCAGGCCCTGTCTTAATTCTCCACTGTCTGTTATGTACATTAACAAAGTAAAAAATTTTCCATTTAGGAAAAAGAGAGTCTAAATGGAAAGGATTTTACAAGACGTATTTCTGTTGTACAAATGTAGGACGTATGATGGAGAGAATAGTCTATTTGGTAACATATCTAGCCAAGAATTCCAATTTTTTTATAAACTCTTATTTCTTAATCTAGAAACTAGGTAGTATATAGAAGAGTAGCATGTCCAATTGAAAGTGCCAGAGGGGATTTAGATAGGTGGAATGTTCTGGAGTAAATTTTAGCCTGGACAATGGAATTAACGTCTTTATTATTATGAAAAAGTGTTATGTGATTCTTAATGGCTGCAAGTGGTCAGAATCTTGCTTTTATGATTCATCCAAAAGATGGCCCCTCAAGTACCACAGTGCTCCCTAGAAACACTGGGGCATTTGTTCAGTATGGTTTCAAAAGGAAGCTCACATATATTGAATGCTGGCAAGTGCTGAATCTACTTGCATTTTACCAATGCCATTACCTGTACCACATAGATCACTGGAAGTCTTCCATCCAAGTATTGGCAAGTGCAGCCTTTCTTAGAGTGAAGGCTTGTCTTTATTGCCACAATTATCTCAAGTTACTGCACTCAAATTAGCCTAACTCTAGTATTGGCCACACTGTGAAACAAAGCTCAAGCAACAGAGGATTGGATTAGCAGAGTAATTGGACTAGCGGTTGATGAGTTGTACTAACTCAAATTTGTAGTGTGTAGCAGTCCCAACTGCATTACTAGCTCAAGGATCAATAGCACTCTAGCTTCAATCCATACCTCTGATGGGCAGGGGCAGCGAGTTATATGGACCCGTGGTGCCCGTGCTCCAGGAATATCCACCAATGTTCAGGGTCGGGTCTCTCCCCCGGTCTCACCTGCCGCCCCCAGGTGATTTAAAAGGCCCAGGGGCCCCCGGACGCTGCCGGCGGCTCCACCAATGTTCAGGGTTGGGTCTCTCCCTGAGTCTCGCCTGCCGCCCCCGTGTGATTTAAAAGGCCCAGGAGCCCCTGGCCGCCGCCACCACCACTGACAGCGCAGTGGGACTAAGGTAGCTTCCTGCCCAGCCTCAATCCGCGCCACTCTCAGAAGTGGCTGGAACGGCCCTATGGTCCCGGGGTGGGGGTGTATGTGTCTGCACGCTGCCTGAGCGCCGACTCTGCAGCCCCAGGCCCTCCCACCTAGGAGCCGCTGCCAGAGGAGTGTGAGGGTCGCTTTCGGGAGCCACCCAAGATAAGCACCTCACCCTCTCCTGTATCTCAACCCCCAGCCCAGAGCCCGCACCACACACCCAAAATCCCTCCCAGAGCCCGACCCCTCCCCCCTCCCACACCCAAACTCACTCCCAAGCCTTAGGCAGGTGGGGGAGGGGGGGGGGGAGGGGTTGGACTTGGACCTGTTCTGGGCACCACCAAAAATTATACAAACCTGCCGCCCCTGCTGATGGGCCAACTAGCGTGAGTTTAAAGCACCTTAACTCAAGCTAGGGACACGTGTGGATGGGAGCTGAGTTAGAAGCTGCACTCCTCAAGCTAATACTGCTGAGAAGACAAGCCCACTGCAAGCAGGTATGATTACAACACTGATTGGTCTGGCTGTGGAGGCATTTCTGCACTGAGATAAGTTAATTTGCCTGTTGTTTCTTGTGTGTTTGCGTTTGCACTGCAAATCTCATGAGATGAGATAGCGCCAAGTATTGTTGGAAGTAAATTTGGTGAACACACGAACCTCTTTGTTAGAAGAATGAAGATGTAAAGATAAATGCAAAAATAAAAGCAGAGAGGTTTAGGTGTAGACAAAGATAAATTGGATGTCATGGAATGCTGAATATATTTGTGATGTAGCAGACTACCGTTTTGCAGGCATATTATGCTCGATACTGGTGTTAGAAGAAGGTGACTTGGACAGTGCAGCTGCCAGGTTTAAAATGTGTTAGGTGTCTTTTAGCTATCATCTATGTACCACTTGATTCAGGATGATTTTGAAATCATGGGCAGGTAGGGTTGCCAGGCGTCCGGTTTTCAACCAGAACGCCTGGTTGAAAAGGGTTCCTGGTGGCTCCGGTGAACACCGCTGACTGGGCTGTTAAAAGTCCGGTTGGTGGCGCAGCGGGGCTAAGGCAGGCTCCCTACCTGCTCTGGCTCTATGCAGCTTCCGGAAGTGTCATGTCCCTGCAGCCAAGGAGGCTGCACCCACAGCTCCCATTGGCTGGGAACCGTGGCCAATGGGAGCTGCGGGGCGTGGCGCCTGCAGGCAAGGGCAGCACACCCTGGCCGCCCCTGCGCCTAGGGGCCACAGGGACATACTGGTCGCTTACAGGAGCCGCCTGCACCCCAACCACCTGCCCCAGCCCTGACCCCCTCACATACCCCAAACTCCTCATCCCCAACCCCACCCCAGAGCCTGCACTCCCAGATGGAGCCCTCACCCCCCCGTACTCCAACCACCTGCCCCAGCCCTGACCCCACTCCCACACCCAAACCCCTAATCCCTGCTCCCACCCCAGAGCGCACTCTCCCAACTGGAGCATTCATCCCCCGTCACCGCAATTCCTACCCCAGAGCCCCCTCCCACACCCTGAAACCCTCATTTCTAGTTCTTCCCCGGAGCCCACACCCCCAGCTGGAGCCCTCATCCCCTCCCATACCCCAACCCCCTGCCCTAGCCTGGAGCCCCCTCCCACACTCTGAACCCTTCGGCCCCAGCCCAGATCCCCCTCCTGTACCCCAAACCCCTCATCCCCTGTCCCACCCCAGAGCCCGCACTCCCAGCTGGAGCCCTCATCCCCCTGCCTGAGCCCCTTTTCACACCCAAGCCCCTTATCCCTGGCCCCACCCCAGAGCCTGCACCCCTAGTCAGAGCCCTCACCCCCTGCACCCCAGCCCTCTGGCCCAGCCCAGTGACAATGAGCAAGGTTGGGCGAAAGCGAGCAACAGAGGGAGGGGGGATGGAGTGAGCGGGGGTGGGGCCTTGGAGAAGGAGGGCCTCGTGGAAGGGGCAGGCCAGGGGTGGGGCAAAGGTGTTCAGTTTTCTGCAATCAGAAGGTTGGCAACCCTATGGGCAGGACATAAAGTTTCTTTAGAGAAGTAGGAGATGGAGGCAAGTTGATGAAACTTGACAGCACTGAAGTGGTGCAGAGAGCTTGTGTTCACTCTTCAGTGGATTAATATTGGGCAATGAATGATCCTATTAGATGAATAAGAGCAAATGATTATGGTAAAGCTGTATGGTAAAAGTTCCTTCTGAGCTAGAAGCTAAAACTTTAATTTGTTTTTCTTTCTTTCCTTCCTGTCTTCTGTTACTGGAACTTGTGATTTATCTTCTATTCAGTGTACATCAATGTACCTTGCTTGCCTAAATTGCACTTTAAACAATGAGATAGAAGTCATACATTACCAATAGTCAACAGTGGTTCATACACAGTTCACTTGCCTCTTGCGTCACTCTGAGGAATGAAAGTCATATAAATGGCCTCAAGAAACACTATCTGTTCTTTCATAATCCCCATTATTCACTTGTTATTCTGCATCAGTTAACAATGATAGTGTATGTCTGACTCATTTTAGTGAGCTTGCGATTTTTCCTCCATTATGCCAGTGATATAACCCAGAGAGGTCCCAAAGTAGTTGAAAGGCCAGGTCTGGTTCTGACGGATGCAGTGTAATGTTTGTAGTGGAGAGGGTCATGCACAGATGCAATCTCCTCTCTATGTGTACTGTTTGGCATGCACCAAATAACTAGTTAGTGCAGGGGAAAAAATGCTGTGTTTTTTTAACCTAGATTTCTTTTCCCTGTGCAAAGGTAATAAACAATAACCTTCTATGCCTCATCTGTCATTTGGATAGTTCTATTAAATAAACAATGTGGGAACAGAAGTCTAATTTAAATCTACAAAAGCAAGAATATTGACATTTAAAGATGAGCTTTATCCAGGGCCAGCTCTAACTTTTTTGCCGCCACAAGCAAAAAAAAAAAAAAAAAAGAGCGCTGCCCCGCCGTAACACCCCCCCCCAGTGCCGCGTCACCCCACTGAAACACACACACCCCAGCACCGCGCCACCGAAACACCCCCCCCCGAGCGCCGCGCCACCGAAACACCCCTCCCCCCCGAGCGCCGCACCACCGAAACACACACACACCCCGAGCGCCGCACCACCGAAACACACACACACCCCGAGCGCTGCCGAAACACACCCCTCCCCGAGAACCACCCGGCCGAAACAAAAACAACAACAAAAAAAACCTCGAGCGCCGCCCCGCCAAACCAAAAGCAAAAAACCAACAACCCCGAGCGCCCCCCGCTACCCCAAGATTGGCCGCCCCTTACAAGGTGCCGCCCCAAGCTTGGTCACCTGGTGCCTGGAGCCGGCCCTGGCTTTATCCTTCGCATAACTTTTCAGGATGAATTGAGTATTGCAGGGGTTTCCAAATAAGGACCGATCTTCTTATTCATAGCAAGAGGCAAGTTCTGTCCCCACTGACTCCCTGGGCAACTCCAAGTTGCGCAGATGTGGCAGGACAGAATTTGGCCCTTATGTGCTGCACCGTGTCAAAATAATCGGTGAACATATGGCAGAGCGTCAACCTTAACTTTAAAAATTCCTGCCCAAAGATTTAAGGTCAGATTTTTTAACAGAGTTATGGCCTATTGTAGAACTTCATAGTTTGGGACTTCCCATGCTGATTCCAGTGAGCTATTACTGTGTACTCTGTAAAGATTTATTGACAATCTTTTACAAATGCAATTAATGTTCGAGTGTGAGTGCTTACCTAGGGATTAGGTAATGTGTGTGTACTTAACTTGATGGATTTTGATGCCCATTACTGTCCATTATAATAATGAGGTTGTCAAGCATATATACCTGGGGCCCAATCCTGGGAGGTGCTGAGGGTCTGAGAGCTCTCAGCTCCCTTGACTTATGCGAGTTTTGGCTCTTGGGTCCTTGTAGGATCAGGCCTGGTTCAGGGATTTGGTTTTTGTGCAGTATAATTGTGAAGTGTTTGTGTACTGAAAGTCCTATACAAATAATAGTAGCATTTAAAAATTATGTGAAAAGTTTGCTATCTAAATGTTACAGTGCCTGCAAGCTGAACACCTGCTTTTAAGCCTGAAATAACACGCTCTAATTTAACTTATCCTCTCCAGATGTCCTGAAGAACAAGAACAGAGGAGAATGTAGTTACATGTGCTGTGTCTCCTCTCACACTCTAGGTCGGGAATGTCTGACAGAGCTGGTCAGAAAAATTCAAGTGAAACATTTTTTGTAAGAATTTGCAGATTCATCAGAAACCTGCCTGGTTTCCTGCCAGCTCACCTGCACTGCTCCTCTGCAGCCTGCCTGGGGAGGCTTCTGGGGAGCCCAGGCTTCCGGGGTCTATGGCCCTAGAGCTGGCACTATATGAACTGCCTTGGAGTCAGGGAACAAATGTCTATGGTCCATGGCTCTGGACAGTCCACCATGCGGACTACCTCAGAGTCAGGGGCCCCAGGGCTTCCAGACTTCTGGGCCAGTTTGCTCCCTGGTCTGTCCAATTCATTTTTTTCTTTTAAATGGAAGCTTGGATTCTGCAGAGTTGGAATTTAACGTCCAGGCCACATACCTCAGTGGTCGGTCTGGTCACTTTGGTTAAGAAATGGTGAACTGAGAATCAGCCACTCAGGAACTCTGAGCTAGAGAATTTGAGAACCTGGAAAAAAAGAAAGTAAGTCAAAAAGGAGGAGGGAAAGGGAAGAAAAAGAATATGTCTAAAAGTCAGAGAGAAGAAAGAAGCTCAGTACGTTAACAGAGACCCAGTTGAATATGAGGCAGAATTGTCCTCTCAGCAGACGCCAAGGTTTAGGTAGTCTACCTCATTTGGCCTCATTGGGCCTTAAAAAATTAATATTTCTAAAGCTAAAAGAGGGGCAATGTCCTAGAAGCTATTTGAAGAGTTAATACCTTAGGTTTACATCCATAAGGATAACTCATTTCTAAGCTATTGATAATAAAGCACTTATCTCTATCATATGCACTCTCCTGCATTAACCACAATAATTGCCAGCAACAATGTTTCCTCCGGAAGATGTGCTGATGAGAGGGAAAAGCCAGGCAGCACTTCAGCAGGGCATCCCTCCATGGGACTTCGCTACCAGCATGTTCTGGAATTTATGTGGCTTGGAGGTCATGCAACCCTTGATACTGTGCGGCTCCCTCAATTCTTATCCCCTATTCAGAGACCTAGAAGTGACCTCAAGAAGTCACGAAGCCCAGCCCCTTGCACGGAGGCAGGACCAAGTAAACCTAGACCCATCCTTGTCAGGTGTTTGTCCAACCTGGTCTTAAAAATCTCCAGTGATGGGGATTCCACAACCTCCCTTGGAACCCTATGACAGAGCTTAACTACCCTTATAGTTAAAAAGTTTTTTCTAATATCTAATTTGAATCTCCCTTGCTGCAGATTAAGCCCATTGCTTCTTGTCATACCTTCAGTGGACATGGAGAACAATGGATCCCCCTCCTCTTTATAACAGCCGAGAAACCACACTGATGGCAATGAAAACATGTTGTAGATTTTGGGGCATGCCATGATTGAATTCATGGGGAGTTAAGTCCACTCGTAGTCATGCACTTCATGCATCTTGGATTTTAACATGTTGTACTTTGATCAGAAAAGTTGTGCTGTTTGTGGCTCTTATTCAAAAGAATAAGCAGTGTCAGCCTTCTAGAATGTGGAAAACTTGCCAGCTATTATCTATGAGAATGATGGGGAAAGGACTTGAGACAGAATTAAAAAAAAAAAAAGAGAGAGAAAATTACATTCCCCCGCCCCCTCTCAAGATTTTAGGAAAAGAATTGAGGTGAGAGGGAGAAGCCTTCACAAACTGTAGTCATTTGTGGCAATCACAGATGTGCAGGTGCAAATGATGTGAGCATGCTCATCACACCATCCTTTGTAGTCTGCCAGCATCATTATTGTGAACTGTCATGGGATTGAAACTGAGAAGGAACAAGAGCTGACGGGAAGATCATTGGGAATGAATACACTCCGACATGTTAACCCTGTTGTCTGTTGTTGAGAACAGCTATTTTTTCCCCACTCTCGTGGGTACATTTTAAAATGGTGAGGAGTGAAGAAAGACCAGATTTTCAGGGCCTGTCAGCCTTAACAATGTCTTCTTGACAAGATTTTTACTTTTAAATTTCTGTATGTTAATGAACTGCCTTTTAAGACAGTAGCATTTTGTGCCTTTGAGAGTGAAATTTAACACCCCCTCCCCTCCATATCATACAATATAGGCTTCTTTAATTTTGTGCCCCTTTGCAGAGCTAGGAGGCACTTTCCTCCCATCCCCCTCTCCCCCACTCTTCTCTTTACCAACTTCTTATTACTATTTGTATTACCATAGCAGATAGGGGGTCCCAGTCATAGACCAGATCCCCATTGTGCTTGGTGCTAGACAAACACAAATCAAAAGGATGGTCCCTGTCCCAGGGGACTTACAATCCAAGTGTCGTCGTCTTTTGTTTATGTTACGCTGGTCAAAGATGGAAAATGGCCAAGGTAATAAGCTGGGTTATTGAGTTAGGGGACCAAGGGCTTTGGACTTCTGCCTCCCTTAAACTCTTTTAAAAGTCCCACCCTTAGAGCTTTATTTTCAAGCACAATTACTATAAAAATCTTTCAGATTAATACGAATGTTAATATAAATAACTTCTTTTCCAAGATCAAAAATGGCAGATCTGCTGTAATCACTACCTTAAAGCTTTTACACAAATTAAGGAGAGAAGCATCAGACAGGGCTGGAGGATGTGTAGTCTCATTTGGGAAGTTGTGCAAAGATCTATAGAATTTTCTGCCTCAGTGTAGTACTAGTAGTCTGTGCTATCTATCAGACCATGAAATCTGGTGTTCCCCCGTGAAATCTGGTCTTGTGTGCTTTTACCCTATACTATATAGATTTTACAGGGGAGACCAGCGTTTCTCAAATTGGGGGTCCTGACCCAAAAGGGAGTGCTGCCTTTAGAGCTGGGTGGCCGGAGAGCAGCAGCTGTTCGCTGAGTGCCCAGCTCTGAAGGCGGTGTCCCGCCAGCTGCAGCACAGAAGTAAGGGTGGCAATACCAGAATATGCCACCCTTATTTCTGCGCTGCTGCCTTCAGAGCTGGGTGGCTGGAGCGTGGCAGCTGCTGACTGATGGCCCAGCTCTGCAGGCAGCAGTGCTGAAGTAAGGGTGGCGATACCATACCATGCCATCCTTACTTCTGCACTGCTGCTGACAGTGGCTCTGCCTTCAGAGCTGGGCTCCCAGCCAGCAGCCGCCTCGCTCCAGCTGCCCACCCGCAGCGCAGAAGTAAGGGTGGCAGTACTGCAACCGCCCCTACAATAACCTTGCAACCCCCCCAACTCCTTTTTGGGTCAGGACCCCTAGAATTACAACACCGTGAAATTAGCTGAAATAATGAAATTTACTATTTTTAAAATCTTATGACCGTGAAATGGACTGTGAATTTAGTAGGGCCCTACCCAGTTCCTGTTTCTCTGTCCCCTTCCCCCCATCCCCAATGCCCAGCCACGCCCCCCCTCCCCTTGCCCAGATACCCACACCCTCTCCTCCCAGAGCCAGACTTGTGGTCTGTATTAAACATATCTTCAGTGATGTTATCTGTTACATATTAGTTGAGATCTTTTAGTCTCCAATGCAAAGGCTTCCTTACAAACAGAGAAGCATTTTTCTAGTTTAGTGTACTGTACACTTGTGACTCATTAACATTTCTAGGAGTTACATATGCGCACTGAATGCAGATTATGGCCCAGAGAGCCTGAAAATTCTACTGCTTCATTTTTATATTAACGGTTATTGAAACCCAGGGGAGCCTGTTAAGCCAAGTCAGCTGACACACTGTAACTTAATTTCACAAATTGTCACTACCTACAGCTTCCCATCAACGATCATGAAAAATAATGTTGCGCTTACTGGTTCTGAAACTATTCCAAACCTTCTAGCTGAGTAAGAATGGAAATTACTTTAAACAAACTAAGACAACCATTAATGTATTTGCCCATGCTTTAAATTAACGCCAATGACTTCTCTAAATAAGATTCTGAAGATGAACTAATATTGAGCAAACAAAGTACATCTACCCGGTATTTCCATAAATAAAACGTGTTTTAAATGTGAAAACTTGTTCCCTTATTGTGTGTGTGTGATTCCCCTTTGCTTTCTTTTTTAAATTATATTTATTGTTAGTTGTTATGGGGCAGTTCCATGAAAACAAGGTCTTTGTTGCTGAATAGTTTTTGTCCTGGCTGCTTAGTTCTCACATGCAGCCGTAAGCCTTTCTTTGCCAGCATAATCCTCTCCACAGCAACTAATTATGATGTCACAAACAAAGGATTATGACTTCAGATGGGGAATAAACAAATTAACTTTCCATCAACAAAGATTTGGACTAAGCCCTCATTTGCACCGAAACAGAGGTCAGTGCAGTTGGAATGGTGATACATTTGTTCCACCCCGCACACAGCATCTCTAAGCCACCTTTTTGCCTCCCTTATCTAGGGCCCAGCAGTGGTGCTCTTCTAACTTGTTAGGGTTTGTAATTGCACCTAGGGGCTATTATGCTAGTAAAGTTCTCCAAAGTACAGCATGTTCCAGCCCTCTTCTGCTCCCAACACTCCTATGCCAGCAGGGGTCATGGTTGCATTGTGGCACAGAGCTGGATATACCACCTTTATGTTATCTGGGGTTCCCCCATGTCAGATGTGCCCAGTTACCCCTTTATGAGAGCTTTCTGGCTGCATTGCTCTGCCTGAGCAGCATAAAGCAGCAAGAATGAGTATGTTAAAATCCCAGTAATTTAGTTGTGAAATTCTTTTATTACAGGGTTTCATACTGGAAAAGGTACAGGTCTGTCGCATCTTAGGCGCATTTAACATGTGCGATTTCAGCTTTATGCGGTCGGCAAAAACAAGAAAAAAACAAAAAAAAGGGAAAAATAACAATTTAAATACTGTTTCTGTAGGGCGGGTGATTCTGCCCGCCATTACACTCAATGTAATTTTGACTATACGCGGTTTTCACTTTAGGCGCTGACCGCGGAACGTAACCCCAGCGTATGATGAGACAGACCTGTATTGAAACTGCAGTGTGTGGTAAACAGTAGGGAGTAGAAATTGGTGATAGGTATTTCTTTGATGCAGTTTAGTTTATTTACAAAGAATGTCCAAAGTCTTGTGCATCTGAATGCGGAAGGGATCAAATAGCAGGAAATAGCTTCTTTTGCTCATAGCACCAAGAACACTCTTTTCAGCCTGCACACTTAACCTTTCCCCAGCTCTGAACCTTTCTGAACCCATCAGCACTATACACTTTTTTTAATGAAAGCTGAGATTTTCACATAATCACTTGGCTTCAGAAACTGAGGGTCTAAGTAGTACACCAAACAGCACAAGTCTCTCAATGAAATCATAAGAGTTAGCAACACTGTTTCTCTTTTAGGCCTGGTCCACACTAGGGGGGGGGGGAATCGATCTAAGATACGCAACTTCAGCTACAAGAATAGCGTAGCTGAAGTCGACGTAACTTAGATCGAATTAAAAATACTTACTTCGCGTCCTCGCGGCGCTGGATCGACGGCCGCGGCTCACCCGTCGACTTTTTAATGCATTCTGTTTCTAATGTAGCTGGAATTGCATACATTTGAATGCGCCCAAGTCCTTGGGAACTCTTTTTTCCTAAAAGTGATACTAATGACTTTTCAAAGGTTACTGCCCTATGTTAGTGCTTTTAAAATAAAATGTCTTGTCTCGCTAGGTTTGTAAAACATTTTCAAAATGGGAACTTGAAAGGTTACTATTGAAAGTGTAATTACACTTCCCATTACTTTTTGGATTCTTTATGGGCTTTAATGTGCTCGTTAGTGCTCTATGAACACATCCGATTTTTTCCTGATATTATTGTGGAATTTCCCACCAAAACTCTGTCATATGTTTTCAGACCCCTTTATTGATTGATTGATTTTAGGAAATTTTTGAAGAAACATTTGCTTTGGTTGAAACAGAAATGATGCAAGTTAGCTCAAGGAGGGCTGGGTGTTGCCCAGACATCTATGCAACTGTGACATACTGTTGTCAGCTAGACACAAAAGTTGGGATAGCAGCCATCTTTCAAAAATTGTATCTTTCAAATGAGTTGTAAGGAAAGAAAAAAGAGTGGTAGTGTGTGAGAAAGAAAGAGGGTTGCTGTACAAACATGCACTAGCACATTACTTGGATACTTTTGGTATTTTGGTGGTAGGTAGAGGAAGAGGAGGAGAGCAGGAGAGGAGGAAGAATAAGATAAGGACTAGGAAAGTAGCTGAATATGTTGATGCTGGTGGAGGAAAAGGGAGCAGAGTGCACTCCAAAGGTTGGCACCACCTTACCTTATATGAGGCATGGAGTAGGCCACATCCACAATGCTTTCACTGTCCAAAAGAGGTGAGCTGTGTTTCTGGGCTACACGTAGGTACCGTGACTCTGTGGACACATCTGAAGAGTATCAGCAAAGGAGCATTCTGACCCCGTGCCTCAGTGCCCAAAGTGAGGCCCAGGCATCTGTTGAGTCCTATGGGAACATGGCAGCAGCTGCTACCCCAATGAAAGTTCTGCCTGAGCACTGTCAGCAGTGCGATAGTCACATGGGGGAGTTGAAGAAGGTAGAGCAGACAAAAGCTGAAAACTTAGTACAGGGAGGTGAAGGGCCTGCTTTGGATATTTCGTGAGGGAGCTGGCCTTGGCTGCTTCCTGTGTCGATCCAAAAGTGACACTTCCAGTAGGAGGCACTGATGAGAAAGCTGTTGCTGAAACGAGTTACATAGCTGAGCAGGCAGTGTTGCACTTCAGATGGGGGTGTGTAAGTGAATAATGCTCTTACTGTGAAGCGTGCACTTCATCCCTCATTTGAGATACTGTGAGTAGACTGGGCCTTTCCTCAGCTCTAAGCCTGAAGAAATATGTAAAGCTCAATCACAAAATACAGTATAATATAGACTATTACAAGTATTGCATGGCCCTCGGTGGCTCGTCGTCTGGCGCTCATCAGATGAAAAAGGTTGGGGACCACTGCTTTAATCTGACATGGACTGACGATGAACAAACCAAAATATAATTCAGTAGTACCAAGAGTGGCAGAGCTGGGCTTTTGCACAATGGGAAGTCACAGATGTTTCAGAGAATGAAGTAAACATATTTATTAGGGAGGAGCAAATCAAAACCTTGGCTCCAAGGTCAAAAATAATGGATAATAATAAGAGCTCTTTAATGGCCCAAATCCAAACACCCTGAAGTTGGATTTGATCCATGTTTCAAAACAAGTTCAGAAATATTCTGAGCTGGGATTTTGCTTTGAGCCTGCCATTAGCATGCATGTGTAAGCACTAACTTATGGGAGTCAAATGTAATGACCCTTGCAGTCCCTTCTAACCCTATCATTCTACAGTATGGGGCCATTCCTACCCATGACATTTATGTTACAGCAGCAGCTGGATACAGCAGTTGTCAAGCTACATAAAAACAAATAGAAGTGAATTTATGTCCCGGTATGTAAACTGATGCTGTGCAGTCAAGTAACTCTTTTTCTTTGGCCTCTTCTCCTAAATTGATAATTAAGGTTAAATGCCTGTAGAACACAAAAAAGCATTGTGTATTCTGTCAAAAGGGAGTAGCTGGCAACTGTACAAATTGGTGCACATGTAATTGGTGACTTAATGCTGAAGAAGGCTTTCAATATTTTCCTCAGCCTTCCCTGACCTTCTTGCTAAGTGTTTCGTCTCCATAGACCAGGGGTCGGCAACCTTTCAGAAGTGGTGTGCCGAGTCTTCATTTATTCACTCTAAGGTTTTGCATGCCAGTAATACATTTTAACGTTTTTAGAAGGTCTCTTTCTATGTCCATAATATATAACTAAACTATTGTTGTATATAAAGTAAAGAAGGTTTTTAAAATGTTTAAGAACCTTCATTTAAAATTAAATTAAAATGCGGAGCCCCCCAGACCGGTGGCCAGGACCCGGGCAGTGTGAATGCCATTGAAAATCAGCTCGCGTGCCGCCTTCGGCACACGTGCCATAGGTTGCCTACCCCTGCCATAGACCATATTCTCACTCCTGTTGTACTCCCATTGTATCAGGTGCATGTATGATAAACAGGAGCTTCTCTATGTGGAGGAGCATGTTCATCTGTCAATTAAGTTGTATCTCTATACTAAACACCTACTCAGAGCAGACAGTGAATGGTGGGTAATTTGGACAAAGCCCAGTACCAGTACTGGTGATAGCACACACAGTAGTTTTGTGCTGGCAGACACAGCAGAAGCATCTTGAACATGAGACTCCTGTAGGTCTGACACACCATACACATGTCTGATGTCCTCCAAATGGTCTCAAAGTAATTTTGCGCCATGTGCAGTCCTGCTGTCAAGCTGTGTTGCTGCTGACTCCTCCCTATACCGCCTAACATATGGAAATGAAATAGTTTAAAAAATTCAGTCTAAATTAAACAAACAGGAAGGATGTTTAGAATTAAGGCTGACGCTCTGTACATAACTCACTCCATATGCCAAAGTATCACAATGTCTGTAACATCACTCATTTTTCTAACCTTCTTGCAGTCCCAGCGACTTACTCAGAGTGAGGCTATATTCCTTTCCATACTTCTGCCGGTTAAATCAGAGCCCTAATGTTAACACAGTGTAGATTTTCAGTGGTTTAACAGATGTATGGCTATGCATTCGGCCTTTCAGAATATTTTGGAATTTGTGGATGTATCATTCTGTAAGAGCATCAAAGCAAGATTGTCATAAAGAGGAGAGCTTTTACATAAATGTCATGCTGTAGATCAGGGGTAGGCAACCTATGGCAGGTGTGCCGAAGGCAGCACGCGAGCTGATTTTCAGCGGCACTCACACTGCCCAGGTCCTGGCCACCGGTCCGGGGGGCTCTGCATTTTACTTTAATTTTAAATGAAGCGTCTTAAACATTTTAAAAACCTTATTTACGTTACATACAACAATAGTTTAGTTATATATTATAGACTTATAGAAAGAGACCTTCTAAAGACGTTAAAATGTGTGACTGGCACGCGAAACCTTCAATTAGAGTGACTAAATGAAGACTCGGCACACCACTTCTGAAAGGTTGCCGACCCCTGCTGTAGATGGATCTGGAGAGTGACATTGAATCTGGGCATGATGGAGAGTGCGGGCAGTTCCATTTCTCTCCTTTGTCTCCTACTGTGTATAGCTGCCAATAATCCTAGGAAATGCCAAAATGTTAATATTGTGATCTTGTTTGTAAACCATGATGAAAGCATCAGACTGGAATGACAACTGACTCTTCAATAGCCATGTGAACATGAAGGCTTTTTGATCATGTTAGCCATCGGTACTTTTTAAAATGTGGTTTTGGTGATAAAAGGGCAGACAGTAATCTTTTGAGTAGTGGTCTGTTTCCAAATAAGAAAATATTAACAATTGAGTGAGGAAGCTCATTTTGGCCTAAAAGCATTAGTCACTAAAACCACAACATTCCCAATAGTTGGACTGCCAGAGAGACCATACATCACACAAAGGGATCTGTATGGTAAGAGCTGGATGAGGAATACATTGTGTAATTGTGAATTTCCAATTAAAAATGCAAATTCCTTGTTTGCCTGATTGCTGTTTGAGCAAAGTTGTAATGGAAAGAGTGCTAAATAAGCTCAATAAGTTATCATTACTGTATCAAGCTTTTCACCTGTCATTACATATTCAGCCATTTATAGTTTTTGTCCTATAACTTAACAAAACAGTCTGCAAAACTATGGGATATGGGTTGTTTCCAAGCCCTAGTACAGTGTATGTCTAGTGAATTTAGAAGAGAATTGTGTACATTATCATGCTAACTAACTCTGACCCTAGATCTCACAGAAGGTTGTAATTCATACTTATACAAAAGATTTTGCAAGGACTACTTTGTTTTGTTCTTAGAGTACATCTACACTGTAATATCCAGCTTGGGAACGTGTGCACATGCTAGCTCTGATCGGGTTAGCACATTATACATGGCAAGGTAGCCTAGGTAGGTACTCGGGTGGCTACCCTGTGTCACCACCTGCGCTGCCATGGCCACATTGCTATTTTTAGCATTTTAGCTCGAGTGTACCTAGCGCATGTGCAGCTACCTGAGCAGGGAATTATGCCTCCAGATCCATTGTAGACACACCCATGGATACATAATTTGCACAGAGAAGTTGCTCACACCGCAGTATGTTTCGTTTTTTCTTTCTGTGTAAACTATATCTTATCTGAAGATACCGAGAAGATATTCTAGGGTGCTTTTATATTTCATAAGGAGGAGAATCATCTTGTGATTGAAGCTTGGGATTTGGAGTCAGGAAATCTGAATTCTGTTCTCACTTTCACAGTCCTCTTGTGTAACTGTGGGCAAGTCACTTCACTTCTCTGTGCTTCAGTTTCTCATCTGTAAAATGCAGGTAATAATATTGAGCCAACTTGCCTATTATTTTTTTTGAGGCTTAACTAATGTTTAAGATCCATGAGTGAAAGGTGCTGTAGAAGTGAGGTACAGTATTATTAAGTCATAATTTAAATAATTATTTTAATATACTATATATGTAATCATTAAGGTTGCGCAACACTTTCTGTTATAAGACTCTGTTTTAAGTTGCTTACAACTTTGACAAGCTTTAATCATTCGGTCTGAAATTTTCCTTGCAGCACATCTGCATCAGGCAGAATTTTGTTGGAACTATTTTTAGTGTACTCCTTATTATAATAAAATGAATAATAGTACTCCATTAATAATAATAATTAACTGGTGGTACTACCGGTCATATCTATAATAATGATTACTAAGGTATGATTATTCATTGTATTATAATGAATACACTAAAATGTGTGCAGTGTTTGCTTTCTTTAATAGTTATTAAACATAATATAAGGCCATAAGCACTTGTATGTGAATGAGGGGCTGAAGTTTGAAAAAGTTTTCTGTGTCCTTTGTTAATAAGCACTTGTGTTTCAGCTCTATTTGAGTCTTGCCAAGAGATTCTCTTTCCTGTGCCCTATATTTCATTATAATTCAATGTAAGCATAGTTTATGAATCACTCCGTGCTTGTAGCCTTTAGGGCGCTCAATAGTCCTAGCTTGGATTGTCTTAGTTCATCAGTTCTTGCAGCAGGATTTTTAGGTGTGCACACGCCGGATACTCTAAAAGGTAGAAACTGAGCTGTCGTTACCTACACTGAGTTTCATTCTGAGAGAGTGAGATTTCCACGGACCTGAAGCTTGATATGAAATAAAATGTAGTTTATAGAATATCAGGGTTGGAAGGGACATCGGGAGGTCACCTAGTCCAACCCCCCTGCTCAAAGCAGGACCAATCGCCAGCTAAATCATCCCAGCAGAGGTGAAAGTAAGCCAGTACGGCGTACTGGCAAGAGCCAGTACGCCATGCCGGACCAGACCGGCTGCTGATTTAAAGGGCCCTTTAAATCCCTGCCCGAGCCCTACTGCCACTGCCCCCGGGCTCCGGCAGTGGGACTCGGGCAGCGCTTTAAAGGGCCCGGGGGTCCCCGCAGCAGCGGAGCCCCGGGCCCTTTAAAGCGCCATCTGAGTCCCGCTGCCTGAGCCCTGGGGTAGCAGCGGCAGGGCTCCCATGGTGATTTAAAGGGCCCCGTGCGCCGCTGTGGTAGCGGTGGGAGCCCCGGGGCTCCCAGCCGCCTCTGCAGCTGGGAGCTCCAGGGGTGATCTCCCAGCCGGAGCCCCGGGGCCTTTAAATCTTGATTTAAAGGGCCCAGGCAATTTAAAGGCCCCGCCTCTTCCGGTTGAGGCCACGCCCCCTGCTCAGGACTCCAGAGTACCGGTAAGTCCTTTAAGTTACTTTCACCCCTGCATCCCAGCCAGGGCTTTGTCAAGCCTGACCTTAAAAACCTCTAAGGAAGGAGATTCCACCACCTCCCTAGGTAATTATTAGTATTACTACTTTATTACTATTTGTATTAACACGTTATTTATGGAGCTTGGTGTGCTAACAAATAGAGCTGGTTGAAACTTTTTTTTTTTTAACGGTTTCATCAAAACGGAAATTTCCAAAAGGAACATCTGGTTTTGATTATTTTTTTTGTTGAAAATCTAAAAAAAACCTTCTGATATTTAAAGCCAAAAATGTTTTGGTGTCTGAGTGTTTAACAAAACAAAACAAAACAAAAACTTTTGAAGAAAATTTAAACTTTTTTTTGCATAGCAAGAAAAGACATTTCCCAAGCAGCTCAACTAAGGAAAATACCTATGAAAACACAGACATTTGGAAATGGTCAGTACATATGGTGTGTTTTACAACTAAAAGGAAACCCTTTTCATTTGGATGCATTTCTCATCACACACTTACCAGATTTAATGTATCCATCTAACTTTGTATGCCATATGGGAGACTAATTTGTTCTGTGCCTTGTTTATATGACTGGTTCTGTATTTCATTAGATTTGGGATCATGGCTAAGTTACTTTGTAAGATAGTTTCCATGTCAATTAAACATTGCAGTAATTTAAAAATACTATTAATGAGAGAATGAGTTGGGTCCATATATTTCATAGTCGTGATTAACGTAGATCTGCGTTCTAGATGTCTGTTGATTTCTACACCCCTGCCTTCTAGATCTGTATAAGTAGCTACATGTGTATGCTGACATCTTTTTAAGGTAAGATACCAATATCTTCACCCTTCAACTTAAAGCATCATATATCTCAATGTTTTCTCTTTTAATTGTTCAATTTCTTTATAAAATAGTTGCAAAAATAGTATCCCACACCTCTTTCTATTAATAAATACATGAGTTAATTACAATTTAATTAATAAATCATAAAACTGTGTATCTTTTGGATTTAGTACAGTCCATTACACCACCTTGAGAGTGCTATATAAATTACTCTTCTTTGGATGCAAATGCCACGTGTAGCAGGGTTTCAGGCCGACATGGGGAGAGAATACCCTCTTTTGGTGAATGTGGCTCCTCGCAGTCAGGGTAGCAAGCCTAGCAGATGGAGATTAGGGAGGAGCCCTTGTCCTCAAGACAGCGATGCCTAAGGGCCAGAGTCTATGGACCTGATCTGCCCTCTTCTCTTCCTCCTTATTTTTGGGAATAGCACCCTCCAAATTATTTTCCTTTTTTGTTTTAACTGAAACAGTTTGCTGAAATTGACGCGAATTTGTGAAATGTTTCCGTCAACCCAAATCTGCATTTTTGATGACCGAAAAAAAAAGTTTCAGCTGAAAACTTTAACCCAGCTCTGCTAACGGGATCTGACCCACCTCCACATTCTCCTGTCTTATATGCTGTTTTGTGAGTTCTCTTCCATTTTGCTTAAGTAAAGGCTGCTCTTGATCACTTGTCTTTAGAACACTTCTCCTGACCGCTCCTACAGAAAAATACTTGGGACTGGTCATAGGTGGGCTGTCTCTTTAAAAGTAGACATGACCCATTCCTGTCCAAATTCTGGTCCTTTCAGGACACTCCCCTGCAACCAAGGGAAAGTACTTAGCCTAAGAAGGAGCAAAATCTGGTATTAACCCCTGCAACCAAGGGGAAAGACTTGACCTGGAGAGAGGTGAATTACACTTTATTTTGTTTTGGACTCTTCTTTACCCCAGAAAGGGATTTTTGTGATTTGGTCAGAGGCTCAACTCACCCTATCAGTTCTGGGGAAAACTGTCTTTGAGGGGAAATTGAGGCAGCAACTGCACCCTAATGCCAGATTGACTAATCTGCGGTTACAGGGCTCTCTCTGCTGTTTATTATGGTCATAAGAAGTGTGGAGGTGAATCACAAATGCCAACAAAAATAGACTTTATTTCTCTAGTTTTCTAGTTATTCAAATAGCTGCAAACAAACATTCAAAGTAAATTTGCCCAGATTTAGAGTCCCCTTTGGCGAGGCAGGCTGGGATTAAAAATCTAATTTGTATAATTTTTAAAGGCTTCGGAATTTCCTCATGGTTTTCAGCTTTAAGCTGGAATTTAGCTTTTGACCGACAGGCTGCTAGGCAGCTTACAAAATACAGCTTCCAGCTTCAGGATCCCAGCTGAAAACGTCTTGCTTCTACAGCAGAGAAAACCAGTCCAGAGAGAGATGTACATTTAAATATAGTACTTTTCTAATTAGTGGTTTGAAGAAATAAATAAAAATAACAGTCCCATGTGGTTTGCAGGCCTCCTAATCACATTCTGCTTGCAAATTGTGAAAACACAGAAGGTGTTACCTGGGTTTCTTAGGAACAGGGGTAGACTTACTGTGCACATACTCACGCTACAACACATACATTACCCACACTGGCCTCAGACCTTATCTGAAAGGGCAGAACTGAAAAGGGAGAATCATTTGCTGCTTTTCACTCCTTTGGCTGGCTAGGGGCTCATTTGGCACTTGGTGTAGTTTGGTACAGCCCTGGTGCTTTAAACTATGCCTGGTTAGCAATGGCCCACAGGGATTGTCTGCCATTTGGGGATGACTGGAGTGCAGCATCTCTCTGTCTATGCCTCCTGCCCCTTGCAATGCCCCTAGAATTCCCCCTACCCTGAGGGCCTCAGAGGGTAGATAGGAGTCAGCTACATTGGCTCTTTATCATCTGGGGTGTAGAGTGGGGTTAAGGATTAAGTCCATCATATGTGTGCTGTATGCTATGAGTAGTGCTTTCTGTTGGATGAGGATCATAAACATTTTTCCTATGCAGTTTTCTGCCTCTCACAATTTGTAAAGCTTCAGATGTCCATAATCACAGTGTGCAGTGATGGAATATAATATCTCTGCCTTCCATAAGTAGACGGTGCATCTGTGCTTTGCAAAAGCTAAAGTTGCAGGGTGAGATACTAATTATTTTAAAAGGGGAATTGAATCTGAGCACATTTAATGAGAAATCAAAAAAAGAAAGATGTTTTTATATATATATATCAACAAAGCTTGAAATGGGTCCTGGTTTCTCTTTAATATTATGTGCTGATGGCTTTTTTCATCTCCATTGCTGGGATTTGTGTTTGTTAGAAACATTCTCCTGAAGAAACAGACCATAAAGCAGGTTGTTGTCCTTTTGGTGTTCTTGAGCTCTATGTTAAAAACCCGGCATATTTTTCTAATCAGGATTACAGATTTAATTTGCATGGTTTAGCCTCTGCTCTCCCCCACCCCCACCCCACCCCCGGGAGATGACTTTGTATCTGTTTTGTGAATATTTTCTTGCTTCATCAGCTGCACATTTTTGTTCAGCTGTTTTTCAAGAATCTGTGTCTAGAAATGAAGTTTGCAGGAAGAAAACCCTTCTCTAAGGTAATCTGAATAACTAATCAAAGTTTGTTCTGCTGCTTTGTTTTGTATCTGCCATGGGAATGGAAAACATTTCTCATGTCAGAGACTGGTGCATTTCTTCCTAGATAGTTATGCTGATTTTATATTGTGAGACAAAATGTTTTCATTTAATAACATTAATGCAAAAGTTCTTTGACCATTTTTTCATGTGAGTTTATTGATATAAGTATTTGTGTTCTATGGGTTGTGAGTTCAATCCTTGAGGGGGCCACTTAGGGATCTGGGGCAAAATTGGTCCTGCTAGTGAAGGCAGGGGGCTGGACTCGATGACCCTTGGGGGTCCCTTCCAGCTCTATGAGATAGGTATATCTCCATATATTATGGCTCAAATACAAAAGCGTTTGCATGACTGTAATTGCTATTGAATTTATCTGTTTCACTTCATGAGAGATTCTAAAGGATGCAATCTTTAATGTTAGATATAAAAGTGACAAAAAAAATTAATAAGAATGTATAGCTGAGGATTTTTCAAAGTCTCTAGTTGTTTCTTTATTAAAGCTACAGTTGCTATAAGAGTTTTGCTTTATAGGTTTAATTTTTGTAGCTCTGCGTATTCATATTTTCATTTCAGAAATCTTGTTGGTACGACATCGACAATCAATTTCAGTTTGCTTAGCAACAAGAGCTAATAGGAATGAGACTGAAAAAGTTCTTTGAGGGGATGGTTTATCACTATTCAATTTAGTTGTAACAATATATATTTTGGTTCACATTTAGTTGCGTTTTGCATGGAGCAGTCTCAATATGGCGGAGCGGGGTGTAGAATACACACAGCGTTGTTTCAGTATTATTTCATGTATGCAATTTATCTACAAAATGTCCATGTCTGGGAAACAGAATTTCTGTCCCAAGAAAAATTTTGAGATTTTGAACATTAGTTTTGTCTTGAATTGAGACAGAATCAACATTTTGAAATTCCTTGCAAAACAAAATTTTTGAAAAAAAAATTCATTGAGAGTCAATTGAAACATTCTGTTCTGATAAAATCAAAATGTTTTGTTCCAATTTTCACTTCATTTTATATTATCACTTACATTTATTTTATTTTATATTATAATAACAAAATGTTGTTTAAAAATGAAAAATCAAAACATTCCATTCTAAAAAACATATTGACCTTATCAAAATGTTTTTTGTTTTTTTTAAATTAAACAAAATTTGGTCAAAATTTACACCTGGGGTGGAATCCTTTTATTTGCAGCACAACAGACTTGATGAGTTATCTAGACAGGGCACTTTTTTTGCTGAGTTACACACAAATGTTGTTTTTGTGGTTGCATGAATTATGAATTGCAGTGTATTGCATGAGCGAGGCACAGTGGGTGAGGTAAGTGGGTGTGGCGCTCAAAAGCTTATCTTTCTCACCAACAGAAGTTGGTCCAATAAACGATATTACCTCACCCACCTTGTCTTTTTGTATATGTTGGGACTAACACAACTGCAACAACACTGCAAACAATACATTGTATGTCTTTTCTAATTAAAACTTAAATTATGTCAGTGATCCTCAGAAGCCAGGGATCAGCCTTTGAGGGTCTGTTTTATTCAAAGAGTCTGGTTCACACTCTTTAGAGGCAGATACTTTATTGTTGGTTTCTACCGTCAGATTACATTCTTTTCAGAAAATTGAGTCAAAGTTCCAAAGAACTGGAATCTCAGAGTCCTTTAATGAAAACTGAATAATCAAGCTACCACCTTAGGGAGTCTTGTTTACGAACCTGCGGTACTTGGTAGTGTTTATTAGCTCTGATGGGGATTTACAATGAACTCTATAGATGGCATATTTTAAGAAACCTATTTTCTGCTGCTAGGCATTGAAATGTCATATGATAGATTGAAATGTGATTCTCTGAACCTTAATGTGATTTCGACAGATTTTCTGGCTGATTTTACTAAATACTCACTAGCTAGTGTCTACTGTCAGGCTGTCCTGCGGTGGCTCAAGAACATGCGTACCAATCTCAGGGCAGTGTATTAGGAAACAGGACACAAACCCCAAATTCGTTGAGAGTGCTATACTTAGATTTCACCATCCAATTATCAAATGTAAACTCCTTGGGCACTATAACAGGCTTAACATGGAATCTCATACAGTCCCCTTGGTTACTCGAAATCTGTCTTGCCATCCAGATAAGCTTATTTTGTGTTAGATGGTCACTTATACCCTGAATCACAGTAATATTGAGGTTACTCCCAGTCCCAAAGGACCAGTGACTTACCCCAGGTCAATTGCACTTTAGATCTCACACCAAGGACAGTGCTAGTAGCCAGTCCTATAATGAACTACGTAAAGATTCATTATATAGGAAAAGGAAATGAGAGTTAATTAGAAGGTTAAAGCTGGTAAACCTATATACACACAAATAGATTCCAATCTTAAGTTTCAAAAAGTAATAGAAGCTTCTTTGATAAGCAAGTTCTGTATGTCCTTTAGGGCTCACCCAGGCTAATCCTGGGGATCTTTTGCTTATGCTTAGTAATCCTTGCTCCTCAGAATCCAATAAGCATAAAGATACAGTTCCTCTTTGTTAGGGCTTTTTATTCCTTCCCCTCTTCTGTTTCAAGTTGCAAACTTAGCTGATGGGAGGAATTCACTTGCACATCTCCTCTTCACTGTGTGTGGAGAGAGCAATCAACAAAGTCTTTTGTCCTCTGATGTTCCATATAGTTTATCTGGGGTTGATGGGCCTTCATTGTCAGGCAGGACCTAATCCATTCTATTGGAGACCAGTATTGCAAACTAGTTAATGCTTCTCTCCTGTCTGGTGATTTTACACAGTTACAGAGGCTTACGATGCAAATGCTCAAATATTACCTTACAGTATGGGATACAGATGTTATAAGTGAGATTAATGCATGCCACAGTTTACAAGCATTCAGTGAAGCTTAAACACTAGGCACATTTTTATAACTCTAATACCTATTTTACTGATACTAACACACAGATGAACCCGACTGATTCCAGCTATGTGTTTGTCAGTATTCAGGTGAGACTCGGGAGCCTTGGCATAAGCTGGAACCTGGTTTGCCAGCATTATATCTACGTGAACATTTTTCTTCACTTTTGCACACTTAACACTAGGGCAGCTCACTGGTGCTTCTAGTGGAGTGACCGTTAGTGTAGAGCAGCTGCTGATTAAGAACTATCTCTTGTAACCCCATTCTGAGCAGGGGTTAGATGACATGAGGGAAAGAGCTCCAGCACCCTATCTCCACTAGAGCTCCCCACAGTGGAGCTGCACCAGCAACAGTAGGAAATCTGAAGAGAAATTCTAGAACAGGGGTAGGCAACCTATGGCACGTGTGCCGAAGGCGGCACACGAGCTGATTTTCAGTGGCACTCACACTGCCCGGGTCCTGGCCACCGGTCCGGGGGGCTCTGCATTTTAATTTAATTTTAAATGAAGCTTCTTAAACATTTTAAAAACCTTATTTACTTTACATACAACAATAGTTTAGTTATATATTATAGACTTATAGAAAGAGACCTTCTAAAAACGTTAAAATGTATNGCACGCGAGCTGATTTTCAGTGGCACTCACACTGCCCGGGTCCTGGCCACCGGTCCGGGGGGCTCTGCATTTTAATTTAATTTTAAATGAAGCTTCTTAAACATTTTAAAAACCTTATTTACTTTACATACAACAATAGTTTAGTTATATATTATAGACTTATAGAAAGAGACCTTCTAAAAACATTAAAATGTATTACTGGCACGCGAAACCTTAAATTAAAGTGAATAAATGAAGACTCGGCACACCGCTTCTGAAAGGTTGCCGACCCCTGTTCTAGAAGATAAGGCTTTAAAAATGTTAATGGTTTGTGATTGTGATTTTTTTTAAATGCTTAAGAAAGAGAGCTTAATCAATGTTAAGGCCAGAAGGAGCCATTATGATAATCTGCTCTGACCTGCATAACGCAGGCCATAGAACCTCACCCAGTAATTCCTGTATCTAACCTAACAACCCGTGGTTGAATTAGATGACCCTGCCTTTTAGGAAAACATTCAGTCTTGATTTATAAAAGCAGCAAAGAATTCTGTGGCACCTTATAGACTAACAGACGTTTTGCAGCATGAGCTTTCGTGGGTGAATACCCACTTCTTCGGATGCAAGAAGAAGNGCGAGGGCACCACGGAGCTGTGAATGATGGTGCTCTGTGCTGCGCGGTGGCGTGGCTGGCTCCAGCCGGGCGGCACGGCTGCCTGTCCCGGTGCTCTGGTAGGCGCGGGTGTAGCGCTGCCAGCCACCAGTGCTCCAGGCAGCGTGGTAAGGGGGAAGGGAGCGGGGGGAGGGGGAGGTTGGATAGAGGGCAAGGGAGTTTGGGGGGGTGGTCAGGGGCGGGGGTGTGGATAGGGGTTGAGTGGTCAGAGGGTGGGGAACAGGGGGTTTGAATGGGGGCAGGGGTCAGGGGGCAGTCAGGAAGGGGGGGTTAGATGGAGCGGTGGGGGGGGCAGTCAGGGGCAGGGGTTCCAGGGGTG
Organism: Platysternon megacephalum; assembly: GCA_003942145.1. Taxonomy (NCBI): domain Eukaryota; kingdom Metazoa; phylum Chordata; order Testudines; family Platysternidae; genus Platysternon; species Platysternon megacephalum. The sequence goes on from QXTE01000166.1 coordinate 948,384, forward strand.
GATGGGGTTAGGGTTCCGGGGGGGCCATCAGGGAACAGGGGGGATTGGATGGGGCAGGAGTCCGGGGGAGGGGGGCATCAGGGGGCGAGAAGCAGGGGGGGTTGGATAGGGGGCAGGGCCGGGCCATGCCTGGCTGTTTGGGAAGGCACAGCCTCCCCTAACTGGCCCTCCATACAATTTCGGAAACCTGATGTGGCCCTCAGGCCAAAAAGTTTGCCCGCACCTGTCTTAGTCACTTCTGAACTGGGCTGTGTTTGAAACTTTGACCTACAAATGACAGGTACATATCCCATTGCCCATCCTCCGAGACACTCAGTCAATTTAGTCTTGCTCCAAGAATCAATATTTTCCTTATTGTGTTTAACTGAAATGGTAGAAATTAATGTAATAGCTACTGATTTCAGGTTAAATCAACCATGCTTCAGCTTTAAGAATGCAATTTCTTCTCCCTTTTCTTTTAACATAGAAATTTGAATCGAACACATAAGCTGTGGGTATATGAATACTCTGCCAATGCTCATTGCTCTAAATATCTGGTGCTGAATTGAGTTCATATTCATATTCAGGTTTTCAACATTAATGTGTGTTAGTATCAAGGCTGGACAAAGGTAATTAGATTTCGAGGGTTATTCTTTTGTATTTATTTATTTATTTATTTATTTGCATAGATTTGCTGCCTGTGAAAGGTGCTATGTTGATTTTTCAGAGAGATCACCTATACTAGGGAGAGAATAATTAAGTTTAAATATCCATTCAGCCCCCACTCTCCCTACTGAGGGTACCAGCAAACTTTTACCAACTACCTCATTGGATTTTGTGCTAGGAAACCGTACTGAGACTCCTAACTCACTTCATGCAGGCCGCCAAGCAGTCATCAGACAGTATCAACTTTTGTCATGATTAGGTTTCATGTTTATGCAGCTACAGTGGGCTCAAACCACTCCTGGTTTATGCTGGTGTAAACCAGGGCACGGGGCCCTCAATGGTGGAAGATATGCCACAGGGCAGATTAAAGCAGCACACAATGGATGTAATGTCTCCTCCAACAGATGCCTTGCAAATGGCCTTCAAAGCCCCAAAAGCAGGTAGGGCTAGCTGGAGAAGGTACATAGTCTGCTGTCAGAACTCCTATAGAGCCTCCAGTTGTAACTAAAGCTGCCAGCCCCAGCACTGACACCATCCCCAGGGAGCCAATCATCTGAGAATTAGGCTTCACTTGCATAGGGAGGTGAAATTAGCACCTCCCTTCTCCAGCAGGGGTGCATTTGGCCCAGTAATTTTATTGCAGTAGAGAGTGCTCTAATTAGTACAGTGTGTTCAGCCTACAGCTTGCCTTATATAAGGTATATCATTAAAATATATTTTCTAGCAATCTTACATGTAGCAATAAGTTTTGTTTATTAAGTACTGATTTCTGTTCTAAAATTCCACTTCGCAGGAAATGATAAGGAGAATAAATTGGATAAGTATAGCACAGGAGGAACAGGAGGCTCTCTTTTTTTAGGAATCAATGTGCCATATGTAAACGTTTAGTTTGTCTCTTTCAGTCAACTCCAGCATTCCCTTTTGAAATGCTGATACGCAGGTTGTATGTATGCGAGGGGAAGGGAGAGAACAGATGGGAGGAGATACACTGAAAATACATGGCTCATTTTCAACCCGGAAATAAGAATCAACATTTTTGGCAGCAAGGGCAATTAACCAAGGAAAGTACTAAATTCTCAGTCACCTGGGAACTTTAAATCAAGACTCAGAGGGGTAGCCGTGTTAGTCTGGATCTGTAAAAGCAGCAAAGAATCCTGTGGCACCTTATAGACTAACAGACGTTTTGCAGCATGAGCTTTCGTGGGTGAATACCCACTTCTTCGGATGCAAGAAGAAGTGGGTATTCACCCACGAAAGCTCATGCTGCAAAACGTCTGTTAGTCTATAAGGTGCCACAGGATTCTTTGCTGCTTTTACAGATCCAGACTAACACGGCTACCCCTCTGAGTCTTGATTTAAAGTTCCCAGGTGACTGAGAATTTAGTACTTTCCTTGGTTAATTGCCCTTGCTGCCAAAAATGTTGATTCTTATTTCCGGGTTGAAAATGAGCCATGTATTTTCAGTGTATCTCCTCCCATCTGTTCTCTCCCTTCCCCTCGCATACATACAACCTGCGTATCAGCATTTCAAAAGGGAATGCTGGAGTTGACTGAAAGAGACAAACTAAACGTTTACATATGGCACATTGATTCCTAAAAAAAGAGAGCCTCCTGTTCCTCCTGTGCTATACTTATCCAATTTATTCTCCTTATCATTTCCTGCGAAGTGGAATTTTAGAACAGAAATCAGTACTTAATAAACAAAACTTATTGCTACATGTAAGATTGCTAGAAAATATATTTTAATGATATACCTTATATAAGGCAAGCTGTAGGCTGAACACACTGTACTAATTAGAGCACTCTCTACTGCAATAAAATTACTGGGCCAAATGCACCCCTGCTGGAGAAGGGAGGTGCTAATTTCACCTCCCTATGCAAGTGAAGCCTAATTCTCAGATGATTGGCTCCCTGGGGATGGTGTCAGTGCTGGGGCTGGCAGCTTTAGTTACAACTGGAGGCTCTATAGGAGTTCTGACAGCAGACTATGTACCTTCTCCAGCTAGCCCTACCTGCTTTTGGGGCTTTGAAGGCCATTTGCAAGGCATCTGTTGGAGGAGACATTACATCCATTGTGTGCTGCTTTAATCTGCCCTGTGGCATATCTTCCACCATTGAGGGCCCCGTGCCCTGGTTTACACCAGCATAAACCAGGAGTGGTTTGAGCCCACTGTAGCTGCATAAACATGAAACCTAATCATGACAAAAGTTGATACTGTCTGATGACTGCTTGGCGGCCTGCATGAAGTGAGTTAGGAGTCTCAGTACGGTTTCCTAGCACAAAATCCAATGAGGTAGTTGGTAAAAGTTTGCTGGTACCCTCAGTAGGGAGAGTGGGGGCTGAATGGATATTTAAACTTAATTATTCTCTCCCTAGTATAGGTGATCTCTCTGAAAAATCAACATAGCACCTTTCACAGGCAGCAAATCTATGCAAATAAATAAATAAATAAATAAATACAAAAGAATAACCCTCGAAATCTAATTACCTTTGTCCAGCCTTGATACTAACACACATTAATGTTGAAAACCTGAATATGAATATGAACTCAATTCAGCACCAGATATTTAGAGCAATGAGCATTGGCAGAGTATTCATATACCCACAGCTTATGTGTTCGATTCAAATTTCTATGTTAAAAGAAAAGGGAGAAGAAATTGCATTCTTAAAGCTGAAGCATGGTTGATTTAACCTGAAATCAGTAGCTATTACATTAATTTCTACCATTTCAGTTAAACACAATAAGGAAAATATTGATTCTTGGAGCAAGACTAAATTGACTGAGTGTCTCGGAGGATGGGCAATGGGATATGTACCTGTCATTTGTAGGTCAAAGTTTCAAACACAGCCCAGTTCAGAAGTGACTAAGACAGGTGCGGGCAAACTTTTTGGCCTGAGGGCCACATCAGGTTTCCGAAATTGTATGGAGGGCCAGTTAGGGGAGGCTGTGCCTTCCCAAACAGCCAGGCATGGCCCGGCCCTGCCCCCTATCCAACCCCCCCTGCTTCTCGCCCCCTGATGCCCCCCTCCCCCGGACTCCTGCCCCATCCAATCCCCCCTGTTCCCTGATGGCCCCCCCGGAACCCTAACCCCATCCACCCCTGGAACCCCTGCCCCTGACTGCCCCCCCCACCGCTCCATCTAACCCCCCCTTCCTGACTGCCCCCTGACCCCTGCCCCCATTCAAACCCCCTGTTCCCCACCCTCTGACCACTCAACCCCTATCCACACCCCCGCCCCTGACCACCCCCCCAAACTCCCTTGCCCTCTATCCAACCTCCCCCTCCCCCCGCTCCCTTCCCCCTTACCACGCTGCCTGGAGCACTGGTGGCTGGCAGCGCTACACCCGCGCCTACCAGAGCACCGGGACAGGCAGCCGTGCCGCCCGGCTGGAGCCAGCCACGCCACCGCGCAGCACAGAGCACCATCATTCACAGCTCCGTGGTGCCCTCGCTGCTCAGCAGCCTGCCAGGCTGAAATTTTAAACAAATTGTTTCCAAACAGAATGAAACATTGAAATTTCCTGTCACCAGGAATTCCGATCATTTGTTTTGAAAAAGTCAAAACACTTCATTTTCGCCTTTTTGAAATGTCTGAGGCTACCTGAACTCCTCTGCTGTCTGAAAGCCCCAGCTCCCAGACTCCCCAAGCTGCCTGGGCTCCAAGTAGCTCAGGAGCCTCAGAAGTGTTTCAAAAAGGTTGAACTGAAATGTTGTTTTGACATTTTCTAAACAAAATGTTGAAATTGCTGTTCCATGGGAATTTTTTTTTTAATTTTCAGAATTTAATGCAGAATGGGAATTCCAGTTTCCAGTCAGCTCTAGAGTGCGTCTAAGGAAGAATTTGGCCCAAGTGTGTGTATATATATAGGATATAAAAAATAACTTCTAACAGAAAGTACTGTAGTGTTAAAAACACAGCATAAAGCAATTAAAGTATTCAAGCTAAGGGGGGCCCTGGCGCAGCAGGGCTCAGGCAGGCTGCCTGCATGCCGTGGCCCCACGCTGCTCCCAGAAGCGGCCGGCTGCTGGCACGTCTCTGCAGCCCCTGCCGGGGAAGAGGGGGAGGCAGCTCCATGCACTGCCCCCGTCCCTGCAGCTCCCATTGGCCGGGAACCAGCCAATGGGAGCTGTGGGGGCGGCGCTTGCGGGCGCGCACAGTGCACAGAGACACGCTGTCCCCCAGTGTAGCTACCACCACTTGTTGGTGTGGATTAATTAAGTCAATGGGAGAGCTCTCTTCTGTCGGCTTAGACCAGCTAAACAGAGAGCTTACAGTGGCACAGCACCGCTGTAAACTCTCGAGTATAGCCATAGCCTAAGTGGAGAGACCGCAGACAGGAAAAGAAAGGTCCTTTAAGGGCAGATTCTTAGGGGGGAAATCTCAAAAGTGCAATTGAAAGTCAAGGGGAGTTGGGTACCTAACTGCTATTTGTGTCTTTGAAAATCTTAGCCTTTACTTTGCTATAGATATAAAGTTTAAGTCAATACATTAACTGCATTGGTGTGATTTGATTATTTCCTCTTAAAGGAGTAATCTTTTAAAGGGTAGAAAAAAGGCAATTGTTTTCATCACTGTACTGTTTGGCTTGTTCTTTTGTTACCCTTATTTTGTACAGGGCTGCAATGTGCTGAGAATGCATTGCCATATCTCTAGGTAGACACACAAACACAGAATACAAGAGCCTGATCAAAATGAAGGCAGACCTGTTACACAAGACCTTTGTAAAGGCTCCCTTGGATTTACTGCAAAATACCATATCTGGTCGTGGTATCACCAATCCATGTGTTTTCAGGTTATTTGCATGATACTTAGTTATTATCACAATAGAGCCATTACATCAATGAACCATGTTACTTCATAATATCAATGCAAACCATTGACACAGTGCACTTTTACAGCTCAGAATCAGCCTGTTTAAATGTATAGCAGACACCAAACCCCTCTTTGAAACTGAGAATGAGCTTGCTTGTTATAGTCAACTGTGACAGGGTGGACTTGCTCTGCACTGGTACCGTGAGGGTTAACTCTACTCTGTGGGCCAAGGAGGCCAGGCATGCTCCAGCTGGAGACTACATATAAAAGGGAACAGCGCGGCTCATTCAGAGCTGACTGCCGAGGAGGGAGGACGCATGCTGTGAGCTCCAGCCTGGAAACCGCGGAAGCCCCAGACAGTGGAAGCCAGGGACGCTGAGACTCCGCAGGCTTCTGGGAGCTGCAGTGACCGAGGAGCTCAGAGACCCCGGAGACGCCGGGACCACTGCATCAGGAACAGGGTAGGAAGTAGCTCCGGGGGACTAGTTATTGTGCTGCGTGGGATCAGCGTGGGATCAGTTATTGTGCTGCGTGGGATCAATTTCAGGTGAATTCCCCGCTGACCCTGTGGTGGGCATACTTGCCATTGACAGGGCTCTGAGCTGGAACTCGGTGGAGCAGGGAGGGTCCAGGTCCCCCTACCCAGCCGCCACACCTCTCTCTTCCCCCCAGGTTGCGGCCCACTCCCCTGATCGGCCTCCAGGCCAAACAGCCCTGCTGAAGAGGGCCATTATACTGACTCTGGCAATTAGACTGACTCTGGCCGCTAGGCCACACAGCCCTGAGAGAGGACAGCCATATTGACTTTTACCCTTAGGCCAAGCTATGATAGACAAGGGATGGTTGTATAGACTCAGCTATGGGGACATCATTACCCCCACCTCCTCCCAAGAAGGGACGGGCGCACTTGCCCCACGACATCCACCTTTCAAAGATTATCTGTCCAACCATTTGTCTTGAACTAGGAATGAGATCTGTCACCAGTTCTATTGATCAGAATTTTGACTTCCTGTGTTTTCATCCTAAATTCACATTCTTGGTTCATATATTATTTTTTCTGATTATTAAGTCAACAAGATTAGGTGGTCAGCAAAGGCAAGAAGGCCACCTGCGAGTCTGGGTTACATGAAGAAGGCTATGTTCTATTTTATCTTGCTAGCCTTTTCTTCCTGTTCAAGGTTTTTGAAAACAAAGTTCTAGTTAGAGTAAGTAGTGAAATGCTCCATCTCCTATTTCAATCTGAACTCTTTATTTCCCTTTGTTTGAAGCGTAAATATCACACTCCCGTTCATATGCAATTATTTCCATTATAAAGGCATTCTTTGTCAATTGGTGCCACATAGCTCCCTCTATTTCCTATACTAGCTCTGGGTGGCAACTGTGATATGTCAGATACACTAGCTGTTGGCAAAGGTGGAAGACTTCTTAAATAGTGACCACTGTAGGTGTGTATATGGGTCTTTCACAGCTTCTTAATTCAGTGTCAGACTACTTTAAAACACAGTATATATATCAATAATTCAAAAGCCTTTTTTATAATATACAAAAGTTGTATTCAGTAGCAGTTTAATTTGGTTTCTATTGAACTTAATTCATTCTCTTCTGGTCATCAATGTTTGGAAAAATGCTGCTGAATATCTGACTGCTTACAAGGCTAATTAAAGTGCTGAAGTCCCTTCAGGTGTATTTATTGGTAATGTTATGAAGATCTTTTATATTACTAACATTACTCTAATCATTAGAGTCTAATGGGTCTGCCTTGATGTCCTTTATTGTTTCCAGTCTTATGAATTAAGAAGCTAGGAGCAAATTTGTAACTGAGTTATAAACACCTGAAAAATTGGGTTTATAATGGAAACATTGACAAAAACCCATAATTATCTCGGCATTGGCAGGTGCTGCTGCAGTGATTACAGTGATTTTATATAAATAAACTCTTTAATCTAGCATTTGGGCTCTAATGGAAACAAATTTTATGTATATTTTCTGCCATATGAACTCCCAAATGTTACTTGAAAGTATATTACTACATAATTATTACCATCTAGTTAGTTACTTAGTATTCATAGAGCCAAATTTCTGAACTCCATTTGTACCTGTGAAACCTCACAGGAGTCAGTGGGGTTGCACTGGTGTAACTGAGGGCATAATTTAACACACAGTGTGATTTCCACCATGGAATCAGAAAACTTGAGAAGGTGCCCTATAAGGTGAGAGGAAAGGGCCATAACAGGATCAGTAAAGCTGAAAAAGCCAAGACATTCTTCTGTGCAGATCCATCCAGACACACAAGGCTAGTGCACTTAAGGTGCCCTAAAAGGATGACATAAAATGTACATAAAAAGATTTAACTCAAGTATTTAGGGATTCGCCAGGACAGACAAGTGGATTTTCAGGCACAAATACTTGCAAGTACAGTAGAACCTCAGAGTTACGAACACCTTGGGAATGGAGGTTTTTCATAACTCTTAACAAAATGGTGGTTGTTTCAAAAGTTTACAACTGAACATTGACTTAATACAGCTTTGAAAATTTGCTGTGCAGAAGAAAAATGCTGATTTTAATCGTCGTAATTTAAATTAAACAAGCACAGAAACCGTTTCCTTACCTTGTCAAATCTTTTTTTAAACTTTCCCTTTATTTTTTTGGTAGTTTATGTTTAACACAGTTCTGTGCTGTACAGTGGGGTTTTTTTTCTCTGCTGCCTCATTGCGTACATCCGGTTCCAAATGAGGTGTGTGGTTGACTGGTCAGTTCATAACTCTGATGTTCGTAACACTGAAGTTCTACTGTACCATTCTGCACCTGCAGTTTAGGTCACTTTGATGTTTTGGGGGGGCATATTCAGGGAGTTGAATGTCTAAATGACCTTTGCGCCTGCAAAAATACAGCTCCAGTTAAGGCTGAGCTGAAAATGAGGCCCTCACTATTAGCGTACATCAACAGGGATGAAATTCAGACCTACTATATATTTCCTCCCTCACTTTCACATGTGGCTGAGACAACTTGTGAGTATGTTAAAGTCTTCAGTAGCACCTGAGCTCACAAGTCACTTAAGTGCCTAAATCACTTAAGCACGTTTGAAATTTTACTCCTAATCACTGTGGAGGTCACTGAATATTTTCACTGTTCTAAAATTTCTGTGTGCTTTCTCCCAGTTTAAACTGTTATAAACAGCCTCTAAAAACATGAACATCATTTCCGTTTCCATTGTGTTAACATTTAGAGTTCTAGAGAAAGGGGTTTGCTGCACTGTCCTTTAATCAAAATGAGTGCAGCTAACTTGTCATGTTATTAGAAGACTATGAATGTTAAATGATACATCACTTTATCTTCTGCATGTTGTGTAATGGTTTTTTTGACTGCTTGTAGAAATGTTTGAGTGAAGTCTTTCAAATGTTCGCCCTATGACCGTAAGTAACAATGTGTTAGGAGATCTCATCCCTAGGGAATTTTTGTTCATCTCACAATCACACAGCACAACTTGCAGTTGTTCCTTCTCAGGAGAGAGCCTGGAATGGAGTAGGTGGGTATTGCAGGCCAGGGTTGGGGAGTATTGACAGTGCCTTGGGGAAGCAGCCACGGGACCTGTTCACAGTATACCCAGATTTATCCATTGCTCTGAGTCTGTTATTCTATTAGTGCCTCTTTCTCTCTCTCGCTTAAAAAAAATCAATCTCTCATACTCTGTCAAGCTTTTCTTTATTGACTAATAATTTTTACATATTGTAGTAATACTGATTCCAAACCCACAATGTTGTTTCCATAACAAAAGGCTTTGAAATGTGATTCACCTTCCTAATGATTTTATGTAACATAAATAAGGGCCTTGGATTTTAGAGCTGTTTACATATACAGACATAGCTGACTTTGTAGCACAGAAATACAAATAAATAACTTCAGCCAGTGCTGCTGCTTTTACGTGTGTCTGACTAATAGTCTTTAAATATGAACTTTTTATTTCATGGAAAGAATTTGCACACACTGCAATATAGATAAGAGGGGGAAAGTGCTTCAGTGTAAGATTTGGTGGTTGCTATGATGTAGCTTTTCATAATTCTAGGCACATAGGAAAGCCGTTTTTGCAGTATGTAGAAGAGTCATGGCTTTAAAATACAGACCAACATTAAAGGATTTTGCAATGAGCAGAAAGTGTCTATATTTCTTTTGTGAATAAGTCCTTTATTTTGGTATCCATAGGGATGGCTATTCTCTTCTCCAAATCCTTTCTCCACAGTAGAAATCAGCAGGGACATGGTGACTTATCTGAATGTTAAGAGGCTGAAAAGCTTTAGAAGAGTCATTGCAATTTGTTATAGAATGCATGCAGAATAGAAGCACAGATTTGGAGTTGTTATGGCTCACTATCACAAAAGGGAGATTATAAGGTTTCTTACAAATTTTCAACCCCCAGAACTGAGGAAGTTTCAAACTATTCCCAGTTTTTGCTCCTCAACAAGATGTGGTGGTGTAGGCAAGCAAGCCTCATTTTTAGTCATTCACTGGCTTGGTCGGGAAATTTTTGTCTAAACGTTTTTCATTAGAAAATTTGGATTCATCTAAACCAAAAGTTTTTGCAGGAACATATCAGTTTTAACTAAACTGTAATTGGAAAAGGTTTCTCGGGTCCAGCATGGAATTTGGGGGGAGGGGGTGGGAGGGAGAAGGAGAGAGCTTCATCCCAGAATAGCTTGGTAGTCAGGGAACTCACCTGGATCTAGTCCCTGATCTGAAACAGGCGGATCAGGGATTTGAACCCCTGCCTGATTCAAACCAGGAACTTGAACCTGAATCTCCCACATCCTAGTCAAGTATCCTGACCTCCAGTCTACTGTAAAAGCAGCAAAGAATCCTGTGGCACCTTATAGACTAACAGACATTTTGCAGCAAGAGCTTTCGTGGGTGAATACCCACTTCTTCGGATGCAAGACTTGCATCTGAAGAAGTGGGTATTCACCCACGAAAGCTCATGCTGCAAAATGTCTGTTAGTCTATAAGGTGCCACAGGATTCTTTGCTGCTTTTACAGATCCAGACTAACACGGCTACCCCTCTGATTCCAGTCTACTGGCTATTCTGGGGTGGGGTGGCGTGTTCGTTCTCTCTCTCTCTCTCTGAATTCTTTCATCAAATTTTTTTGAAAGATCTCAAGTTCATCCTGATGCAGCATTGGATATTTTTTTAAAACACAAAAATATTCATGCGATGGGAAAACCATTTCCCACCAAGCTCTATCACATCTGCCCTTCTCGCAATCTCTGAGTTCCTATACAGAAATTTAAAGCATTATGCTTACCATAAACCTGCAGCTGCAATTGTGGTAGCTCCATGATACTCTCAGCACTAGAATTCATGGTGCTAACTTGCAAGAGCTTGATACTTTCATAAAAGTGGTAATGAGACCTGATGGCATGGTGGCTAGCGAGCACATGCCTCTAGTGCACAACGCTAAGTTACTTAGCATGGTGCTAAAATGTATGCCAGAGCCATGGAGCCATCTCTGCTAGCGCTCCCAATGTTGCTAACACTGCCGCAGATACACTGTTGATAACGGTGTTAGGAATTTTCATAAACGTTCCCTAGTGTGGGTACAACCTTGGAGAGGAAAAAGTGGAGCCACTGAAGTGCAGTCTCGTCCAGTCCAGTCAACAGCTGCAGGCAAGTCGCTATTGTTGTGGTCAGTGGTATCGATGGCTGCTGACAGATGTAAAAGAAAAAAAAGTCAGCATGGATTCCTGACTTCTGCTCACAGCTAGATCATCATCTATCTAATGATACTAATTCATTTTCCATGCTATACTTCAGCTGAAAGGTGCATTGAAAAGGGTCAAGGACGTCAGTCCAGATGGTACAAAAGTAATTTTGTTGCAAGATTTTCTACCACATAAAGGAAAGCTTAGGAACAGAGTGGTAGTTGGGAAGATTGTCAACTTGAAGACATGGTTTCTTGAGTATTAATTTATGCTCATTTAAGGGAAGCAAGCATTTGAACGCTGTCCTAAGCTAGGAGCAATTTCAACTAATAATGGGCATCCCGCCCTCTCTCCTCTCCCATACACATGAACTCGATTTTACCCATCATGAAGATCATGTGTACATGTCAGAGGTTGAAGGCCAAACCTTCCAACACTTCAGAACTTTAGTGGACAAATCTGAATGAAACTCAGCAAGAGAAGATGTAGCATTTTTCCCTTTCTGACACAGTTCTAATACCACAGATGCAAATAGTGTTATCAATCATGCTATTGATCCATAAAGTGGAAGAAACTCTCATAGTGGGAAGAAATGCGGAAAGCTGTTTTTGAGTAAAGGTTGACTGAATTCATGGATTTACCAGGTTGCCCACTGCCAAGCACAGTTCTGCTCATCAGGACTTCACAGACATCCTACAATTGAACAAAATGCTTTTTGGCAGCCACAGCGTAGGGACTCAAAAGCCCTCTATTTCACAATCAAACAGATTTGGGCACAATGACCGCCACTTTGACATTGGCCCCATATATCTCATCTGTTGTAGATCATGTGCATACCAAGGTGACCTGTTAGGACGTCATATAGAAAACAGATTTTTGGCCAACTCTGTCAAGACATATATCAGTCTTAGTATTATTTATATACTAACAGAGTGTCTGTATTACAATAGGTCTCAGGGGCATCATTGTGCTAGGCACTGTGCAAACACATAGAGAAAGCTGCTGCCTTGAATCTAGTTGAAGCCGAGACACACAGAAAAAGGACACTTGTGTGCTATACATGCATTTTCTTGTTATTTGCAGCACTGCAACTAATATAATTAATCTATAGCTGGGCTTTGATGTGCAAGAATTCAGCGAACAAACTTTACCACTTTTATTTAGTTTCCACTCTGCATTAGTAGGTTATAGGTATACTCTACCAGATGTTTTTCAGTGATGACATGTAAGTGGACTAGAATATAAATGGACCTGTTTGGTGCTATTACATTTAGCATTGTAGGCATCTCCCTGAACACGTGAGACCGATGGGAACGTTTAGTGAAACTCGGTCATGTATTGTACGGTGGACTTGGTTATAGCATAGAATCTGTGGAGATAATTGACAAAAATGATATAACTGGCAGAACCATACAGTTAGTACCCTCAAAGGAAAACGCAATTTCTTATCAAATGACGTGTGTTGGAGAAAAATTGTTGATTGTCGTTTGCCTCATATATGCAAAGGAAACCCAGACTTGCTGAAGAAAACAGGTCTTACAATTACATTCTTTTGAGATCACCACTTTCTCTTAGTGTGTTTTTATTTTGGTGCCTGAGAGGAATCCCACAGAAATTCCAAGTGATTAATACTATACAAGCTAACTAGAGTTGTGTCAGGAGTGAATTACCCCATCTGAATCTAGTAGCCAGTTAAAAAATTTCTCCTCTTGATTCCATTTTTGAAAATCATGGCTTAAGTCAGTTGGGGTTGCTCGGTGCCCAGCACTTCTGATAATCAGGCCACTTATTTAGGTACCTAAGTTAGTCTTAGAAGGCTAACTTTTGGCTTCCAAGTTTCAAAAACTTGGTCTTAGGAAGCAACAGATTGCCTTAATTACATACAAAGTTCTAGAACGTAAACTTCTTGTCTCCTACTTTGTATGGGATTTGGCCCTCCCATTTTAGTAACTGAAAAACATTATTACAAGCCATGCTATACTGTCACATCAGAATATACCAGTCACTTTGCTACATGTGATCTGACTTGATGTAAGTAGGTGTGGCATAAAATATACTAAACTAATGTGACAGTACACAACCAAATAAATCAGATCAATTTGTGAAAAAAAAACACATGGGGGTTGATTCAGACCCACTGGTGCAAACACTGCTTTTCTTTCCTGGGGCTACTGCTGGTGGAGGTCAGCTTTAAGTTACAGCTGGGAATTCGTAGAGTTCTTTCCACATGATACCATTTTTGAGACTGTGCCGGTCAGCTGTGGGCTACCCACAATCACTCTCTGAGCAGACTTTCTGCTGCTAGCCCTGCACCCTTGCTTACGGTTCTGTAATAAAATATGATCATAAAAGGGGCTAATATGGCTTGCATCATCTTCTTGGTCTTTTGGGACCTGATCCGAAGCCCAATGAAGTCTCTGCGAGTCTTTCCATTCAGTGGGCTTTGGAGCAATCTACTCAAAGGTGGTGGTGGGGGGGGGGGTTTCCATTCAGAGCACAGTTGCTAATTCCGGTTTCCATGTTGATTTTTGGGAAAAGATGTAGATGTTTACAATGTCTTTTGGCTTGTTGTCTTCACAGTTCTTGCTCTTACACATTCCAGTATGATGGCACTTTCACTATTTATTTGAATGTTTCCCAATAAAGTTTTCCACCCATTCTTATTTGCTTGCAATGAGTTAAGATTCTTTGTACAGACCTTGTCCAATGAGCTCTTTTCTGTAAATGTTTGTGTAGTGATATATGTTTATGAAAAATAAATCTAAAAAAAAATCTTAATCAAAGAGAAAAAGCTCTCCAGGCCCTGTAAAATCTTAACTATTTTTTCCATAGTGAGTTATTTATAAATCCATGTAAATATTAAACACTTTTAAAACCATAGCCTCATATGTTATTCTATAATACTGTAGATGGCCTTTCAAAATGTATTCAGTACATTTGTTAAAATATATAATCTGCTATTTTGATATGGTAACCAAGCAACTTACTACTGTAATCAGAATGACTTTTAGCTACATTTCCAAAACCAGACTTGTTCAAGCTAAAACCAAGAAACAGTGTTCAAAAATATTATGCTATAAGGCTTTTGATTTAAAAGAGCCCAGTAGATATAACTTTTAGGAAAGACCAGGGAGAGTTTTTGTTTTTATTTGATGTAGACTCATTTTAAGCATTCTGAAATGTTGCTCATTTATTCTCTTTAGACTCCTAAGGACCCAGTCCCTGGAATGGTATTACAATAATGTGAAAAGTCGCTTCAAGCGTTTTGGTAGTGCCAAAGTCCTGAAGAATTTATACAGAAAACATAGACTGGAGAGTGGTGCTTGTTCTGAAATAATAGGTACAGTACAGTTTTAATTTCTTATAGGCTCATCCACATTAACTCACATGATGGACCCAATCAGAGTTCTGAGAGTATTTTGGGGTGGGGTGGGGGGGAAAGAAAATTACAATTTTTCAGAAGAATTACAGTGGGGGAATATAAGGAGTTAAATATCTAGAGAGTTGGGCTAGGTTTGAGCTATTTAAATAATCAAAGTTTAGATAATCTATAAGGCAAAATTCTGCTCTCAGATCTACAAAGCAAATTTCAGCTCTGTTTCTGCTCTCCATGAACGTGCTTAGGGCTCTGAGAGTTCTGTGTAGATCAGGGGTAGGCAACCTATGGCACGTGTGCCGATTTTCAGTGGCACTCACACTGCCCGCGGCCTGAAGCTTCGTAAACATTTTGAAACCTTATTTACTTTACATACAACAATAGTTTAGTTATATATTATAGACCTATAGAAAGAGACCTTCTAAAAAGATTAAAATGTATTACTGGCACGCAAAACCTTAAATTAGAGTGAATAAATGAAGACTCGGCACACCAGGTCTGAAAGGTTGCCGACCCCTGCCCTAAAGTAACCCACGCCACCTAGGTGCTGTCTCTGTAGACCAGGGGTCGGCAACCTATGGCACGCGAGCCGATTTTTAATGGCACGCTGCTGCCTGCCAGAGTCCCGTGGGCTCCCGCGTCCCCTCACCCGGCGAGGAGCCCTGCCCGGGGGCCCGCTCACCTGGGCCGCCTTGTTATAGCTGGCCATGGTGGATTGGCGGCGCGCCGGGGGAGTGGGTTCAGTGCCGGACCCGTTCCCGACTCCCGGTGGCAGGAAGCGGGGGCGATGGAGGTGGGAGAGGCTGGCGGTGGCAGCAGCGCCGGCTGCTGAGCGTCCCCAGGAGGAGGCGCCCGGCCGCGGTCATGGATTGGTACCTCCTGTTCGTGAGCTGGGAGGAGCGGAGAGCCCCGCGGCCCGGCAGCGCTGAGCGCGTAGCAGGTGCGGGCGAGCGGGAATCCGTGGTAGCCAGAGAGCCCTGGGGCGAGGAGCTCGCATACCGCGGGGTCATGCGCTGCCCGGAGCAGCTCCTACAGACACAGCCAGAGGGGACTCTCTCACTGGGGGGCGCTAGTTGCGCTCGTGCGGTTCGCCGCGTGGGTGAGCCGGCTGGGAGCCGCAGGAGTGGGGGGAGCCCTCTTCCCTGACCCTCCCCCCCACACACACATCCAGCCCTCTGCCCTACTCCCTCATACCCCCCAGCCCTCTGCCCTGACCCCCCCTCACACACACACAGCCCTCTGCCCTGAGCCCCACACACACCCCAGGCCCCTGCCCTGAGCCCTGTACCCCCTCATACACACCCAGCCCTCTGCTTGAATCCTTTACCCCCCCATGACCCCAGCCCTGACTCTTACACCCTCACACATACCCAGCCCCCCCGACTCTTGCACCCCCCACATCCCCACCCCCAAATGGGAGCTCCTGGACTCCCCCCCACACACACACATTCCCACCTGCACCCCTCGCACCAAATGGGAGCTGCCCAGGCAAGTGCCCCACACCCAAACCACCTGCCCCAACCCTGAGCCCCCCCCCTCATTCTAGCTCCTGGCCAGACCCTTCACCCCCAGCCCTGTCCTCAGTGCACTCCCACCCTCAGCTCAGTGCAGAGAGAGGAAGAGAATGGGCCAGAACCAGGGAGAAGGTAGGTACCCACTGTATGTGGGCAGGGCTGGGACCCCAGACCGGCAGCGGGCTGAGCGGGTCCGGCAGCCGGGATCCCGGCTGGCAGGAACCGGCGGATGGAACCCCTGAGTGGCAGTGGGCAGAGCCGCTGAGCCCACTGCCGGTCTGGGGTCCCGGCCGCCGGTCCCTCACAGCCCGCTGCCGGTCTGGGGTTCTGGCTGCCGGACCCTTGCCAGCCGGGGTCCTGGCCGCAGGCCCCACTCAGCCCGCTGCCGGCCTAGCTGAACAGAACCCCAGACCAGCAGCGGGCTGAGCAGGCTGGCGGCGTAAGATCAACATTTTAATTTCATTTTAAATGAAGCTTCTTAAACATTTTGAAAACCTTGTTTATTTTACAATACAACACTAGTTTAGTTATATAATATATAGACTTATAGAGAGAGACCTTCTAAAAAACATTAAAATGTATTACCGGCACGTGAAACCTTAAATTAAAGTGAATAAATGAAGACTCGGCACACCACTTCTGAAAGGTTGCCGACCCCTGGTGTAGATAATGAATGAGCACAGAATTTTGGAGTTGAGGTTTTCCATTGCACTTAATGCAAAATTTGACTAACAAAGGCCAAATCCTGCAGTCCATACCACAGCTGGAGTTTTGCCTGTTTGCCATAGAATTTGGCCCCATGTGAATTGCAGCTGCGGCTTACATTTGAAGTTTCTCAAGTAAATGGGGAAGAAATGTGATCAATTTAATATCAATATCAGCCTTCTAGAATGAGATGTAATTCTTTCCTAACTATGGAGAGATGATGCATCTGCCTATAAAACTAGTAATTGAAGGTATTCAGTGAGTTTGGGGACAGTGCTTTCTTGCTGTCATGCTGGCACATTTACTGTAATTGAATAGCAAATGATTCAGAAGCAGAACCAGTCTAATCTTTCTGAGATGATTTGCCTCCGCAGGGCCAAACTCATCCCTAGTGTAATTCGATTGAAATCTGTACAGAGTTTGTGTTTTCTATAAAGTCTTTCTTTCTTTCTTTCTTTCTTTCTTTCTTTCTTTAAGATAAGCTAAGCACTTGGAAAACAAAAATAATAGCAAGGCTGTGTGCACCTGGATGAAGGCAACTCTAAGTGGCTCTTTTAATACTACTTAGAAGTACATGGCAAGCCTGTAGGTAGAACAGGAGAATGCCATCCTAAAAGATTCCATTTTGATAGGTTGCTTTTTTGTTCCTATCAAATTTTTAAAAACCCTTCAAAAGTGGAAATGAAAAAATAAAGGCGGGGATGCTACATTTAGTGGGTGTGATGCAAATGGAACAAAAGAATTAATTTAAATACATGCAGAAAATTAAAAAAGTCAAGAGACTGATCCTGCAAAACCTTACGCACCGAGGCATTCCTTATGCTCAAAAGTAGTCTCATTGAATTATGCCTTTAAATGGGACTGCTCCCATGAGTAATAACATGCAGGATACGTAAGTAAGGATGTGCAGGATATAGGAGACCTTTCTGTAGAAGGCCTCAGCGTCTAAATGTCATTGTTAACTTTCTTTTTCTATTTTCAGTATGACTGTAAGATAACCCTCTTGTTTCATTTGAAGATAAATACAAGTTTAAATGTCTGGGTTTGTTTTATTTATACAGTAGTGGCCTTTAAAATCCAGGATCTGTTTCAAGTCCCAAATGTCATGTTAAAAGCAAGTTCACTGCACTAGCTTTCATTTTACAAGTTCTGCATTTAAGTAACTTCATCTCTTCCTCCCCCCCTCACACTTTGAGAAATCTTTCATATAAAAGAAATAACATTTTGTATAACAGCTGAAATTCAAACAGGAATTCTCAGACTACTCCTCTATACATGTGGTGTAGTTAGAAACACCACTACTTTCTGAAAGAGTACTTTAATCTAATAATATATTGAATATTCATATACAATGTGTGTTGTGCTGTCTTTTTGAGCAGAAGGAAGCTTTTTTGAAGGAAGCATAGAAAATGAAGGAAGCATTTGTGGCAGTGACTCTACATTCTACAGACAGACAGAAGGTAACTCTACTTAAAATTCATTTGCACTAAAACTGAGCTGTTACTGAGTTATTTGATAAATAGCCTACGGTGCTGGAGGGTCTCCAAGTCACATTGGTCCCTGGTGATGAAAAGTTTACAGGATCACTAATCTTTTAGCTAAAACCTTTAGCGAGTTACCAGCGCTTCTGTGGTTCACAAGGCACATGCTAGACTTTATCTGTTTTGCATCATGGCTATGATGCATTCACTTCAGTATGGTTTTCTTAATACTGTACATATCATGTTCAGCGTGTGTTCTCTCTCTCTCACATGATTTTCCCCTAATGCTCATACACACTTGTTTTTCATATAGGTCTCAGTTTTGTTAAATTCTGTTACAAACATTCCTCTCATCATAACTACCCAACTAAAGTAAGCACATTGTTAGTCTCCCTAAATGGACTTTGTAGAAATATTATGTTTTTCTATTTAAAATTGTAAGTTACATATTACACTGGTCTACAATTTTTGAGAAGTCGTCTGCTTCAAAGATAAAATGTGATATTTATGATGTATTTTGATGTGCTGAATTCAAATATGACAATTAAAACAACTGATTGGCTACTGTTTCTAAGATATTTAAGTTTTTACATTTTATGTCTATGTATATTGTGTAGATAGTAGAGTTTTAATCATAAATTGTAAACCTAGGTCTTTTCATGTGTTTATGGTTGCTTTACATGATAATATTTCACCTGTCCTGTTTATGTAACACTTTAAAAATCAGCAAAAGGGTTATATAAATAAAATTTATTATGAAACAAAAGGCAAAAAACTATTATGTACATAGTTTAGTCCTATTCAGTGTCTACTCGGCGCTTCTTGGCTTGTCTCTTGTATTCATTAAATGGAGCATCTCTTGTCACTGTCCAGCAATAGTCTGCAAGCATTGATGGGCTCCATTTGCCCTGATAGCGTTTCTCCATTGTTGCAATGTCCTGGTGAAATCGCTCGCCGTGCTCGTCGCTCACTGCTCCGCAGTTCGGTGGAAAAAAATCTAGATGAGAGTGCAAAAAATGTATCTTTAGTGACATGTTGCAACCAAGGCTTTTGTATGCCTTGAGGAGGTTTTCCACCAACAACCTGTAGTTGTGTGCCTTGTTGTTTCCGAGAAAATTTATTGCCACTAACTGGAAGGCTTTCCATGCCGTCTTTTCCTTGCCACGCAGTGCATGGTCAAATGCATCATCTCGAAGAAGTTCACGAATCTGAGGACCAACAAAGACACCTTCCTTTATCTTAGCTTCACTTAACCTTGGAAATTTTCCACGGAGGTACTTGAAAGCTGCTTGTGTTTTGTCAATGGCCTTGACAAAGTTCTTCATCAGACCCAGCTTGATGTGTAAGGGTGGTAACAAAATCTTCCTTGATTCAACAAGTGGTGGATGCTGAACACTTTTCCTCCCAGGCTCCAATGACTGTCGGAGTGGCCAATCTTTCTTGATGTAGTGGGAATCTCTTGCACGACTATCCCATTCGCAGAGAAAACAGCAGTACTTTGTGTATCCAGCCTGCAGACCAAGCAAGAGAGCAACAACCTTCAAATCGCCACAAAGCTGCCACTGATGTTGGTCATAGTTTATGCACCTCAAAAGTTGTTTCATGTTGTCATAGGTTTCCTTCATATGGACTGCATGACCAACTGGAATTGATGGCAAAACATTGCCATTATGCAGTAAAACAGCTTTAAGACTCGTCTTCGATGAATCAATGAACAGTCTCCACTCATCTGGATCGTGAACGATGTTGAGGGCTGCCATCACACCATCGATGTTGTTGCAGGCTACAAGATCACCTTCCATGAAGAAGAATGGGACAAGATCCTTTTGACGGTCACGGAACATGGAAACCCTAACATCACCTGCCAGGAGATTCCACTGCTGTAGTCTGGATACTCTGGAGTCTGCCTTACTCTTGGATAGTTCCAAATCCCTGACAAGGTCATTCAGTTCACCTTGTGTTATGAGGTGTGGTTCAGAGGAGGAGGGTGGGAGAAAATGTGGGTCCTGTGACACTGATGGTTCAGGACCAGAAGTTTCATCCTCTTCCTCGTCTGACTCAAGTGAGAATGATTCTGGTGCATCAGGAACCGGCAGTCCTTCTCCGTGGGGTACTGGGCGTATAGCTGATGGAATGTTTGGATAATGCACAGTCCACTTTTTCTTCTTTGACACACCTTTCCCAACTGGAGGCACCATGCAGAAGTAACAATTGCTGGTATGATCTGTTGGCTCTCTCCAAATCATTGGCACTGCAAAAGGCATAGATTTCCTTTTCCTGTTCAACCACTGGCGAAGATTTGTTGCACAAGTGTTGCAGCATATGTGTGGGGCCCACCTCTTGTCCTGATCTCCAATTTTGCAGCCAAAATAAAGGTGATAGGCTTTCTTAACCATAGTGGTTATACTGCGCTTTTGTGATGCAAAAGTCACTTCACCACAAACATAGCAGAAGTTATCTGCACTGTTCACACAAGTACGAGGCATCTCTGCTCACTTTGGCTAAACAGAAATGTGTCCCTTTGCAAAATCAAACACTGACAAATAAGAGAGCACGACACTGTATGTTTTCTAGAGCTGATATAGGGCAATTTGTTCAGCAGAGTGATGTAAGCTTCGTTATGATTGCATTATCCATGACTTCTAGGAATAACATGATGCAATTCATATCCTGTATGACGCAATACCAGCTTCAGATTGCATCATTCATTGTTTTGCCTAAAAAGCAAGTACTGTCCAAACCCAGTCATAGATTTATACATAGATCCAGTCAAAGATGTATTTTAGTCATTTCTGGTTTAAATTGCGATCCCTTCCCTTTATAACTCACTTATCCTCCGCCATTCCCAAGTCAAGGGTCGTATATACTGACCCAATAGCATATCTTGAAAACTAGAGTCAATCAACAATTTTAAGCATCATTTTCGTTCTCAGTGACCCAGAATTACTTCCATGGTAGCCTTCTCTAAAATGTTTCCAATTCCACACGCAGGGCCAGTTACACAGGCGGAACTGTAGGGTATCATTGCGTGGATGAGAGGATGATGTTTGGAGGAGGGATTTAGGTTTATTAGGAACTGGGGAACCTTTTGGGAAAGGAGGAGCCTATACAGGAAGGATGAGCTCCAGCTACACCAAAATGGAACCAGATTGCTGGCATGTAAAATTAAAAAGGTTATAAAGGAGTTTTTAAACTAAGGCTGGGGGGAAAGTCGACAAGTGCGGAGGAGCACACAGTTCAGACAGAGACGTCCCTTGGGGATACTCCATAGCCAAGTAAAGAAGAGAGGCTAGAAGTTGATAAAGTACAGGCAGGAAATGAAGAGAAACAGTCAAACAAAAAAGATTCCTATTCAATTACATCACATGAAGTCAGACAACTAAATACTTAAAAATTGTATCAGTGCTTGTATACAAATGCAAGAAGTCTAAATACTAGATGCGTAAACTTGAGTGCCTGATATTAAATGAGGATATTTATAGAATAGGCATCACAGAAACTTGCTGGAACTATGAAAAGCAATGGGACACATACAAAATATATAGCAATGACTGAGTAGGTTGTGCTGGGGGAGGGGAGGTGGCACTATATGTGAAAAAAAGCATAGAGTCAAATATAGTAAAAGTCTTAAATGACTCAAACTGTAACATGGAATCTCCATGGATTGAAATTCCACACTTGAAAAATAAGAGCATAGCAGTAGGAATGTACTACTGACCACCTGACCAGGATGGTGATGGTGACTGTGAAATAGTCAGGGAGATTAGACAGGTTACAAAAACAGAAAACTCAGTAATAATGGGGGATTTCAACTGTCCCCATATTGACTGGGAACATGTCACCTCAGGATATGATACAGAGATAAAATGTCTAGACACCATTAATGACTGCTTCTTGGAGCCGCTAGTCCTGGAACCCACAAGGGGAGAGGCAGTTCTTGATTAGGCATAGGTGGAGCACAGGATCTGGTCCAAGAGGTGAATATAGCTTAACCGTTTGGTAAAAGCGACCATAATGTGATTACATTTAACATCCTTTTGGAGGAAAAATATCAATGAAACCCACCACAGTAGCATTTAACTTCAGAAACGGGAATTACACAAAAATGAGGAAGCTAGTTAAACAGAAATTAAAAGGAACAGTCACAAGTGAAATGCCTGCAAGCATTCAAAAATTGAATGTCAAATCCTACTGAGGAAAATAGAATAGAACATATACTCTAGCAAGTCAAGTGTAAACGTATAATTAGGCAGGCCAAAAAATAATTTGAAGAGCAACTAGCAAAAGACAGAAAAGCTAACAGCAAAAAAATTTTAAAGTACATCAGAAGCAGGTAGCCTCCCAGTCAGTGGGGCCATTGAACAATTGAGGTTCTAAAGGAGCAATCAGAGAAGGCGAGACCTTTGCAGAGAAGCTAAATGAATTCTTTGCATTGGTCTTCACTGCAGAGGATGTGAAGGAGATTGCCACACCTGAGCCATTCTTTGTAGGTGACAAATCTGAGGAACTGTCCCAGATTGAGGTGTCAATAGAGGAGGTTTTGAAACACATTGATAAATTCAATACTAAGAAGTCACTAGGACCAGATGGTATTCACTCAAGAGTTCTGAAGGAATTCAGATATGAAATTGCAAAATTACTGACTGTTGTATTTAACCTATTCCTTAAATCAGCCACTATACCAGATGACTGTAGGATATCTAATGTAGTGCTGATTTAAAAAAAAAAAAAAAGGCTCCAGAGGCGATCCTGGTAACTACAGGCCGGTAAGCCTAACTTTAGTACCAGGGAAATTGGTTGAAACTATAATAAAGAACAGAATTATCAGATGCATAGATGAACACAATAGAGTCAACACACCTTTTGTAAAGGGAAATCATGCCCCACCAATCTATTAGAATTCTTTGAGGTGGTCAACAAGCATGTGAATAAGGGTGATCTAGTTGATATTGCGTACGTGGACTTTCAGAAAGCTTTTGACAATGTCCCTCACCAAAGGCTCTTAAGCAAAGTGAACATTCATGCAATAAGAGGGAAGGTTCTCTCATGGATCAATAACTGGTTAAAATATAGAAAACAAAGAGTAGGAATAAATGGTCAGTTTTCACAGTGGAGAGAGGTAAATAACAGGACCCCCAAAGATCTATACTAGGACCAGTGCAGGTCAACATATTCATAAATAATCTGGAAAAAGGAGTAAACAGTGAGTTGGCAAAGTTTCCAGACAACATAAAATCACTCAAGATAGTTAAGTCCAAAGCAGACTGCAGAGTTACAAAGTGATCTCACAAAACTGGGCAACAACATGGCAGATGAAATTCAATGTTGATAAATCCAAAGTAATGCACATTGGAAAATATAATACCAACTATACATATAAAATGATGGGGTTTAAATTAGCTCTTACCACTCAAGAAAGAGATTTTGGAATCACTGTGGATAGCTCTCTGAAAACATCCATTCAATGTGTAAGCGGGGGAATAGTCCCGCTATTGTGGGGAACTTTCCTGGCTTCTGCACTACCCCAGTGAAGTGGGCTAGCAAAAGGATCTGAGTCCTCGCTCCCACTTCCTTTACCCAGAGGCCTCCCTGCCCTTGAGGATTCCCCTTCCACTCTCCTGTCTGGCAGAGTCCTCGTAACCCCAACAAGGGTGGGCCCAGGATTCCTGGGGGGCTCAACCCCCCAACCCTGCTGTGGTCACCTGGGACAGGGGCTAGGGTGTCCCCACTCCGGGGTACTCTCTCTGCACTGGGCACCTCCCTGACCCACTGATCATTTCATACAATTTAAAGCAAAAACAAGTTGTTTAATTAACAATTAATTTAAAAAGCAGAATAAGGACAAATGGGAAAGGTTAAAGGAAAACACATCACCCTGCTCTGTGGCAGGGAACATTACAAACAGTGTCTCTGGACATCAGGGCACTTCACAGTCTGTTCCTTGTAGGTCCCAGGCCGCCTTCTCAGGCCCTGGCTGTGCTGCAGGGATGCTGCGAGTTGGACACTTGCAATGGTGGTGGCCACACACCTCCGGGCTTTGGGTGGTGGGACCCTTCTTCCCAGCATCAGCCCCCCGTCGGGTTAAGATCCCCCTCCCAGTCTGGCCTGCAAGAACCCTTGGCTGGGGGTGTCTTTCTGCGCTGGGCCCTTTGCCCAAGGCCCCCCCCTTGGCTGGCCCCAGTTGCTCACCACACCTGGCTCTGTAGCTGCAGCTCTGCTCCCAGCACAGGATCTGCTCTCCCTGGGCTGTGTCTCTGGCTCTGCTCCCAACTCTGACCTGCTTCCTGAGCTGCTTTTCTGGCCCTTCTGGATCTGGAACGGCTCTGCTCCCCAGCTCAGCTCGGGCCCCTGCTTTCTCCTTAGCTCGGCCGCACTCTGTCTGACTCAGGCAATTCCAGCTCACATGGAGGCCGGGACCTCCCTGGCCTCCTGACTCCCTGATTAGCCTGCCCGCCCTGTCAATCAGGCTCAGAAGCTGAGGCTGACCTGGAGCATTGGCCTCTCCCCATTCTTTTAGCGCTCGGAGCTAGCCAACCAAAACACCCCCACTGAATGTTAGTAAGGGGCAACAGTCCCTTCTTTTGACCCTTTGACCGCACGCCTGTCCCTGTTTTTCATTAGTTGTCCCCTGGAATCATTTGGGTTTTGGGTCCTGTGGGTCCTCCCCTTAGGCTGGGGGGGATCCTTTAGCAGTGGGCGGGCTTCCGCCCGCCCACTTCCCGGACACCCAATATGTACAAATGTGCAACTGCACGCAAAAAAGGTAACAATGTTAGGAACCATTAGGAAACAAATAGATAATAATACATCAAATGTCATAATGCCACTATATAAATCCATAGTAAGCCCACATCTTGAATACTGCGTGCTGTTTGGGTTACCTTATCTAAAAAATGTATATTAGAATTGGAAAAAGTACAGAGGAAGGCAACACAAATGATAAGGGGAATGGAACAGCTTCTCTATGAGGAGAGATTAAAAAGACTGGGACTGTTCAGTTTAGAAAAGAGAAGACTAAGAAGGGATATGATAGAGGTCTGTGAAATCAAGTATAGTGTGGAGAAAGTGAATAAGAAAGTGTTATTTACCTCTTCTCTTAACACAAGAACCAGGGGTCACCCAATGAAATTAATAGGCAGCAGGTTTAAAACAAACATAAGGAAGTACTTCTTCACAGAACATACAGTCAGCCTCTGAAACTCATTGCCAGGGAATTTGGGAAGACTAAAAGTACAACTGGGTTCAAAAAAGAATTAGAGAAGTTGGTGGAGGATAGGTCCGTTAATGGCCATTAGCCAACATGGTCAAAGATGCAACTTCACGCTCTGAGTGTCCCTGAACTTCTGACTGCTAGAAGCTGGGAGTGGACAAAGGAGGATGGCTCTTGATAATTGTCCTGTTCTGTTCATTCCCTCAGAACCATCTGGCACCAGCCACTGTCGGAAGACAGGATTCTGGGCTAGATGGACCATTGGTCTGACCCAGTATGGCCATTCTTATGTTCCTGTGCATTTTGATCAGCTTGGGATTGGGGTCTGGCTCTGCATCTCTGCAGTAGACTATACCAAAATCCTAGATCTAAGAATTACTGAAGCTTGAAGAATCTTGGTCTGAATTTTGCAGCTGAGCATAAATGTGGGTATTTTGTTTGCTTTTTGACTAGGACATAGTATGATGGACACCCTAGCTGTGGCCTTACGTGTGGCAGAAGAAGCAGTAGAAGAAGCCATTTCCAAGGCAGAGACATATGGTGAAAGCCTGGTAAAAATTTTTATTAACATTCAGCTGGCTTATATAGATCAGTTTTTTCTTTATTCAAGTAATAGTGGAAAGGTGAGTGAAAATCAAAGAAAACCTAATGCAGTGATGAATTAGCTTACTGCATTAGCTAAAAGAATTGTGTGCTGTTTCTCTGAAAGTTATTATCAAGATAGCATGCATGTTCCACTTCAGAAATACAGGATATTCCAATAAATTAGTTACTTACATTCAGTTCTTTCTGCATACAATGCGAAGTAGGATGTTACTCATTTTTCTTTTTATATTGATCTTGTAAAAACACCACTCAAATGTGACTCTGTAGTATTTATAAATTGTATCTTTGTGCAGGACAAACAGAACGAGGCTTGTTATTTACGGGAACATAAGGAGGAACTGATTGAAGAGCTTGCCACTACCATAGTGCAGAAGGTATGTGATGCAGCTTTGCTGTTGCGAATTGTATTCTTTGGAATATTAAATGGCTAGAAGACAGCCCTGTAGTCTATCAAGGTTTGATTTAACTCACGCAAGATGATACATATCAGAAAAGGATTGAATGTGTATGTGTGGATGACAAGAATATCCAGGAGAGGAACAGTTCAGTGGAAAATATCCTGCCTCCTGCTGCAGCAGCTCCTGGAAAATTGGTCAGAAGACTGATTCTCCTGAATAGGTTTTAAAAACCTGGACCATTCCAGACAAATTGGAACTGTTGGCAAGTTTGTCAAAAGCTGCCTGTCGATGAGATCTGTTTCACTATAGAATAATTTCCCAAAGACCATTACAAATCAGACAGGGAAATGTGCATACATACATAACATAGAGCTGTGCAAGTAATCGAGGAAAAAAATTGTTCTGGAGCGATCTGAAACGAAAAATTTTCTTGGCAAAACTAAGCACCAAAAATTTCATTTGGGGTCAAATGAAACATTTTGTTTTGATTTTAGGCACTTTTAACTCCTTTTTAAAATTAAAACAAAGGAAATTTGGAAACGTCATTGGAAGAGGGCAGGGGAAAAGTGTGTTCTCCTCTATAGCCTTGTGGCTAGAGCATTCACCTGGAAGGTGGTAGACTGGGGTTCAGATACCTAATCTGCCTGTATGGGGACTCCCATATTGCAGATGAGTGCCCTAACCAGTGGGCTATTGGGTAACAGGTCACCTCCTCCTCCTCTTGCTGTTTTACGAATAGCACCTAAGTGCCGTTGTGAATCTAGCCTGAAAAAAAAACCTTCTAGCTGAATCTCTTTGGCGAATTTGTGTCAAAAATGTTTCACTGAGCTCAAGTATTACAGAGAACAATCCTACACTTGCAGGGAGATGGATTACTCTACTCGATAATCTACTCTATCTTTTTTTGTCTGCAGATGAAGTAGATTTTCAAAGGTACATTTTCAAACGCTTAGGGGGGGAAGTGAAGGTAGCTATAAAAATATATGTAACAAATGAACAAAAGAGGAAGTTCACAGTAATGAATATAAATCAGAAGCTAGCAATTACAGACCATAGGGAAAGCAAAAGGACAGAAGGGAAAATCAGTGGCTAGCAGAGTTAAGGACCAAAACAAAGGGATTTTTAAAGTATATTAGGAACAAAAGGAATCCTAACTATGGTATTGGTCCATGACTAAATGAAAATGGTAGAATTGTCAATAATAATGCAGAACAGACCAAAGTGTTCAATGAATATTTCTGTTCTGTATTGTGGGGGGGCGGGGGGTACAGATGATGTGGTCTTATCAGATGATGGTGAAACACTTTCCATTCCATTCCACTCGGGAAGATGTTAAACAGCAGCTACTAAAATTGAGCATTTTTAAATCAGCAGCTCCAGACAATTTACCAAGAGTTTTAAAAGAGGTGGCCAAACAGATCATTTAGTATTAATGTTGTAGTATTTTCTCTCTGTATTTGGCACTGGTTTGACCACTCCTGGAATTCTGTGTCCAGTTCTGGTGTCTGCAATTCAAGAAATATGTTGAAAAGTTGGAGAGGGTTCAGAGAAGTTCCACGAGAATGATTAAAGGAACTGAAACTCTGCCTTATAGTGTTAGACCTTGTCTACACTGGCAAGTTTCTGCATAGTAAAGCAGCTTTCTGTGGTGTAACTCCTGAGGTGTACACACTGCCAAGCCACTTAGTGCACAGAAACTGCACAGTTGCAGCGCTATAAAAAAAACAACCCCAACAAGAGGCATACAGCTTTTTATGCCAGGGGTACAGCGCCGCGGTGCCAGTGTAGACACCGTGGTAGATTACAGTGCTGTGATTGGCCTCCGGGAGGTGTCCCACAATGCTTGTTCTCGCCTCTCTGGTCATTGATTTGAACTCCACTGCCCTGCCCTCAGGTGACCAACCGTGAGCCCCACCTCTTAAATTCCTTGGTAATTTTGAAAGTCCCCTTCCTGTTTGCTTGATGACGCATGCAGTGGTCTCAGCACATCTTTCCAGGTGACCAAGCCTGCTCCACGTACCAGGCAATCCGTACTTGGAGCAATGCCGAGCTGCTGGACCTCATCAACATTTGGGGAGAGGAGGCAGTGCAGTCCCAGCTGTGCTCCAGCCGTAGGAATTATGTTACCTACGGACAGATTTCATGATGCATGACAGAAAGGGGCCATGACCGGTACAGTGCAGTACAGGGTCAAAGTGAAGGAGCTGCAGAACGCCTACCACAAGGCACAGGAGGCAAACCGCCGCTCCGGTGCTGCGCCCATGAGTTGCCAGTTCTACAAAGATCTGGAGTGGATGCTTTGGTAGCTCGCATGCCAGTCGAGAGTGCACTGAGCCAGGAAGAGGAAATCTTGGATCAGAATGTGGAGGGGAAGGGGGACCCAGAGGCAGAGGACGACTCGGAGGTCAGAGATGCATGCAGCCAGGAGCTCTTTTCTACCCCGGAGAAGGCCAGCCAGTCACAGCTGTCGGATCTTGGCAAAGCACAAACAGGAGAGGAGGCCCCAGTAAGTGGCTTTGATTTTGGGAATTGCTGGAGCAAGTTGCTGGAGGCGGACGGGTTGCAGAAAGCAGGTTTGTGTCTGTATGATGCTCTTACCACCACATGCCTAGTCTGAGCGGCGGAACAGGGTGTTGATTGACTCACTCACTTCATGGGAATCTGCCTCCGGGATCTCCACAAAATTCTCATGGAGATACTGGGCAATCCACTGCCGCAGGTTCTTTGGCAGAGCTGCTTTGTTTCTTGTCCCATTAAGGGTAACTTTCCCGCGCCACTCTGCCCTCACTGGGGCAGGGACCATTGCTGCACACAGGGGAGCCACATAAGGGCCAGGGTGGAAGCTGCAGTATGGGGAAGACCCTCCCTTGATTCCCTGCTCACCCTCACAAGCAAGATATCTTCCATAATGAACACAGCCTGTGGAAAATGTGGGGACAGTAATGATTATAAGGCCCCCCCTACAGTGTTAGCTCTCCCCAAGAGCCACGTGCCCACAGTACAGTATGGTCCTAGAACACTGATTTCCTCTGCCCCTGCGGTTACTCACCATTTTGGGGGTCTTGTGGCTCATGTGTGCTTGCCTGGGGTCAGCCAGTTCGTGACAGGTGTGTGAATAGTGGCTGTGTTTTAAATCACTGAATCAGTGGTCTGTGTGTTGCAAACAATACTGCTTCTGTAAAATGTTGCATTTTGGGTTCACAGAGATGACCTTGGGAGCCCAGCCTCCCTCTTTGTTATGGCCGGCTGAACGGCTGCGCAGAATTAGAAAGTGGCCACGAAAAACTAAAGAGGACTTTCTGCGTGATGTCATGATGCACGCTGCGGCCGAAAAACAAGAATTGAAGGAGTAGCGGGACAGCGAGAAAAGGGACTGAAAGGAGAACGTGGCGTGCCAGAACGAAGCCATGGAACCGTTATTAAATGTTATGGAGTGCCAAGCGGATACGCTCCAGGTGCTACTAGCACTGCAAACTGAGCAGCTCCGCACCACCCTCCCCTGCAGCCGCTGTCGCAAAACTCTTTCCCATGCACCCCCCAGACACCGTCAACACACTCGTAACCTCCTGACTCCAGTCTGTACCCGCGGCATTCCACTCCTCCCCCGTCACAGTCCAGCCCTGCGGACTCCCAGTACCCACTGCACTCAACACCCGTCCCTCTGCAGTTTAGCCCGGCTGAAGTACAGTACCCGCTGCACTGTACTCCAAAGGACAAGGTTGCATATGATACCTGGACATACACAAATCTTTAACCGTCCCGGGACTCCACCTCTGCCTGGGACCCTCCCTTCCCCCATCCCCCACAGTGCTGATGTGTTTTTTTGTTTGTCTCTGTCCTCCGGTTGTTGTTTTTTAATAAAAGAATTGTTTTGGTTTGAAAGCAA
Source organism: Platysternon megacephalum (assembly GCA_003942145.1). Classification (NCBI taxonomy): domain Eukaryota; kingdom Metazoa; phylum Chordata; order Testudines; family Platysternidae; genus Platysternon; species Platysternon megacephalum. The sequence goes on from QXTE01000166.1 coordinate 978,713, forward strand.
TCTTTATTCCATTAATTGAAAGCAAACAGAGCCCTGCAAAGCAACAGTCAATTTTCTTAAACCTTCACAATGCATCGTCTGCACCAATCACAATCACCTCCTAGCATTACAAGCACTGCACTCCTGAGCATCGCAACAAATATTAGTGGCTTTCAGCTTCAAATTGCTGCCTCAAGGCATCCCTGATCCTTATGGCCCTGCACTGCGCCCCTCTAATAGCCCTGGTCTCTGACTGTTCAAATTCAGCCTCCTGGCGCTGAGCCTCAGGAGTCCAGCCTTGAGTGAAGCTTTCACCCTTCCCTTCACAAATATTATGGACCGTACGGCACGTGGCTATAAGCATAGGAATATTGTCATCCGCCAGGTCCAACCTCCCATATAGGCAGCGCCAGTGGGCCTTTAAACGGCCAAAAGCACACTCAACAGTCATTCTGTACTTGTTCAGCCTGTTTTTGAACCACTCCTTGCTGCTGTCAAGGTTCCCCGTGTATGGCTTCATAAGCCACAGCATTAAGGGGTAGGCAGGGTCTCCCAGGATTACAATGGGCATTTCGACTTCCCCTTCGGTGATTTTCTGGTCCAGGAAGAAAGTCCCTGCTTGCAGCTTACTGAACAGGCCAGTGTTCCGAAAGATGTGTGCGTCATGCACCTTTCCGGACCAGCCTGCGTTAATGTCCGTGAAACGCCCACAGTGATCCACAAGCACTTGGAGAACCATAGAGAAATACCCATTCCGATTAATGTACTCGGTGGCTAGGTGGTCTGGTGCCAGAATTGGAATATGCATTCCATCTATTGCCCCTCCACAGTTAGGGAAGCCCATTTGTGCAAAGCCATCCTCAATGTCACGCATGTTGCCCAGAGTCACAGTCTTTCGGAGCAGGATACGATTAATGGCCCTGCCCACTTCCATCAACACGAATCCAACGGTCGACTTTCCCACTCCAAACTGGTTAGCGACTGATCGGTAGCTGTCTGGAGTAGCCAGCTTCCACAGTGCAATTGCCACGTGCTTCTCCAACAACAGAGCAGCTCTCATTTTCGTGTCCTTGCGCTGCAGGGCTGGGGCGAGCTCATCACACAGTCCCATGAATGTGGCTTTCCTCATCTGAAAGTTCTGCAGCCATTGCTCGTCATCCCAGACGTGCATCACGATGTGATCCCACCACTCAGTGCTTGTTTTCTGAGCCCAAAAGCGGCATTCCACTGTGGTCACCGCCTCCATGAATGCCACAAGCAATGTCGCTCATGTCGTAGCTACTACATGTGGCGAGATCAATGTAGAACTCTTGCCTTTGTAGTTTAAGGAATAACTCCACTGCCACTCGTGACGTGTTAGTCAGACCGAGCAGCATATTGGTCAACAGTACAGGATCCATTCCTGCAGACCGAAGAGGCAGAGCGCGCAGTACACAAACCGTTGAAAGATGGTGCCAAATGTGGACAGAAGCACAGGGATTGCTGGGATGCAAAGCAATGCATCACAGGACATTGGGACAAGACCCAGGTTGCCTGCGACTACCTCCACCTTCCCACAATTCTTAGTGGCAGAAGAGGAAGAGATGCTCTGTGGGTTAGCTGCCCAGAGTGCACTGCTCCAGATACCGCTGCAAGTGCCGCAAGTGTGAACACACGATTGCGCAGGCAGCTGACAGTGTGAATACACAACAGCGGTTTCCCTTCAGCACTCTCTGAGTGGCGATGTAGCTGCCAGCGATGTAACTCTGCCAGTGTAGACATATCCTTAGACTCAAGGAGATCAACCAGTTTCGTTTAACGAAGAGAAGGTTAAGGGGTGACTTGATTATAGTCTTTAAGTACCTCCATGGGGAACAAATATTAGAAAATGGGCTCTTTAGACTAGCAGACAAAGATGTAACATAATCCAATTGCTGGAAGCTGAAACTATACAAATTCAGACCGGGAAATAAGGTGTACATTTTTAACAGTCAAGGTAATTAACCAGTGGAACAATTTACCAAGGGTTGAAGTGGTTTTTCATCAGTGGCAATTTTTATATCAAGATGGGATGTTGTTCTAAAACATATGCTCTTGTTCAAACAGGAATAAATTCAGAGAAGTTCAATGGCCTGGGTTATGCAGGAAATCAGACTAGATGATCACAGTAGTCCCTTCCAGCCTGAGAATCTATGAATCTAAGGAAATGGTGCTTAAGCACCTAACTCCCGTTAAAAGTCAATAGGAGTTAGGGTACTTTTGAAATCAAGCCCATATCCTTTATTCTGTGATTCCATACCAATATTCATCTACTTATACATTTTCTAAGAATAAGAATGCATACTTGGCTTCCAGATATAGATCACATTAAGTACCATTGGTGGGGTATAGATTTCCATATTGTTTTAATTCAGCTCTGGTGTTCCTACAGATATTAGATAATGACTTTATTGTAACTCTCTTGTGCACTTGCAAACCCTCTGACTTCAGATAAGAAGAAATTAGTGCAGGTTGTGAAAATCAAACTTCAATTAGCTGGGGCCGAAGCTAAAGGAAACTCAAACTTTCTATTCCACGCTGCTCATCTTGACACAGCCAATGCATTTTGAGCCATATGGCTCTGGCAGTACTTTCCAGTCACCTTTTTTTTTTCTATTTCAACCCTACAGATTATAAGAAAGCAAAAAAGTAAAGCTGAGCAGGCGGAGGCTGATTTTGATTGGCCACAGTCCAGAAGCAGCGGTCTGGCATCTGTTGCTGTTTCAGATCAGAGCATGCTGACTTTTCCAGGCAGTCACAGGGGATCCTACACATTATGGGTGAGTGACCAAACTCAACCATCTAAATTTTCTGCTGCAAGAAATTGGAAAATAGAGATGATAGAGATGGGCGTGCTGACTAGAATGTTAAATGCAAATATACAACGCATGATCATTAAACCCAAAGAGTAAATGTTGTTTGCATACCACAATCTGATGATCAGGTGAGATGTAGGGCCCTTGGCCGTTGCTGTCACACTACCTCTCTCTTCCAACACGCTCTATGCCAGCTTTATGTCAGTGAAGCTTTCCTCACTGCAAGAGGAATGTTCTCTTGGCCATTTTTGTTAAGTTTTCATCCACTTGGCACCGCTGTAGCAGACCACAGAGTGCAGCCCAGGGAGTTTTTTCATTATCGTCAATCATCACAGCAAACAGTGGGGAAACAGATGTTGTTGTGCCTGGATGGTAAATGTTGAGGATCATTTTGAAAATCCCCACTCTGGCATGGCTGCCCCAACTTTTCTTTCACAGGGTGAACAGGGACTGTGTTAGAGCAGCGGTTCTCAAAGCCTGTCCGCTGCTTGTTCAGGGAAAGCCCCTGGCGGGCCGGGCCGGTTTGTTTACCTGCCGCGTCCGCAGTTTCGGCCGATTGCGGCTCCCACTGGCCACGGTTCGCCACTCCAGGCCAATGGGGGCTGCGGGAAGGGCTGCCAGCATATCCCTCAGCCCGCGCCGCTTCCCGCAGCCCCCATTGGCCTGGAGCGGTGAACCGCGGCCACTTACAGCTGCGATTGGCCGAAACTGTGGATGCGGCAGGTAAACCAGCCCAGCCCGCCAGGGGCTTTCCCTGAACAAGCGGTGGCCCTAGTTTGAGAACTACTGTTCTAGAGTATCCTCTGGACTGAGAGAAATGAGTAAGTTTCAAGCTAGTCTTTTCCAATGTATATACTACTACTTTGTCCACTGAAGTCAATAGGATCCTTTCCAGTTATTCCACTGTGCTCTGGATCAGCCATACAAGGGGTGGGTGATTTAAACCGTAATATCGGGACTCTCTCTACACACACTGAGGTGTGCAAAAAGATACAGACACAACTTTGTGCCTACATTTTTTTCATTGCAGACCTTGAGCCTCTTTTTTGCAGTGGAGACCTCCTACTATATTGGGGATGTGGTTTTTTGGGGGGAGGAGGGTGCAAATTATTAATGTTCACCATTAAGTCAAAACTTGTGTTCGCTTCAGTGGAAACAAGATTTGATCCTTGGTGCTTTTTTCTCTAAAATAATTTTTGAAGCTTGGTTTGCTGTATTTTGAGTCTGTTAAATGTTATTTCTTGTTTTGTGAGCTGTTAACACAAGTCTAAATGTTGATTTTTATTTTGTTTCCTAGCTCTCTAAACAAATAAACTAAACACAGCTGCAGAGTACCGTGTAGGCCCCATGTTATATTAGAGTGTTTTCCCCTCCTTTTGCTTATTTTCTCAGCAAAACATTGTTAGCACCTGCTAAGCAGTGAAGAAAATCTACACAGGCTACAATAGTAAGATTTCAGTTACAGCAATAAGGGAAAGTGGGTGAAAATAAGCATCAGTAGTTTCTTTGGATTGGATGTTTTATGTTGAGAGATTCATTTCCCTTTTTAGACTCCCTTGTGACACTTCCCAGGTGTACCCTGGGCTGTGAGACATCTCATTAGTGAAAACAAGTAAAAGTTTATTTAAAGTACAGCGATTCAAGTGATAGCAAGTAGACGAATTGGAAACAAATGGTTACCTATAGAAAAAAATCATAACACGCATTGTAGAACTAGACTTACTTACTTAGCTACTTACCTGTCTTACAGAGCAGTGCTCACCTGAAGTCTTTCCACCTTTTTACAGCCACGTTTGGCAGTGACCCGCCATTCATAAAACAAGTCACTCTGTCAGCTGTCTTCTCAGTGAAAGGTCCCAGGTGCCTGTTTGCACTCCAGATATATTAGAACAATCCATTGTCCTTATTCATAAAGTGGTTATTTCCTGTATACTCCTTCCTTGTAGATTTCACAAACACTTTATCAGCATGTGGCTCAGGCTGCAAATAGGCATATACTGGGACACACAATGACCAGATGGGAAGATAAATGTCTGTTACCCCCTGCCTGAAAGGAACCTTCTGAGACATGCCACCTTCTGGATACTGCCTTAACATAATTTTCAGCATGTGCACATAACTTCATAATAATTATCATCTGTACAGACATTTCTCAATGATTATGAGGACCAGTGGGCTACTGGCTGTTGGTAGAGACCTCACACCATCCTTTAGTGACTCATTATGCATATATATATCTGACCCAGGGGATCCCTGTGAAACTGTATGTATGTATCCCTCTGCCCTGTTCCTCCGTCACGCCCCTCTTATGGTTCTACAAGCATATCAGACACCGTGATATCCAACTATTGGACAGCTTGTTTGTGACACCATGTTGGGGGCTGAAAAAAAAAGTAAATCCCCCACTGAGTCAATGAGAGTTTTGCCTCGGGGACAAAAGGAATGCTCTGTTCAAATCTTCGGGTTATTATTTTAAAAGTTTTTAATAGCAAACTGAATCCTGCTGTTCCTTTGCATTTAGAGAACTCAACATGCAATCAATACACGTTGGGATTCAGTACAGAAATAGCAAACAAGGTCATATCCCTATTTTTGTAATTTCACTTCAGTGAAACTCTTCTTTGTTTTCGGTTGTACTAGACTCGGTGGAGAAATTTGGACAGATAAAACTGGTCGTGTTAAAGTTGGTACCTTTATAATAACCAGCTACAAATCTTTAACTGCCATCAGTTTGTATTGGCTATTTAGACGTGATGGGTGCCATATAAGAATTTGAATAGAACAGAAGTAAGCCAGTCCATCTGGATTCTATTGAAACTCTAATCTACCCTCAGATCAGCAAAACAGAGCTCTGAGTTCCCAGTGAATACTTGTGGAACCTGTGGCTGCAAAGTGCCTCACATGGAGCAAGCAGAGAGCGGTCAGTGGCCACATGGTTCTGAATAAGAGCTGTGCTTGGCAAAGATATGAGCAGCAGGGGAGACCTGCATCTGTCTGCAGACTCAAGACTGAATTGCATTAGTTTACGAGTTCTCCTTTGAGAAGGTTATCCTAATTTACTAGAAACTAGATACTAGAAACTTAATTGTTTGTTCTTAAATGAAAGCGTAAGTTCTACAGAAATTGACATTTAGGCATCCATGCTCACTAGAGAAAGCTTCACACTGACCAGTGATAAGTGAGATTATATATGCACAAACTAAAAAGGCTGTGACCAGTCTAATAGAAGCAGTTTCAGCCTCTTCAGCTCACACCTCTTTCAGAGCCATCCCAGACAGAGTATTATCAGGACCAGAGCTGCATACATAGACCCATCTCCTAATAAGTATTTTGTAGGCAGAGTTTCTTCTGTTTAGGAATTTCTTCACAACCAACCAACCAAATTCCTGGGTGAAGCAAGCAAAAGCAGGTTAGATTAAATCAAGTGGAACAAGAATGTGAACAGGGAATGAAAGATGCACAGAGTACGGGAGAGAGATAGGACAACTATCTTTTTTCTAATGCAAAACTGGCAAATTACCATAGGTGCAAAAAGTGTATTCCTTTTGTATGTAAGATGGTAACACATTGAATTTAATCAGGATGATAGACCTAATCACATACAGTTGTTTAAACAGATTGCATGCTACAGCAGAAGGCATTAAAAATCCACATTTACCCACACAGTTTATTACAGATATCACCTATCTAAGTATAGAGGGAAATTGTTATAGTCTTAAATACCACTGTGTTCTAACTGATGTGAAATGCTGACTTTTAATGTCAACCACTGTACATGTCTGATCTGTGTCTGCTGGAAAATGCCGCTGGGCGGTCTGCATGACCTCCACAATTGTCCAAAATTGCTTGTTTCTAAATAATTGTTAGTTTAGTTAAGACAGCATTTTATAGTTCTGAGATAAATAGTGTATGAATACAGCCCAAGTTATAAATCAAGGGCAACAGAGTAAATAGAAACAGACTGTATGACATATTTGACTGTTTTGATTTTGGAAAAATGTGTTGATCTCCATATATATGTATTTTTAAAAGTATCTCTTCTGAAATATATTCTAATTGCTTAATTGTAAGTACTATGCTGTGGCACTAGCTATAAACTACCTTCTTTCTTCGCAAATTTCCTCAAAGTCCCATGCCAGCGTTAAATTGCTGATATAAGACTGAATGTAGTATTCCTTGTGTCCCATAAAAAGAGATGGATGACTCCATCTGTTTGTCATTAGCACTGTTTGGCGCAATAGACAATGTTAAGATGTCAGGAATTTTGAACAAGGGACAGGTTATTTTGTATCCTTTCAATATATTCCATTACTACAAGTCACTGCAACTTAAAGCAAACAACCATTTGGTGTACTGCTGGAATGCAGGTATCCCAATGTGCTGTAACTGGTCTATAAGTGGTCTTTATCTTTTGGCTAAAATAATGCTAATGTAAATAGAAATTCATTCATAATTTAGTGTATTTAAAACAGCTAGGAATATAGGAAAGAGGAGTGTTTCATTAAAATCCACATTATTGGTGCAGTCCAGGGGAAACAAAAATGTGCCAGTTAAGCTAATTATGTGAGAAATCAGGGAGTCGAACTATTAAAAATTGCAGGTCACTTGTGGTTCAGATTCATCAACATGTTTTAACTCTTTGGTTCGGTTCTGGTTCAGACACTAACTTAGAATGATGGTTCGATAACCATTTCAATCACGTTGAACCTGTTTGAACCAGTTCAGGTACATTTCCTGCAGATTAATGTCACACACACTTATGCTTGCATTATGCTTGTAACTTCTAGCAAAAGAATACAATGATAAATATTTCCTTATAGAAATTTTTTTTTAAAACAAGTTATTTGTACGCATTAGTAAAACATCCTCCAGAACTCTGTCAGTCATATTTTGACCGCTGAAGTGACAAAATAAATTTCAGTCCAGAAAATGCCCTTTCTACATTCACTTGCAGAGCAGGAACCAAGCCCTCAGTGGGGGAAGGGAGGTGTTCTGGGAGTTATAGTTCCCTTCTATGGGCAGTCCTCAAGTGGGCATGACAGGATAACTACCAGTCCCAGAACCCCTCTCTACCTCACCTCCTTCAATGGCTTCTTGGGAAGTTTAGTCTCTCCCCCTCCTCTCTCTCTCTCTCTCTCTCTCTGGGGTGGAGTAGGGAGAGACCCTTACTCAGGAAACCCAAAAGACCCTCCCCCCAGGATTATTGAACCTGTGATTTTGAACCAGTTACAGATTTTTGTTTTTTTGGATTTGGTTCCAGTTCAGGTTCATTGCGACTCGGAGGTTTTCAGTTCGGATTCAGTTTCCAGTTCACACAAAAACCCTCTCTGAACTGGTTTTCAGGTTTGGGTTCGGTTTGACTCCCTGTGAGGAATACAATATACTGAGAGTTATTTATTTGTTTAAATGATTTGCTTGAAAAAAAGGAGGAGCTAAAAACCTGCAGTCCTTACTTGGCTCTTATTCAAACAAACTACCCGTTGAAATCAGTGGAAGCCGTAAGTCAGGGGTAGGCAACCTATGGCACGTGTGCCGAAGGCGGCACACAAGCTGATTTTCAGTGGCACTCACACTGCCCGGGTCCTGGCCACCGGTCCAGGGGGCTCTGCATTTTAATTTAATTTTAAATGAAGCTTCTTAAACATTTAAAAAACCTTATTTACTTTACATACAACAATAGTTTAGTTATATATTATAGACTTATAGAAAGAGACCTTCTAAAAACGTTAAAATGTATGACTGGCACGCGAAACCTTAAATTAGCGTGAATAAATGAAGACTCGGCACAGCACTTCTGAAAGGTTGCCGACCCCTGCCGTAAGTGCTCAGAACCTCTTAGCATTTGTCCCAAACTTTATACAAAGCATTAAAACATTTCAAAGAAAGTTTAACAAAGTGGATCCTGTTTAGCAGACATAACAGAGCAGGACAGCGGCATGGAGCAAAGAAAGGATTACAAAGCAGGAAATATATGCCAGCTAACACCGATTCACATCTTTTTACTATATATCATAAACCATGCTATAGAAATACATGTAAAATGTATTCTATAAATATAAAAATACAGATAAAATATAAACAGGTTTTTAGACATAATTTGGTATCTATTGTTTAGAATAATTGAAATGTATTCTACAGAATGTGTTGCATGTGTTGCATCCCAATTACCTGGGTGCCAATCACCTGGATTTCAATGTGTTAGCTCCTGTCAGTTTCCTCCTTATGAAAGTCAGCAGCAGCACCGCCTCCTCACTGAAGCCCAGCACAGACCACGAAATTAACAGCAAATTACTTACTTTTAAAAAAAAATTAAAAAATGATAATTACAAGATGCTCATCCCTCAGTTAAAGGATTGTATAGGGTAAGGATTTTATCTCTTGTATCTAGATGCTGAAGTACAGTGAAATAAGAGAGGGATGAGAAAATAAAACAAAAGTGACTATCACCTTCCTAGAATTCAGTCAGATGTGCTTGAAATATTTTCTTTCAATCCTCATTTTAGCTTCCAGATAGAAACAAGAGACGTTATCAAATGATGAATAAACTGCCCATTCTTCCATTCTTTTCTTTTTTTGGGGTGGAGGGGGGAAGGAGAGAACAAAAACTACAAATATCAATTTATCTCCCCTGAAAATATTCAGGTAAATAAAAATACTCCTGTTGATCCCATGTAAATACATCCCAAAATATGCCCATAGAACATTAACCCCTCATTCAGACATTATAAGAGCGATTTTAAAAAATTGATGTTACACTGACGGTCCTTTATAGAGTTTATTTACAATCCAGGGTTCACTAACATTCGTTCTCCAATAGCGTTATAGCAGTGAGCTTTATAAAGTGTACACTGGTATTCATTAAGTGATAGGAGGCATTGTGTGCAGACAGTGTTACCAGTGCCCCTCCAATCAGTTAAGAACCACACTGTCGTCTTATTATGTTGGAAGCTCCCAATGAACCAGTCTGTTTATAGAAAAAGCGGTGCCATTCCAATACAGTCAGTTCTGTCCATCAACAGGCAGCTGTAATTATTCATTAGGAACTATGTCAAGAGAGAAAATTGGAGTGAGGATGTAAGTGCCTGGTATTTCTTTTTCTAACAATATTCTCACAGCAGAATGCCACTAGATAGGATTTTACAAGAAGAGAGTAGACCAGGGGTCGGCAACCTTTCAGAAGTGGTGTGCCGAGTCTTCATTTATTCACTCTAATTTAAGGTTTCACGTGCCAGTAATACATTTTAACATTTTTAGAAGGTCTCTTTCTATAAGTCTATAATATATAAATAAACTATTGTTGTATGTCAAGTAAATAAGATTTTTAAAATGTTTAAGAAGCTTCATTTAAAATTAAATTAAAATGCAGAGCCCCCCGGACTAGTGGCCAGGACCCGGGCAGTGTGAGTGCCGCTGAAAATCAGCTTGTGTGCCGCCTTCGGCACGCGTGCCATAGGTTGCCTACCCCTGGAGTAGACTCATCACAGCAAAGTGTCTGAAAATTTCTGTCAATACTATAATCTTAGTTTCCAATCTATGACATATCGTACTAAGATTCTACAGTGATTTGCACCTTGAAACAACCAAAGAAGAAAAAAGTATATGCAGTTCACATAACCGAATGACATGTTTGGTTACAGTGCCACCTGCTGATGTATTTATTTATTGCACTGAATGAAGGTTGATGTACTTTTTAAAAATTACTCCATTTTGGCTAGGAAGCTTTATAGTTAGTTTAAAAAAAAATTGTAAAACTGATAGTTATTGATCCACTTGGAGAAACAGAACTTTTGGCTAAAAAAAGAAAAAAAATGAACCAAGATAGTTAAGTCTCAGGCAGACTGCGAAGAGCTACAAAAGGATCTCTCAAAACTGAGTGACTGAGCAACAAAATGGCAGATGAAATTCAGTGTTGATAAATGCAAAGTAATGCACATTGGACAACATAATCCCAACTATACATATAAAATGATGAGGTCTAAATTTGCTGTTACCACTCAAGAAAGAGATCTTGGAGTCACTGTGGATAGTTCTCTGAAAACATCCACTCAATGTGCAGCAGCAGTCAAAAAAGCTAACAGAATGTTGGGAATCATTAAGAAAGGGATAGATAATAAGACAGAAAATATCATATTGCCTCTATATGAATCCATGGTAGAGATTAATAAGACTGGGACTTTTCAGCTTGAAAAAGAGACAGGTAAGGGCAGGATATGATAGAGGTCTATAAAATCATGACTGGTGTGGAGAAAGTAAATATGGAAGTATTATTTACTCCTTCTCATAACACAAGAACTAGGGGGCACCAAGTGAAATTAATAGGCAGCAGGTTTAAAACAAATAAAAAGTAGTATTTTTTCACACAACGCAGTCAACCTGTGGAACTCCTTGCCAGAGGATGTTGTGAAGGCCAAGACTATAACAGGGTTCAAAAAAGAACTAGATAAATTCATGGAGGATAGGTCCATCAATGGCTTTTAGCCAGGATGGGCAGGGATGGGTGTCCCTAGGCTTTGTTTGCCAGAAGCTGGGAATGGGTGACAGTGGATGGATCACTTGATGTTAACCTGTCTGTTCATTCCGTCTGGGGCACCTGGCATTGGCCACTGTCTGAAGACCAGATACTGGGTTAGGTGGACCTTTAGTCTGACCCAGTATGGCCGTTCTTATTTCTGTGTGTTGCTTGGCGTGGTAGGTGCACCAACCGCAATTCAGCTTGGCCAACTGCGAAGAGCCCATTGCTATGGTACATGGCTAATTTTGCTACAGATCAAGCAGACACTCTCTGCCTTTAATACCTACATTTATTATTATTTTTATTTGTATTACTGTAGCATCTAGGTGTCCTAGTCATGGACCAGGACCTAATTGTACTATCTAAGGTACAAACACGGAACAGTCTTTTGCCACTTAAATCAAACTTTATACACTCAATACATTTTTAAAAAGCACGTAAGTCCCATTTTCAAAAATTGACATAGGAGCCTAAATCTGACTGAAAATCAGTGAAACGAAGGACAGATTTTTAAAGATATTTAGCTGCCTAAAGATACAGATACACGGCTACTGAGATTTTCAAAAGCCCCTATACACCTGATTCCCAGGGGTGCATAATAACGTTAAAAATTTGGCCCTAAGTTCCTAGGTGTCCAAGTCATTCTTTCAAAATGGGACTTATGGATTGTCTGCATGGTGGGGTAATGTGCATTACAGGGGTGCGATTTCTAAAGCACACTAACATGTTGCTCATTAATTGATCTGTGTAGACCCTGCTGGTGTGCACTAAAGGTTCCTTAGGGCACTTTAATATAGTGCTGTAATGTATGTACCAAACTCAAGTAACAATACTTGTCACGGGGGATGCTGCAGGACTAAGGAGAATGAATCTTATTCCAGATTGTAGAGCCACTTTATAGCCGCTACTGCAGATTCAAAGCTTCAGTAGCCTCTGCTTGGGTTACATCTCCCTTAGGTGGGGCACATTGCCGGTGGATCCACATAAATGCATAACTCTCAAGTTGCCCTCACCATTGTGGAGGAGCCAAACGCAGATCCCAAATCATCCATGCCTTAGAACTAATCATAAACATACGTCATATTACAGAAATTGAACCTGTTGACACATGTTCTAGCTAAATGCCTGCTTCTGTGTTCTGAATGCTGAAGAAGCCATTTAGCTGAAGTATCTCTCGGCCAAATTTAGTCTGTTTTCTTCTCATCTCAGGACAAGCTTCTCTTCCCCTTTCTTCCTGCACTGAACATGAGTGCTGACTCCATTTTATCTATAGCTGTCTGGGTTTCGAGTGCTTGCACCAGTGATTTTAACTGTTACCAATTTCAATTATCCCCCTGGTTATCTTAATAAAACACAATCTTATTACCTAGCTTCTAACCCCAATCTAAAACCGACATCGGCAATGTGAAATAGCTTCAAAAGGGCTTTTTAGAATGCAGTCAGCTCCATTGAATTCAAACCTCTCCCGATCCAGGAGTAAATGGAGCTTTGAATGAAGCAGCGTGGAGTGCTGGTTCGGCAGCAAGCTGTTAGGTCATGATGGATGGACTTGTTCTCTTCTGAGCTCCGTATGACTTTCTTCTGTCCTTGAGCCCTTTGGGACATCACATGGCATCACCAAAAGGAGGAAGGGAAGGAGTAGCTCCGGCAGAGCAACCTGAGGCAGATATTGATGCCAAGCCCAAGGAGCCTACATAAGGAGCAGAGAAGGGATGAAGGCGGCCTGATACTAGGCTGGGCTGAGGCACCTTTCTCCATCCTGCTCTTGTTCCTGTGGAACAGCAGTTGTGGTTGCATAGCACCAGCAGCTTCCTCTTCCTGGAGGCAGCAGAAGCAGCTTCCTCAGACCACTCTACCAGAGCTCCTTCTCCCCTCCTCAGGGCTGATGTGTCTTGGAGCTCCTGCAGCACCCAGGATGCCTTCTTCCTCTTGCCCTTTATGGGGGCTCGTTGGGGACACCAACAGCAGCTGCCTCATAATGAGGCTCCTACAGGGTTTGTGGTCCCCTTTCCACTCCTGCTCATGAGCAGCTATCTTGGGCTACTCTAGAGTGGCAGCAGCAACAGGCAGCTGGGGATTCCCTGCAGCGGCTGCTTGGGAAGCAAGGAGTCCAGGAAAGCCGTAAGAAGCAGCAACACCATAAAATAAGGAAAAGGGCCGAAAGTAAGCTGTGTGGAGCCTTCCTTTGGGTGAGGGATGCAGAGTATTTGGGGGGGGGGGGGGGGGGGGGCGGGNCCTCTTTGTGGGTGAAGGAGGGGCAGCAAAAGGCCTATGCACCACTGAAGTCCATGTAAGCCCTATTTGGGGGATTTAGATGGTGAGAAGGCCTTGTGCTGGGTGTCTGCCGAGGAGTGAATTTCCCCCTCTGTGCAGAAGAGGAAGAGTTTTGCGGGGGGGGGGGGGGGGGGGGGGGGGTTTAATTATCTGTGTCATGAATATGGGCATGCCCGTAACTGATTGTGGGTTGTGATAGGCTCCACCATTTTTCAAGGCAATATTGTCCCTCAAGCATTTTTTGCACTGCATCTGGACATATGTAGAACTGCCGTTGCCTTAAGGTTTTCTGGCCAACTAATTCACTGCTGTGCTCAAATGCAAATACAGGAGCAAGTAATTTGGGCAAAATCACAGGCACCAAAGAAAATCTAGGGGCAGTGAAAAATGACAGGATAATAATTTTTTTTAGAGCAGTCTTGCAGTTTTGTATTTATTCCCAATTGGATTTATCTGAATCTGGTTCCAAGATGCCTTGAAAGGAGATGCCTTGGTCTGAACTCTACATATTCCAAATAAACAGGTGAAAATTAAATGTTGTAATTGTTATAGTCAATATTCCTAAGTTCAGATACAAAAGTGATACATGTATACAAAGAGGATAATCATATTCAGTAAAACATAACCTTTCCAACGATACCTTACATGACCCATCTTGCATAAAACATCTTAGTTATGCCATATTCATATCATAACAATATTTCTATGAAGAATATGGGGTGTAGCATCACAATGGGATCCCTGGGGTGCAGCCTGGGATGGTGGGACCGCTGTGCCCCCTTAACTCTCCAGCCTGGGCTCTCTCTCACAATGCTTTGCTAGTGACAAGCAGCAAACCCTCCAGATGCTGTTATCACTCAGTACAACTGCATGTGGAGCCCCACACCCAGCTAGATTGCATGAGCCAATCATGAATCACACAGAGAAAGGCACCAGCCGAATTCTCCCCCCCCCCCCCCCCCCCCCCCCCCCCCCCCCCCCCCCCCCCCCCCCCCCCCCCNAATATGCTCAAGATGAACAGTGCAAGTTTATTAATTGGTTCACCACTTCATCATTGGAAAGTGGATATACACCAGTCGTCGTAAACCAGAGCAGATTTACCAAACACTTCAGGCAAACTCATTGGTAAAGATAAACAGTAAAACAAGTTTATTGACTACAAAAGATAGATTTTAATTATAAGCGACAGGCAAAAGTCAGAGTGGTTACCAAAATAAAATAAAATATAAGCACGCAGTCTAAACTGTCAACCCTATTAGACTGGGCAACCTCTAAGCAGTTAAGCAGTTTTTCTCACCCCACTGGATATTGCAGTTCATAATACACAGGTTTCACCCTTGAAACCTGGGCCAGTCTCCTCTGTTGGAGTCTTCAGGCTTCTGAGCGTCCTTGTTGCTTGCAGCATAGGTGGGGGCCAGCGAAAAGGCCAAGCATGGGGCCCCTGTGTTCTGTTTTATACCCTTAGTCCCATGTGCTTGGAGAACACAAATCCAGGCATGTCTAGTGGGCATTGCTGAGTTACAAGGTGAAGCAATACCCCTGTGTGTGTCCTGTGAGTGAGTCACTGAATTGTAACTCTTCTGCTGGACAATGGCTGGTGATGTCTGTTCAGCACCCACCCGGGCGTTGGTTACCTTTTCCCTTGTCATTGTCTCTGTAGGGCTAGTATCTGGGCGCGTCCCAAACCCACAGCATATTTTAGTGAAAACCATACAACACAATTCTTATAATTTTATATGCATTAATGATACACCTATTTAGATGAAACAATGGCTTTCAGCAGATCATAACCTTTCTCATGATACCTCGCATGGCATGCTTTATATGTAATATCACAACTATATGTAAATGAGGAATATGGGGGTTACAGAGCACTCCCCCAAGGTATAGAATTTCACACCCTCATTCAAATACTACCTGAAAATTCACTACTTCTTGTGAATTCTTAATAACAATTGTAAATATGTATTAGCTAGAGATAATATACATTATTCCCTCTTCTGGATTTCCCAGAGTCTTTTGCCTTCTAGAAGCCTTTTCGATGATAAGTGCTCCTGAGCAGAGACTGTCATCATCATTCTGTCTTGAGTGGTGCCAAGCCTGCTGTCAGCACTAAATAAACAACAACTTGGCATTACAGTACAGAGCACCTTTCATCCAAAGGTCTCAAAGCACGTTACAAACAGTTGCTGAGCCTAATTAATTGTCAGGGTGGGAAGTAAGGTAGTCCCCATTTTACAGTTGAGTAAATTGAACCACAAAGGGTGTCATGTACTCCTTGGACATGGTAGGTTGCAGGGGCACTACTAGCAGATCAGGCTTTTGTACCAGATTTGAACTATCTACAGAGCTTCCATCGTGGAGAAAAGAGATGATACTTTAATGCACTGCCAGGTATGGCTGTTACCAGCTCAGATAAGGCATGTTCCACACTGCACCACCTGGTGACTGAACATTATAATATGGTGTTCATATAATTGCCTAAGTTCATACAAGTTAGTGGCAGAGCTTGTTATCGACCCCATATCTCCTGATATCCTACCAGAATGCAGGGAAATTAAAATAACTATACTATTTTTAGCTGATGGAATTTTGAATTTTGAAGAGTAGGATGAAATCCAAGTATAAAGCAAAACTCTACACCAAAAGCAATTAGTGTAACTGTTGGTACCAAGTTTTAATAGTGGAACTTTTAAAATAAGTCAAGGGGCTAGATCCTCATATGGTTTTAACCAGGTGAAGATCTGGTCCAAGGTCTAAAATGGCTTAAAGATAGATATGTCTTTTGAAATTGACTGGAATCCAAAGGTGTAATGTTGTTTTTTGTTAATGGTTAAAGTGATTAATATGAAAGAATTCCTCTTTCTGATAGCAAACCCTGTTCCCCTGTTGTCTATAAAGGTCTTTTCAGCCAGGGAGTAAATGACTGGCTGACTTCAGGGAAGACAGTGCTGCTGACTGTGCTTTCACATGCACAAAGTAAACACACTCAAAAGTACAGAAAAAAGTTTTTCGTCTCTAATTTATTTCAGTTATAGTAACTGCCATAGGTACATCTGTTTTTCCAGTTGCAACTATTACCATTTAAGGTAATGTTCACTGAAGTCACACAGCTTCAGAATAGTTTCCTTTAATTAAAAAAAAATAAAAAATTGGCTTAGCCCAGCTTTTTAAAATTCAGCATGAGATAACCTTACTTGTACTCTATATACAGGTATTTAGTGCACTGGCACATTTATTTTCACATGTTGAGGATTTTTGTTATATAAGTAAATACCATCCAATGCAACTCACAATTATTTTATACAATGTTCTCAATTGGGGTCTATTAATTAACATGTGCCATTGAGCTGAAACGGAATACTCCAGTGTATCGTGCTAGAACTTGTGGCTCCGCATTGGCAGTGTTAACAATATTACAAGGCCATTACAATGTTATGGAAGGTTCAAATCGAGGACAATATTCTGGAATTTTCCCAGATCCTCGGAGTCCTGAAGCCCCACTAATCCCTCTTGCTTGATTCATTGCCTTTTTACTAATTCCCTTATGAAATCATAGAACTAAGCCAAGAGTACTGAGTGATTCACAATTAATTCCTCTGGCACGGGGGACTCCCTAGCTGGCATAAGGACACTACTGGCAGGAGGGGGGCGTGGCCAGAGAAGCAGCACTTGGCAATCTCTAGTCAGCATATTGGCCCCTAAGGGGCTGCTACAAGCCAAAGGGACTTAGACCAGCCCTGATGCTGCACCAGGGATCAATTGGAGTGAGGGGCAGGGAGGAAACAAAAATAGCTCAAAGTAAACTTTGCCACCTCTTTCATCCCTGCCCGTGCGAAGCAGATCTCTGATGCAGCTGAGGGGTCTGGCCCTTTCAGATTAACTACTTTGGTCAACTACTTTGGTCAAGCATTTGGACACCAGTTGAAAAATACAGAGCCCTAAAAATGTCACCACCCCCTGCATAAAGATGCTGCACAACTTCAAAGCAAACCCTTTTATTTGACCAGGGCCTACAAAGACAATCCCTTACTTGTACTCTCTAGTGACAGAGATTTTAGTCCCTAAGAGTGAACTGGACAAAGTAGACTGCCATTGGAAAATGCAGTGTCTATGCCATTCAGGCAGTCTAAGAACATGCTGTAATTGGAAACAAAATTATCTGTTAAAAAAATTGTGCAGCAAACGATATTGACTGATAATGAACAAAATTTTCGAAGTCAAGTGCCTGAAGTTAGGTTTCTTTATCCAAATTTCTACATCTAAATAAGTGGCCTGATTTGTAGAAGTGCCGAGCGCCCACAAATCCCTGTGCAATCCATGGGAGCTGCAGGTGCTTAGCATCTCTGAAAATGAGGCAACATTTAGATGCCTAAATATAGAGCCACAAACCTAATATTAGGACTCAAGAGCTAAAACTTCCAGCAGAGTGTGCTAGTATCTTCCAACCCGCAAAAGAAATGATTGTTTAAAAAAGAAGAGGGTGCTATATGCTTTTCTATTTCATTTTATTTTCTCATTTGTTTCATTGGGCCCTCACTCTACCCCCCACTGTTGTGTAATGCCATTATCTGGTGCCGTGGCTAAACATGAACTAAAATGACTGACCTGCTTATATGGTTCCTAAAGAAAACACTTTCCCCACAGATATGGAATCACTGTTCCATCTCAGTAGTATCTTGTCTCATAACTTACATTCCCTTTGAATGATATGCTATAACAGACCCTGTGTTAGAAATGGGTAGCAAACAGTATAAGAATTTGTGGAATCCATTGGCTGGATCCTGCTCTGTTCTGCTCTTGTTTTATGTGTATTCCCTGGCAGACAGAAGAATCCAAGAATTAAAGCTGCTTGAGACGCAGGTTTATTTTGGTTTTTCTGTTGTATTTTCTTTTCTTTTTTTAACCTCTTCAATTTGGCGCCACTGGAAGCAATGCGTCAGAATGTTCTGTATCACTGTTCTGGGCTTGTCCCTGGCTAACATGTAAGTGGACTGATGCTTTCAAGCAGCGCTCCCAGACTGACAAATTCATACGGCTTCACCTTGGGTAACTACGTTTAATCTTGTGCCTAGCAATACAAACAATTCCCTGCCTTCCTCACAGGAAGCAATTGCATTTTAAATGCATGTAAACACGCTATCCAAGACCGAGAATGTTGTTTTGAACTAATAAAATTCCATTCTCAGGCTGATTTCATTCCCTACACTTCTTTGACATGCACTTATCCAATTATCAGAATGTTACTGTTTACTGCTAATTGGAATTAATACTTCAATAGTTGGCTACTACTATTTTTAGATAATGTTGTTTGAATTTTATTTCAACAGAGGTCTCAGTCTGCATTCTCACTGACTAGTGAAGATACACCAAGCAAAGATCTGGACCTAGCGTCGTCTATGCCTGAGATTCTTTGGAGGCAGCAGAAAGGCCTAGTCAGGAGACAGAGGGAACACAAACTGTCTGCGTTACCTAGCTGGAAAAGTGTGGACAGACTGAATGAAACAAGTAAATATTTATAGTACCAGTATGACACCTTCTTCTGTTTTTCCTGTTGAACAAATAAAACTTGAAGTAAGCACCCAGTCCTGCTCCTATTGAAGTCAGTGGCAAAACTCCCATTGACTTCACTGAGAGCAGGGTCAAGCACTAAATAGAAAAAGAAAAAGCCTGCACTACCTTTGTGATGCCTCGTATGACAACAATAATCAAACAATGGCACTAATTATGATACTATTAGTTTTCCCTGAATAAGGACTTCAAAATTTGGCCCTTGGTGCATACAATAACAATAAAGTAATAGTAAACAGTGAGCTAATGAAATATTCATTGCTGTGTTAACTTCTGCTCCAAATAACCTCTTGTCATTCATATAGAAAGTGTTATTCTTATGGGTCCGAGTCCTGTCCAAGCCCTGGATTCAGCAAAGCATTTAAGCATGTGCTTAAATTTAATCACCCACTTAAGTCCCACTGAAGTCAACTACACAGTCATTTAGTACTTAGCAATTACTTAACCATAGCTTAGTGACAAGCTGATACAATTACTTTCTAAGGGTCCCTTGCTCAGACTAGTTCCTGTTTGTCATCTGAGTTCACAGTTGAGATAAAACATGGGTGTCCTGTAGAGGCTATTTTATATTTAATAGGTATCACATTAATTTGTGCAATAAACCCGCCTGCCCTGGTTTGCAGCTTTTTGTTAAAACACAAAATCCAAGAGGATCTCAACCAGTAGCTTAGTGCAGTAGTAGTAAACACCAGTGGTCTGATTCCCCACTGCCATGCACCTCAATTAGTTATTTATACCTGTGAAAAGTGAGTGTAAATCTCAACCACTCTAAGGGCTTGTGTACACTGGCAATTTACACCGCTGCAACGTTCTCGCTCCGGGGTGTGAAAAAACACCCCGCTTGAGCGCAGCACGTTTCAGTGCAGTAAAGCGCCAGTGTAAACAGTGCACCAGTGCTGGGAGCTCCTCCCCTCGTGGAGGTGGGTTTTTTAGAGGGCTGGGAGAGCTCTCTCCTAGTGCTCTGCTGTGACTACACAAGCCACGTTAAAGCACTGCCGTGGCAGCACTTTAGCATTGCCAGTGTAGACTAGCCCTAAATTAGTAGTGTTTACATCTACTTTGCAACTGCTTTGTACAGATGTAAATGACTGCACAAGGGCCAGGTGGCACAGAAACAGGCTCTGAATTTTCATTTACAAATGACCGGTTCCTGAGCTCATTTCTCTGCCCATTCTTATTTTTACACAAATAATTCATAATGTAAGGCACCAGTGACATCACAATTTGTGCCTCATGTCTTTTGTTATGTCAGGCAAGTGCCTTTTGATTTATATCAAAGCGGTTTCTAATAAACAGCATTTGACATCATTAGCTGGAGGGATAAAGTCAATGTTGCTCTTTGTAAGTAACTTCTCTGTATGTTGTTGCCTTCCCCCTGCTAATCAGCTAACATACTTCACTTTTCTAATCAACTAAAATAAATTTTAACAAATTCAGCTATGCCACAGGCAGGCAGCAGCTACTCAAAACAAATGAGCATGAACTTTGTATGTATTTTGGGACAATGGGAAGAAGTACAACTAGTTTGAATTTAATTGTTAAGCATTGAATGTTGGGGTTCCCCCGAGACACATTCAGTTCAACACCAGTCTTGTCACTCAGGTTCCTTTATTTGGCAGACAGCAAAGCTGTACTGAGCTGATCAGACTCAAGCATGGTGTGGATATAGGACGTACCACACATTCAAAGTTACACAACAGACCTCTTCCTTTATATGCATTAACACAATATATTGCATTTAGTATTCATTGCATCACATGTTTTGGGATTGGCTTGGTCACTTTGTAGGAACCAATCCCTGTACAGCACACAGTCACTGAACAACTTACTCGTTACCTCATTTTACTTTCCAGGCTTATCCATTGTTATCTTGTCCATTGTAAATGGTTTGCTGGTGTTCCCCCTTATCTGAGGTAGTACAGTCATTCTGTTTCTAGCCTGCTGATCCATTTACCTTCCTAATCCTGTCTCCCAAGAAATGAGGCCTTACCCGTGTCCAATCACTCATGTCAAGCCAGGACTACATTCCACTGCTTTTATTTTTTCCTTTTTATATTAGCATTTGTTTTATTTGCATTATAGTTTTTATTTTCTGTTCTTTCTTTTTTTAAGTTTATTACCCAGCAACACACTTTTAAGACCATAGTAGTTGTAATTATTCGAATGACTATTAACGCGAGGCTTAAAGTACGAAGCAGGCCATAGAAGCTCACCTCCTATGGTATAGCCCACTAGGGTGTGATTTTACATTGTAAGCTTAGTTTGTCTTTAAAGCATATTTTTATTTTTATTTTGCTTTTAGTTTAATTGCATTATAAAAAATTGGTACAAAATACAAACAAAATATTTATTACCACAGGAAATATAGTTGTCAAACAGAACAGAGGCTAATTAAAATAACATTCTCTGGTCCATACCAGAAGTGGTTCTTTTTAGCCACCACACAATACTTGTTATCAGCATAGACAGTTTTTACTTTACCAACATCCCAGTGTCTCAACTGTACTGTGCAATTTGGAGATTGTTCCCCCAGAGTCAACCCACATACCAGCAACTCTGTCTGTAAGATGTTACACCTGCACGTGTAAGTGTTCCCCAGGGGCAAACAGTAGTACAAGTCTGGGGCCTTCTAGACCTTGCATTGTCTTGCTACAGTATTTGAGGAGGGAATACAAACTTCTTCCACACCACATGGGTTGCACTGGTTTCACATTTAACTTTATGGTATTGGATCTTTGTTAACTTTCTTACCCTGCACCAACGGGTGTCACCCCTTTTGTAACACATTTTTAATTTTTCTGTGGCGATAAAAGAAGGCAAATGTTCTTGGTTCATATTAAGCCACGTCTAAGCTAAACTGCCAAGCCTGTCAACAGATTTAGATCTTCAAAAATGGTTTGCAAGAAGCAGAATTACTTCCTGGGGCACTTACTCAATTTCTTTGAATTAACATAAAATTTCGGAGTGAAAACAGGCCAAAGAGATTTAAATAAATTAATAATTAAAAATAAAAAGCCTGACAGATCTTATCAGTTTAATTACCGTTTTGTTGGTGGAGTGTTCTGGGGTTTTTGTTTTGATTTTGTTTTTGTTTGTAGTTTTGTTTATGCTCCAGGGAAAAATTGTTCCAAAACGCAAAGCATGGCTAGTATATGGCATATTTATTCCATAATTATGTTCTGTGTTGGGAAAATAAGAGTGCCAAATAAAATTTGTGATCTTGAGTTCCATATATTTACAGACATAAATTGAAGGGAGAAAAATACATAAAGATACATAAAAATATCAATATTTTAAATGTAACTGTTCATGTAAAAAATATGGTTTAAAACTTCAGAACAGTAATGCTCTGCCTGTGGCTTGTATTTGTGGCCTTCTAATGGTTAATCTGAACAGTCAATTGTGCCTCTGAAAGGAATCTGTATGGCAGATATAATTTGATTCAGTATGCTAAGAAGAGTATGCAAATCCACAATACTGTTTAGATCAGGGGTAGGCAACCTATGGCACACGTGCCGAAGGCGGCACGTGAGCTGATTTTCAGTGGCACTCACACTGCCTGGGTCCTGCCTGGTCTGGGGGGCTCTGCATTTTAATTTAATTTTAAATGAAGCTTCTTAAACATTTTAAAAACCGTATTTACTTTACATACAACAATAGTTTAGTTATATATTATAGACTTATAGAAAGAGACCTTCTAAAAATGTTTAAATGTATGACTGGCACGCGAAACCTTAAATTAGAGTGAATAAATGAAGACTCGGCACACCACTTCTGAAAGGTTGCCGACCCCTGGTTTAGTTCTACAGTCATTATGAGAAATATGAATAATAAACCCATCAGCTGTTCAAACTTCCCATTAAAAGACATTTCATGTCCTGTTGACAATGGAGTCTATATTTAGAAGCAATGTAAGCTTTACAGTTTGAGTAGATAAGTAGTATTTCTTGCATATTTTTCTTTTCTGAATTTTAGGTTAGCCTGAAACACAGGCTGTATAGCCTAACCTTGGAGCCTATTGTCACATATATTTTAAAAAGATGTCTCCACAGAATTCTGTGGTGACTTCTGATTAAAATAGGATAATCGGGAAGATCCCTGATTCAGGGTATGATAAAATCTATTGGTGTCTGTCATTATCTTGTGCTGGTCCCATCATAAAGGGTATGTCTACACAACAGAAGCTGTGCACAGACTAGCCTACTCAAGCTAGCTTGAATCCAGTTAGTGTGGATAGCAATAGCAATAAAGACAACATGGTGCGTGCTTCAGCATGGGTAGAGAAGCCTGGCAAGGACCCTGGGTACGTACTCAGCTCACTAGCCCGTGCAGCTAGCCCATTGATTTTGCTGTGTAAACATACCCAGAATGGCTAGTTGCTGCTAGAATCCTTATTTGACAAAAGTCAGCCTGTCAAACTGAAATAATAAAGTAATAATTAGGGGATTTGTTCTTGTTTTAATTTCACAGGTCCACCTCCTGTTTTACAAAGCACTGATGGGAACTGGGTGGCTTTGCAGAGCATTACGTTGCCTCGCCCTAGAATGCTTGCCAAACCAAAGAGCCAAGTATTCAAAGCTTTGGAGAATGAATCTAGTGTTGTGTCTGCTTATGACGAGATGGGCTCGGATAGCGAGGACGACTACGACTGGAATGTGGCCTTGAACAAGCTGCGTCGGAGGCCCAAGCAGTTGTCCGAGGATTCTTATTATACCGATTCCCAGTACAATACTGAATGGGCTTATGGCAGTGATCCGTACCAGCCAGTGACCTCACCTTCATCTGGGCTATACACCAATACAGAGACGGTGTACTCTGATTCTGAAACATCTTCAGTAAATTCCTCAAGGGAGGCTAGAGAATCTAGCAAACTTCCCTGGCTACAAAGGAGAACTCAGAGTGACAAACCCAGAGTGGAAAAAACACATTTACATGGAGAACTGGATGTAAATTTCAATCCACAGGCTGACAGTTTAGAGTATTCAGATAGCAGTGAGACTGAGGAAGTCCATTATGATTTAGAAAAGAGGTCTAGAAGGTGGAGAAAGAGCAAAATTGTCTCAGAAGAATTAAGTGAAGGAAAAAATCACACAAAAACCCACAAGAAGAATTTGAGCACAAATCAGGTAACTACATTTGCTTATATAGGAAGGATTGAGTAAGCAAAAGTAGGCGGGGGGAGTGGCACACTTTGTCAAAAATGGCATTACCTGTTTCTGAGTCCCTCAGAAGATGATCTTGAATGTCCTAAGAAGTAAAGCACAAAATGGGGTCTTGTATATATGTGCTACAGACCACCAAATCACACTAGGGAGCAGGATGACCAGCTCCTTAAGTACCTATCTATAATCTGTAGGGAAAAAATTTGTATGGCCATGGGGGACTTCAATTTGAGGGACATATGCTGGAGGTCTCAGGCTGCCAGTACTAAAACATCCTTGGAATTTCAAAATATCATAGATGACAACTTCCTGATTCAACTTGACTCAAATGTTGCAACCATCACAGGGTAATTCTATATTAGGACCTCATCTTGACAAATAAAGAAGAACTGATCACAGAACTAAAAATTAATGGTAGTTTACGTACAAGTGATCATGACTTAATCCATCTATAATATGCAAACACAATAAAGTCCAAACCAGCAATATATGTGCTTGGTGCTTTAAAAGGGCCAATTTCACAAAGCTGAAAATAGTTGAGAGTCAAATTAGCTGGGAGGAAGAATTTAATGAGAAAAATATGGATTATAATAGGTAATTGTTTAAGAACATTTTATTAGATGCCCAAAAAAACACAATTGAGGAAGAACACCATATTGGTTTAAAAACTGATCTCGCTTAGAGGGGAAGCGAAGGCAGCTATAAAAAAAATAAAATACAATTTAACAAATGGAAGAAAGGGGAAGTTGATAGCGATGAATATAAATAAGAAGCTAGCAATTGTAGAAAATTGATAAGAAAAGCAAAGGGACACAAGGAGAAATTTATGGCCAGCAGAGGTAAGGACAATACGAAGGAGTTTTTTAAGTATATTGGAACAGAAAGAATCCTGACAATAGTATTGGTTCATTACTAGATGGAAATGGTACAATTATCAGTGATGATGCAGAAAAGGCAGAAGTGTTCAATAAATGTTTCTGTTCTGTATTTGGGGAAAAACAGATGATGCAGTCTCATCATATGACAATGATAACTCTTTTTATTCCACTAATATCTCAGGAGGATGTTAAACAGTATCTACTAAAGTGAGATGTAGTTAAATCAGTAGGTCTTGATAACTTGCATCCAATAGGTTTAAAAGAGCTGGCTGAGGAGTTCAGTGGACAATTACTGTTGATTTTCAATAAGTCTTAGAACAGCAGGGAAGTTTCAGCAGACTTGAAGAAAGCTAATGTTGTACCAATATTTAAAAAGGGTAAATGGGACAACCCAGGTAATTATAGGCCTGTGTATCTGATATCAGTCCTGGGCAAAATAATGGAGCGGCTGATACGGGACTCAATTAATAAAGAATTAATGCCAGTCAGCATTAGTTTATGGAAAATATATCCTGTCAAACTAACTTGGTATCTTTTTATGATATTATAAGTTTGGTTGATAAAGATAATAGTGTTGATGTAATATACTTAGACTTCTGTAAAACATTTGGCTTAATACTACAATAACTTTTCCATTAAAAATTAAAACAATATATTGTTAACATGGCAAACATTAAATAGATTAAAAGCTGGCTAACTGATAGGTCTCAAAATGTAATTGTAATGGGGAATCATCACTGAGTGGGTGTGTTTCTAGCGGAGTCCTGCAAGCAGCGTGTTAAGCCGCAGCAGTGCGACTCCTGTCCGGGAGCGTGCGAGCTGCTTGCACACACTAGCATGACTAGGGACAGCTGCCAGTGAGCCTGGTGTCCGCCCCAGTAGGCAGGGCTGGGGGCAGCACAGCCAGGCTGGAGGAGCTGCCAGGGCTGGGCGCTGGCTCTTGTGTGCGGCGGCCCGACATGCTGCTGCTTTCGCTGCTGCGGTTCTTGGGCCTGTCGCTGGCCATGGCCCTTCTGGTCTCGCTCGTTGTCGCCCTGCAGCTCCGTGGATATCCACTTTATATCCACGGATATCCGCATCCGGGGATATAAATTGTGTATCCATGCAGGGCTCTACAAAGAGAAGGTTAAGGGGTGACTTGATTACAGTCTATAAGTATCTACATGGGGAACAAATATTTGCTAATGGACTCTTCAATCTAGCAGAGAACAGTATAATATGACCCAAAGGCTGGAATTTGAAGATAGACAAATTTAGACAGGAAATAAGGCGTACATTTTTAACAGTGAGGGTAATTAACCACTGGAACAATTTACCAGGGGTCCTGGTGAATTCACCATCACTGGCAATTTCTAAATCAAGATTGGATGGTTTTTTTAAAATCTCTGCTCTAGGAATTATTTTGGGGAAGTTCCACGGCCTGTGTTATACAGGAGTCAGACTACATTATCACAATGGTCCCTTTTGGCCTTAGAATCTGTGAACGCTGTACAGTACTAGAAGGCACTTTACAAAATCAGCTCAGACTCACTCACTCACAGCAATGCACTGATCATATCCAGGAGAGAAAGCACACTCAAGTTTTTTATCCCTCGGGTGTATCAGAATTGAGTATAAGGCAATGTGATGCATAAACTGTTATTGGTCTTTCCTGTATATTCATCACTTTCTTCCCTATCACTTCCAGGCGATACAGTGGCATTAGTAGTACAGTACAATACAGAGATTGCTAACTTCCCAACATTTAGCACACAGGGGTATGTGCGTAGCTACATTTTTCACTCTTCTTGGAATGGGAAACAAGTGAGCTATCTCAGATAATATTGTGGGGTAACTGCTGGCAAACATCCTTTTAATGGAGAACACTGGTGGGGATTGCTATGGACAGGAATGTAAAAGCTATCGGCTGTTACTGAATTATAATCCAAGTAATGGCTGTTTTTAATTTAATTTAATTGTATTGTATTTAGGCATTGTGCATGTGGGTGTCTCTCTACATGCTGCTTTTATAAGGATGTTGTCATTCGTAACAAAAAGAGAGAAAATTGTAAGTTACAGAGAGCAAAGTCTTTCCTCAAAGGAGAGTTTTTATAACAAGGAAGTAAAATAATGTAATCTAAGCAGAAAGTAAGTAGGAAATCACACCAGTCATGTGACTGGAGTCCTGTGTGGGGCCTGATTGTCCCAAAGGCAGCCTCCCAAGTAGTTGCTCTTACACCTGAGTAAGGCAAGGGGCAAGCAGACCTGGCTTCAACCCCATTATTTATTAGGGACCAGGTAGTTCCCCTGCATCCTGTCACAGGTATTTAAGAGAAATTAACATATAAATTCCCTGGTTAGGTCATCTTCTAAAGTAACAGGATGGTGTGACTGAATCAAGGAAGTGAACCATTTCTTCTCCCCTATCCCTCTCTCCACAAGGAGGCTAGCAATCGGCTCCACTCTTCTGACTCTCCCGAGCAATCGTTCTGTTTCTGCAGGTATTATTTGGTTTGAGTGTTTACACCTCTAGCCCTTATCTCTGATAGAAGGCCTGCTGCAACACTAGTGCCGATACAGTTGCAGCATGTCTGGTGAAGCATAAAAACCCACCCCCGCGAGCGGCATAAGCTATGTCAGCAGGTGACACTCTCCTGCCGACATAGCGCTGTGCATGTGAATGCTTATGTCAATGTAACTTATGTTACTCAGGGAGGTGGAATAATCTCACCCCCGAGCGATACAAGTTTTGCCGACATAGGCTGTAGTGTAGACATAGCCTACGCTCAGAGCTCAGTGTCCCAAGAGGTTTATAATATTAGTTAACTACTGACCTATGTCTTGCAGACATGTTCTGCATCTACTCTGTTCCTTTGCACGATTGACAGACATAGGCATTCTTTACTGGGACATTATAGCTAAGGCTAAGATTTTGTCACTTTTTTTTAGTAAAAGTCACGGACAATAAACAAAAATTCACAGAAGCCTGTGACCTGTCCGTGACTTTTACTAAAAATAATTGTGACAAAATGGGGAGTGGGGGGTCCAGCACCCACCGCTGCTGCACCTCACAGCGGTTGGGAGCTGCGGGGTTCCCCCACCGCCTGTGGCGGCTGGGAGCTGCACGGAGGCTCGGAGCTCCAGGGCTGGTGGCTGGGAGCTGCAGAGGCCACCCACGGTGGCTGGGAGCTGCAGGGCTGGCAGCTAAAAGCCGCAGCATCCCCCCACTGCCCACCGTGTCTCGGAGCTGCGGCGGTCCCCTTCACGTCTCGGCGCTCCAGGGCTGGGAGCTGCGGGGAATCCCTGCCTATGGCAACTCAGAGCTCTGGGACCCCCACTGGCTGACAGCTCCAACCAGGTGAAGCAGAAAATGTCATGGAGGTCTCTGGAAGTCATGGATTCCGTGACTTTCGTGACATAGTCGTAGCCTTAATTATAGCCATGCCCTAGTCATTTAACCCGAATTATATCACACTGAACTTCTCAAGGGTCATGGTGCATTCTCCATCACTGGAAATTTTAAAATCAAGATTGGATGTTTTTCTAAAAGATCTGCTGTAGGAATAATTTGGGGAAGTTCTGTTAGACTAGATTATCACAGTGACCCCTTCTGGCCTTTGAATCTATGAATGTTATCTTCTTCCCCTGTTAGTGTGTGTGTGTGTGTGTGTGTGTGTGTGTGTGTGTGTGTTAAGGCCCTGTACGTAAGTATCAATGGAATCTTTAAAGTCACTGAGCACCGCTGACTGTTCCTGGAGACATTTTGCCTGCAAACACAGACAGGCAGAATACATCTGGGGACCCTGGGCTGTACTCTTTAATAGGGTGCAATGTGTGCTTCTGATTTCCATCCAATGCAGAAAATCATTGTCCCTTCCATGTCCCTTGTCCCTGTACCAGTGCTGCTCACAGAGCGCAAAATGTGGGATTCTGGTTAGTCCTCTTCACAGGAGTGCAAGGCAAGGAAGGGCTTGCAGTGCCTCCCCACCCCCAATACACCAATGCAGGCAGATGCAGAATCTGCCCCCAAATCACACTGGTGTAGTAATATTTGTTTGCAATACAAATGGAGGAAACAAACAAAATGTAGAGGAAGTGAGTGAAGAAACGCAAAATAATTTGCATATCTTCGGCTTATTTCTGGTAAATGTGGTTCATGCTCTCAGAAAAGAGTTACTCAAATCCCTGGCACTAGAGAGCATCCGATCAAGTGGAGCATGGCGAGTGCAATTATAATAAAACATTTTTATGGAGGACATTGCTGGGATTGAAAAAATCTAGTGGGGGGCAATGAAAATAATTCAGGGGATTTGGGATCTGAGTTACAGTATGAAGAAAAATGAGCCAGATTTAGTCTATATTGCTTAAAAAATGAGATTAGAGGAATTTCAGAAATCTGTACAATCCCAAAAGGGATGCACTGATACCAATGAAATGATTGAGTCTGAAGCGGAGGAGCAGTCTAACATAAGCACTTCAGAAACTGCAGAGCATAAATTGAAGGAGATAGGGGTCTGCAGCTTCTAGCTTTGTTTTGAGGGTTTTAAATCAGTAATGAGTTTTCATGTGGTGGTATTATAAAGAGAAGCCATAGACAGTGCTCTCCTTCTAAAAGTAGTTGTCTGGAAATCAGAAACTAAACAGCTGATCATATCCACATAACAATGAAGAAATGCTACTTTTTCCTGTCCTTTCGTGGTATAATAATAGATATTGATTTATTGACCATTATTACCTGCAGCATGGAATAGGATTTGATTCTCAGTTCAAAAAGTCAGTTTTCTTTTCTAATTGTAAAATATCATAAGGTCAACATCCGCCTTGCTATCCCATCAGTTACACTGAAAAGAAAAGTTGACCTTTTTATGTCTCTGTTCTTAGGAGCCACACAATTCTGAGTTTATGAAGCAGTAATATTGTGAGCAGAGGAATGATGGAACAACTGCAGTCATTTCATAGTTAAGGTTGCAACTGAGTTGAGTTCCCATTACAAGATTTTCTCCTCTCCACATTGGTTCTTTAAAATCCATTTTAAAATCCTGTATCAGCTTTCAAATTAGTAAGCCAGAATTTGTGTGATAAAATCAGAACTGAATTAGTTGAGGAAACTACTGTCAGTCTGGAAGCCAGACCCTAAAAATAGGGTTCACCACAGTTCAAAAAGTCTTCTCACTTTTAATTTTTTTTGCCACTTCATGGGAGAAAAAAACAAAATCAGTACCTGCTTTGCTGGTCTCTCCCAGCTGTGCACAAGGCTTATGTGCACAAATCATGAAACTCGTGCACTTGCATGCAAAAAACAAAAGTCTGTGCATGACAAATCATCATACTTGGTATTAGAAATTAGTATGAAACAATTGATGAAATCTATGTACTGTTGACCACATTTCCAATAGCCTAACTGCAGAGGAAGTAATATGGTAGGCTAGTATCTCTACAGAGCAGACTTAAGATAATTTGGCTTTCTTGGTTGGGAAGTACAACCTTATCTCTGTGTTCTAATTCTATTTTTTTAACTAATAGTCTTGAAAAATTATATACACTCAAACCACTTATATGAATCTTCAACCTTAACTTCACTTTATATTTTGAGGGGAATAATAATGGTGTTTAATGCCATTGGGATCCTTGTATGATGAAAACTACAGTACCTTGATTGCTTTAGATTAATTTGACCTAATTTCCTTATGAAGTCAGCTATTGCTCTTATAAAATGGCATTATCCATTAATTAAAATCTTTGTCATATAGTTCTATGCTATCTTGACAAAGCTATAAATGAAGGCAGGATAGTGTGTGCGCTCTGAATTTCAAGCCCCACTAGATGGCGCTTGTGATTCATTTATTGGAAATATGGGACTTATAAGTGCAAACAAACATTGAAAAGTAACCCGTAAAGTGAACATTTTATACAATGTCTTTGCCCTCATTTAGATAGTAGGCCCTCATTTTCCATGTGACCTTCAGTGCAGTTACTGATTATAGCAACGCCCATTTTTTGTGGTATTTTTCTTAATTAGTTACAGTATAATTTTGTGGGTTTACTTTTGCTATTTTAAATTGGTTTGTCTTGGAAGGATTTAATTTGAATGTTTTTAGTTTTGTTTTAGCACCACTGAGTTCGCTTTTTTTCTCTTTTGTGCATATTTTGTTTTGATTACACTGACTTGATGATTTTACATGCGATTATTTGCAGAATGTCTGGGGGGAAAGGTACACTTCAGTTTCTTAAAACATTTATAGTTTAGAAGCTGTGGGCCAAGTCCTACTCTCAGTTACACAAGTGTAACAAAGCAAAATGTGGCCCTTAGTACTTGGCTCTGCAAATAGGTATATCTGTTGCTGATACATGCCAGTGTGAATTTATACATTGACTTTAAAGATGGGACATTAGATGGTATAAAACGAGGCTAGATTATGTGAACTGTAAACTACCATCGCATAACTCTGAAAAAAACTTTTCACACAAGAGAAGAAAGTACATTTTTGGTTTGTTTGTTGTTAAGGTTGACAAGGCCCTCAAAATGACCTGCCCTAAAAATACAGTTGATTAAAAAAAAATACAGAAAAATGCATCATGTCATCACAAAACTTTCACTGTAACTGTGTTAAAAGCTCAGCGTTTCAGCCAAGAAGCCTACAAACAACACAATGACCACAGTGTACAACATTGGACCATAATTCTCCCTGCATTGACGCAAATATAAATACTCAGGCTACTCACAAGAAAGCAGCAGGCTGGGCAGGGGAAGGATGGCACAGCATAGGGTTGCCAGCCCTCCAAGATTGGCCTGGAGTCTCCATGAATTAAAGAGTAATCTTTAATTAAAGATTATGTGATATGATTAAATCTCCAGGAATAATATGTCCAACCAAAATTGGCAACCGTACACAGCAAGCATAGCTGCGTCCATGATCTCAACAAACTCAATCCGCTGAGGTTGTGTCTTCACTGGGGGGAAAAAAGGTGTCCTTAAGTGAAGTCAGCAAACAGGAGGTGTAAATTCTAGTGAAAACAAGTTTTTAGCTTTTACACTATGTAACAGGTCAAGTTAAAGACTAGGCTTCCCTGTAGTCTTTAACTTTGTCTGCACACTTGTGTCTGAACCAGTGATGAGCTGCCAAAATCTTAACAACCGGTTCCCTCCTCCTCACCCCACGAGGGGGTCATGGTCCGTTCCCGCCCCCCAGGACTCCTGCCCCATCCAACCCCCCGTGTTCCTTGACGCCCCCCCNCTCCCACCACCCCATCCAACCCCTGGTCCTTCCTGACTGCCCCCCGGGACCCTTGCCCCCATTCAATCCCCCTGTTCCCTGCCTCTGACCACCCCGACCCCTATCCACCCCCCACCACCACCCCGAACTCCCCTGCCCTCTATCCAACACCCCCTCCCTGCTCTTTCCTCCCTTACCGCGCTGCCTGGAGGTGGCTGATGGCACTACAGCTGCGCCGCTCGGCCGGAGCCGGGCTGGAGCCGCTCATCCAGGGCTGGGGCCGGAGCCGCTGGGCCGGGGCAGGTCGGCCGGGGCCAGAGCCACTGGGCCGGGGCCAGGGCTGGAGCAGGTCGGCTGGGGCCGGGCCAGAGCAGGTTGGCCGGGCCCGGAGCTGCTGGGCCGGAGCCACAGGGCCGGGGCTGGAGCAGGTTGGCTGGAGCCGCTCGGCCGGGCCACGCCACCGCACAGCACCTCCCTGGAACCCTCCTCGCGCCCCCCACCCCCACCCCAGCTCACCTGCGCGAAGCCACCGCTTGCTTCTCAGCCCTCCCAGGCTTCCCGCGTGAACAGCTGATTCGCAGGAA
The DNA here is from genome assembly GCA_003942145.1 of Platysternon megacephalum. Classification (NCBI taxonomy): domain Eukaryota; kingdom Metazoa; phylum Chordata; order Testudines; family Platysternidae; genus Platysternon; species Platysternon megacephalum. The sequence goes on from QXTE01000166.1 coordinate 1,011,700, forward strand.
GCAGGGGAGGGGGAGGAGAAGAGGGGTGGAGCGTTCAGGGGAGGAGGCGGAGGTGAGCTGGGGCCGGGGGCGGGGTGGAGAGCTGCCGGAGCTTTACCAGTTGTTAAATTTAAAAGCCCTTTTAGAACCAGTTGTCCGTGCGGGACAACCGGTTCTAAAAGGGCGTCTAAATTTAACAACCGGTTCCCGCGAACCGGTGTGAACCGGCTCCAGCTCACCACTGGTGTGGACCTCAAGTTAGACAGCTCAACTTACACACACCCTTTTATCTCCCTAATGAAGACAATACCTCTGTGCGCTAGTTGGTTGAATTGCTCTGCTAGGCCCTTATACAATACACGTGGGAGTCACTAGAAAGACTCCCACTAATTTCAATGGACTTTGGATCAGGTCCTTAGAGAGCAAGTGTTTTAAGTGCTGCGGTTCTTGGTTTGAAAGGCTGGTGTCGTATTTTCAGTATCAAGAGGACATGTGGTCCAGTCAACCTCAATATGGATTCTTTAAACTAATTTGTGAATTTGGTGCCCCTGAATATTAGGATTTAATAGCACTGGCTTGTGCCGGGATAGTATAAATAAGGCTACGATTTAGTCACGGATATTTGTAGTAAAAGTCATGGACAGGCCATGGCCAATAAACAAAAATTCACGCCTGTGACCTGTCCATGACTTGTACTATAAATACCCTTGACTAAATCTTAGGTGCTCTGGGGGGCTCCAGGGTGCTGCAGGTGCTGGGGAGGGTGCGCTCCAGCAGACGGTGCTGCTGCACTGGGGGAGGGGGGACTCCGGCACGCCACCACTGCTGCTGGGGGGTGGCACCCCGGTGTGCCAGCACCGCTGCTTCGAGGGAGGGCAGCCTGGAGCCCCGGCGCTGCCGCTGCTGCTCAGGGTGGGGGGCAGCCCGGGGTGCTGCTGTTGGGGGGGGGTGGCCCAGACCCCCGTCGCTGCTGCTTGGGGGCGGGGGACAGTCTGGGGCCCCGCCACTGCTCCAGGGAAGCGCCCGGGACCAGCTGCCTGGGGCCTCCCAAGCAGCAGCCAGTGCAGCTGGCTCTGGGGGTGCCCCAGCTGCTCGGGCAGCCCTCGGGTCACCCGCACCATCCGCTGCAGAAGTCCTGGCGGTCCCGGAAACTCACAGAATCCGTGACTTCTGTGACCTCAATGAAAGACTCGCAGTCTTAAGTTAAGTCTTACGTTTAAGATCCTGCCCTCAGACCTGCTTTGCCACTGTACCTCAGTCCTAACAGGCAATACCTTCTGAAATTTCAGTCTTGGCCTTTCTTGATTAGATTGTGGAGAATCACGGGATGGCTTTGTAATACAAAATTGTCCAGTCTCTATTACTGTACATGGAGACCACCGATGTCTCACTTCAGCTCTTAACCAGTTTTTGAAAACAGATCTGCATATCTGAAATATTAGTGCAATGATTCACCACACTGCCTAGCCCCAAATTAATTATATTGGTCACTATTCCGAGCTTCAAATTCAGGGATTCAGCAACAAACTCTGATAGTCGAGACAATATGAGCCCATGCCTTCCATTGCAAATCTATTGACAGACATGCAAAATATTTCTGCACAATTTCTGTATCTTTCACATTCCTGTTGACATTTTCCTAAGAGGTGCCATTAGAGCAAGTGCTGGGTAAGTCTTCGGAGCAGGGAGAGGAGAAGGAATTTGAATTAAAGGGTTGGAAGGAGATCGGTCTTTTAAACATACTGAAAGTTCTATTGTAACGTAAAAATAGAGTGGAAACATTTCCATTTGAGACTCTGTTCTTCAGGTGCAACCCCATCTTGTTCAGAACAATTTGGAAGCTCAAGTGATGAGAAAACTATTCACTGTGCAAAAACTGGTGCTTTGGGGGAAAAATTAATGTAAATCCACTAAATCCAAATGGAGTCCCCTTCTATTGTGGCAGCCATTTTTGCAGCAACAGTGGTACCCTGATCCTAATGTTCAGAAACAACCTCCAGTTTTGTGGGTGCAAATTATAACATTTAAATGTCCAGCTACCTGATTTGCATTATTATTTAGAGAGCTGCATGATCTCATTTGTGCTCACATATAATGGCAGATCGAAAATTGTGAAAGGGCTCCACAGAAAGGTAAGATTTCCATCATGAGTGACAAAGCATAACTGGTAAAGTTATGAGAGAAATGTCAAAATTACCATAGTTTTTAGATTTCCAAGCGGTAGATACATCCAGGGAATACTGCATTTGGGAGTGCAAACAAACTAGCCACACAAAACAAATCTACTGTTCTGTTTCTTATGAATGGAAGCGAAGAATCCAGATTGTTAATCTCCCTGGCATTCTCCAGTCCTGTCAGTGGGAGAGCACCAGGTAAATAAGATTGCCTAGCTTGTTTTTCTTCATGTCATAATCTATATTATTTCCTTTCTTAGAGTTGCCATCAATCATCTACTTATGCCAACTGCTGTGCAGTTGCTGTTTGTGGATTAGAATCTGCGTTCTTTGTATCCTCTCTCCCCAGACATTTAGATCATGACTGTGTTCTTTTTCAAAGAATTCCTGACACTTAGACTATGTCTACACTTCGAGCTAGGGGTGTGATTCCCAGCTTAAGAAGACATACTTGGGCTAGCTCTGATAGAACTAGTGCACTAAAAATAGAACGTAGTCATGGCATCACAAACCATAGGAGGGGCTAGCAACTGGAGTATGTTGGACGGGTACATACTTGGGGCAGCTAGCCCATTCACCACGATTTTTAGTGCACTAGCTGGATGAGAGCTAGCACAAGAATGTCTCCTCACGTTGGGAATCACACCCCAGCTCGAAGTGTAGATGGATCCTTAGTATTGGGGAATTGTGATCTGATATAGTAACTCCTCACTTAACGTTGTGGTGATGTTCCTGAAAAAAGGGGACTTTAAGTGAAACGATGTTAAGTGAATCCAATTTCCCCATAAGAATTAATGTAAATGGGGGGGTTAGGTTCCAGGGCAGCTTCCCCTACTCTGCAAGCACCAGGGGCAGGGGGCTCAACCCTCAGCCCCCCCCACTCCACTCCTTCCCCCAAGCCGCCACCCTTGACCCGCCTCTTCTCCCCTCCCTCCCCCTTTACTTCGCACGCTGCGTCCTGGCTCCTCCCTCCCCTCCCTTCTAAATGCCACAAGCCAGCTGATTGCCGGGTTCCGGAGGCAGGGGAGGGAGAGGGGAGGCGCGCTGAGTCCTCGCTCCTCCCCCCTCCCTCCTGCTGGGGCAATCAGCTGGCTTGCCGCATTCGGGAGGGAGGGGGAGCCTGTGGGCCGAGTCCTCGCTCCTCCCCCCTCCCCTCTGCCTCCAAAACACTGCAAGCCAGCTGATTGCCGTGGGCAGGAGGCGGGGGGAGGAGGGGCAAGGCGCTGATCCGCAGGGTCTGCCGGCGGGCAGGAGGCGCTCTGGGGATGGGGCGGGGGCCGCGCGTAGGGAGGCTGCTAGCTGTGGAGAAAGCAGGTAGCCAAACAATGTAAGTGGAGCATTGCACAACTTTAAATGAGCATGTTCCCTAATTGATCAGCAATGAAACAACGTTAAGCGGGACGACTAAGTGAGGAGTTACTGTATTTCTTCTCATCCCTACTGGAAGAGATGAAAAGTTCCATTTTTTAATGATAGCTTTCAGTGCTTAAAAGTGTCTCCATTTTGTAAAATGTGGGGCAGTCATCCTAGCAAAAGTACTTATAACTACATAAGGGGATTTCTCCTTTTTCCATTTTGTCTCCAGACTGAAGGCCTTATCCTAACAGGTGCTAAGCACCAAGACTGCCATTGTAGCTAACTGGAACTATGAGTGCTCTGCACCTTTCAGGATCAAACTCTAAGAAAACATTGTGCATCTAAAGGTTGGACTTGTTTCCAATAATTCTTAAAGCAGTAGTGTAGACCCATGGGTAGTGCACCAGGTTGGGAGTCAGAGGACGTGGCTAGGAGACAGGACTTGAAGTCAGCCACTAAACATGTGACCTTGTGCAAGCCACTTCCTCTCTTTCTTAGTTTCCTCATCTGTAAAATGACTCTGAGGATGATGATGTAGGGTTTCCTTTGTACAGTGTTTTGGTTGAGAGTGTTTTATTATTTACACAGAGGGAGCTAATTATTTATGGACCTGTTGCTTTATTTCATGTAATATGGAAAGGAGAAGAAAAGAGAAATATTATTGTCTTCTGAAAGTAAATATGCTGGGCATATTCTACACAGAAGTAAAAATCTATCTACCTAGAGATTCCTACTGTGGCATTTTTCTAGATTTCCTGCAGAGTAAAGTGTATTTGTATGTATTGTGAACTTAAATGTAGCCTTTGTAGAAACCCTGTTGATTTTCTTTTCTTTGCACTTTATTTGAATTTTTTGCTATTTTGATTTTCATTGTAGGTTTCTGAGGATTTATCAGAAGCTGATATAAGCAGTGAGGATCAACACCATAAAATCAAGACAGACCTTGTTGAGGAAAAGCTTAAATCCGAGTTATTTGAACTAGCTGCTAAAATGAGTGACAAGGAAACCTCTTCTGGTGAAGAGCAGGAGTCAGAGACTAGAACAGAATCGGAGACCCAGAAGGAAAGTTTGTCCTCAGAAGAAAATGGCAAAAACATTCAGGAGGAGTTGAGGAAGGTAAGTGAAAGGAGAAGGGGGATAATAGCTTAGAAACTAGAATCCTTAAAGGGAAGGTTGGAAAGTTACCCTATTTATAGTAGAACAAGGGATAGAGTATATAACGTTCACTGGGAACGGCAAAGAGTTTAAACAGTCACTTGATAAAAGTGAAACCCAGTCCTGCAATCCTTGTGCAGTCAAAGCTCCCATTTCCATGAATGAGTTTTGCTTATGGAAAGCCTGCAAGATCAGGCCAAATGCAATTAATTTATGTTCGGTCCAATTCTCAGTTCATGTAAATCGGAGTAGTTCCATTGACTTTAATGAAATTACACTGATGTACCCCAGCAGAGGATCTAACCCTTTGTTTTTACCTAAGGGCATATCGGCATCTATTTTTTCACCTCTGCTGGTTAAGTGGTCAATGAAAACCTTTTCAGCCTTTACTTGCTCTCCTTTATGCAGTATCGTTTAATTGACGCTGATGCCATAGCGTCTCCTGTTGCCTCTCTAGCAGGGTAGTTTGTGTGTCTCTTTAATGCTTTCCAGACCTGTTGTCATGTCTACTGATTCTGTTTTCTATCTGATAATAAGATCCCATAAATATCAAAATGTTATACAGATTCTGAAATGCAGAGTCCCTCCTGACAAAATGTGTTAGGTTCTGGATTTCAGCACACTTCATACAAACAATGGATCTATTTACCACCTGCTTTTTTGTCTCTTTATTTGAATGTCTTTTCATGTGGTATTATACCCATGCACCTGAATACACCAGTGCTCTCTTCACCTTGTAATGTACTTCCCTCTATTTTGATGAAATCCAGCTTTTCAAACATATAAGCTGGGCTCCTGTAGCCTGAGTTCCTCATGAAATGTGCATGTGGTTTAGCTGATGACCAAGATGATTGTATGAGAGTGACACTTCCCGGATTAGTGAGGCACCTCACTACCACTTGCCCTCAGTGTGAGGAAGCCTTGTCTGTTCTTGCTGGGGGTCAGCTCTCCAACCCCACCAGCCACTGTTATGCAGATAAAACTACACAGGATCGTTTCAGGGGACAAGGCAAGATGCCACATTTATTATGACAATTTGATCTATAACCAATAGCTAATACCTACACACACTCCAAATGTTCTGCAGCTGCTGGATAGTTACCAGTCCTGAATGTAGCTTGAGTCCGTGGCTTGATTTCACAGCTTGGGTTCGTAGCTCGTGGCGGGTAACTGGCCAGGAAAGCCGGGCACAAGGAAGAGCTGAGTCTCTGTCGGGCACGCACCGATGCCCTTCGATGTCCTTCAATGTTAGCAGCAGAACGTTACCCAAAGTCTTCCATCTCACCCATCTTTTTTATAGGCTTTTAGTTTGAATCAAGAGTCTATAGGTCTTGCTGTGTCACGCTGTCTCTGGGTTCGGAGTGATTGATCACCCGTCAATTGCAGACGTGACTTTCAGCCTGGGACCTGACTTTGATCTTCCTTCTATTGTACTTTTGTTCTTTTCTTTTAGGGTGGACTCTTCTTACCTTGTCAGGGCTGTTGTCTGCATTTTCAGCCGTTGGTGTTTGCACTTAACTTTATCAGGACAGGCTGGGGCTGGAGGTTGATACCATTATTCATGCATACCTCATTCACACATCTAAACTAAACTGATATGGTTACAGTAGGGTTTTTCAAAATGAAGGTTACAGCAGGGTTTTACAAAATGGAGTGAGCATTTCAAAATGAAGTTTGAGTTACAATATGGAGTCTTATTAAAACAAGGGTAATGAACAATTTACAATGTTGAAAGGCAAACAGTAAACAGGAGTTACAATGTTAAAACAGTGACAACCAAAAGAAACAATTTCATTCTTCAGCTCTACACCACGGGCAACAAAAACACTCCCCTGCTCTCTCTCTACTCCAGATTAGGGATAGGCACACTCCAGTCTTTAAGCCCTCTGAGCCATCCCTCTAAAGTAACCAGCTCCTGAGCCACTAGACACAGAATTCACAGATCTGCTGCTCCCAAAGACGAAGTATACATCATCTTACCAGTTTCCCTTCAGATCACTGTTCCATTTAACACACAGGACTTAAATAAACTTTAACTTGTTTTCAAGTACATAACAAAGTATAGAGATTTGAGCAGTAGAAATAGCAAGTCAAAGTATTGGAAACAAATGGTTACATGTAAAATAAAATCATAACATGTCTTTTAGAGCCTAGACTTACTTAATAAGATACTGTCTTGTCCAATGAAATTTAGCTCACCCAACCTCTTTGCAGCGATTTCCAGCCAGGATGGCTGTGACCCTCCTTTCATAATACAGAACGCACTGACAGTTTGTCCCCTCAGTGAAAGATAGATCCCCAGCGTACCTCAGTACACCTAGTTATACCACAAAAATCCATTGTCTTTACTGGCAAAAAGACACTCCTGCCCTGCTGTTTTGTTTATTCCTGCAGATCTTTTCTTATGTGAATTCACAATTTCTTCATTTAGGTTCAGTAATGCAATGGACTTGAATTGTGAGAGACAGAATACACAATGACCAGCCAGGGTGAAGCACAATGACCAGCCTGAACTGGGGTGTTACCTTCTGGTGACCTGTCTTACCTTACAAACTTTAAGGACATAGTTCTCAGTATAGATAGCTAATTCCTTAAATATCCATCTATCCATCCATTGCAATTATTATGATCAGTAAGGTACTGGCTCTCACTAGATTCCATGCCACTCTTTGGCAAATTGTTGCATGGATAGCTAACCTAGAGATCTCTGTAAACCCCTATGTACTCCTTATGCCTGGTGCCAGTTGGCACCAAGAGGTCCCTGGGTTACAGTATGTGAGCAACATACTTAAGCTACAATACCTTACAGCAAAAGTCAAGTGACAAAATACGCTGATAGTCTAGGATAAGTTTGTAATGCCACTCGAATGATGCAGTGTTAGCCCCACACCTGAGGATTCTGTTTCCTGTGAAACTCACCCCATCCTGCTCAGGGTCTGACAGTTCAAAATGAGTGACCATTCCACCTATATCTTTCATTTATTAGGAACTGTGTGTTCCATGATTCACAGCCCTTTACTTTATGGATCTTTTGAGAAGGAACTGAAGTTGTTTTAGAAACGTGGGCATCATATAGTGAGGAAGGGGAACTAATGATTTGTAGTCTAGGCTTTTTTAAATTGGCTGTAGTTAACAGTTACATTGCAAAAAGCAATTTTGTGACAATGAGAACCTCAAAATTATTCTTTGCTGTTTGTGATCGAGACCTTACCTCTGTAGTTTTGGGGGTGTACTTTTCTTCTGTGAATAAGTTTATAGACCTCTAAAGCCACAGGAATGCCTGGGTTTTCCCTCTAACTTTAACCTTGAATAGATACTGGATTATTCATTATTTTTATTTTAGCATTTTAAATTCAATATATATTTTTTATTTAAAAATATCCAAAGAATTATGCTTTTCTGTAATATCTTATCAGGAAGAAATAAACTTTAAAAATTAACAAAAAGTGAATGTCCAGCATCCCTGACTAAGTGTTTTTTCTGCTTTTAAAAGAAAGTAAGGTCCTCCAGAGTTAGTCATCCAAGCCTGTTGTATATGTTCTTTTGTCTGTAATAAAGAAGTCAAGACTTCCCAACACTATTCACAGTCATGGCCTCAGAGGAATTTATAGCAGAACTTGCTGAAGCCTCACTATATAGAAAAATGTGAGCTGACTTCATTCCTATTCTTGGCAAGTATTTCATAGACGTTATTTAATCTCTCTTTCAACTGGCTGTCTACTTAGTAAGGTGGCTGACCAACATGTTGCAATGAAATACCGAAACTGAGAAGATAAGATTCAGGGCCTAAGCAACCCAAAGATGAAAAGTAATCTAAATTCATACAGCATATGTGATAGATAAATTATATAACTGATACCTTAGTAGATGAAGATTCCCAATGGGAATAAACACAAAACAAGATTTTCAAAAATAACTAAAATTTTGGTGCCTCAAATATTAAGTGTTCCAACTTGACACCTTAAAGGGGCCTGATTTTCAGAGGGTGAATGTTCAGCCCTGTCTGAAAATCAAGCTCTTTTTAAGGTATCTGAAGCTAAGCACCCAAAATCATTACCCAGTTTTGAAAATCTTAACCTGAGATCCCAGATGTCAAAAGTGGGTGCCCAATTTCAAATTCGGGTACTGAAAGTGGCACCTACTCTGTGTCTAAAGCAGGTTTTGCAGCCAGTTTAATTTTCCCTACTTATGCTTCAATGTTTGGATTACAGTCTAAGGCCTCAGTTGAGCAATGCGCTTAAACTCTTGAAAAAGTCCATTCCTGTTCAGGAAAGCACATAAGCAAATGCTTATTAACCTCAAGCCTGAGCTTTGTCTTCTGTCTTTTGGACGGTGGTCATATGTGCTTTCCTAAATAGGCATGATTTTCTGAATCAGAACCTGAAAGTTGATTTGTTTAAAAATAAATACTTCCCTAGATTGTGAGCTGCCTGGGACAGTGACTCTTTCTTCCCCACTCATTTGTACAGCACCGAGCACAGTGGATCCCTGTTTGGAGCCTCTACAGAGTCTCACAATATAACTAACAATCATAAAAATTCCTTTTCCATTAAAATATTCCTTTTTAAAATTCATGGAAACCTTTCTACTTATCTTAGATTTTATACATTTACAAAGCCTATATTTGGGGGCAAGTGTGACCTGCCAGTGTCCTCTTAATTCAGATTGTATGCATCAGGGATAAAAAGAATCTCTCTCTTATAGTGACTGATACGCAAACATGTCAGTTTGCATTTTGAAAAACAGTATTACTTGATTCTCTACTATAAAGTGACCGCTATGCCCATGAGATCATACTTCCATGAACAACCAACATCAGAAATAATTGTAGAAAAAAAATGCATTAAAATCTTTTTCTAATGTGGCAAAAGTCCTAGGGGACTGCACCTGGGTTATTGTCCCTGTCCATCAGCAAGGAGAGGAGAAAATTAACCAACTCCCTGGGAAGGGAGAGAGAAGCCCTGACACACCCCAAAGGCTGTGGAAAGCTGCCAGTCATAGAGGGAGGAGATGACAGCTGGAGTTCATTAAGGGAAGTTGTGAAAGCAGAAGTGTGGGCCATGGATGTTGCACCCAGGGAAAAATTCATTCCCAGTAAGGACTTTGTCTTAAGAGGAGCTGCTGTTTCCAGGGTCCAGCTATGGCAAAGGACAGCCTTTATACTCATGAATGGGAGTAACCTGGTAGCTACAGTCTCTTTTAAAGAAAACATTAAGATACCCCAGTAAGAGTCAAGACTTATCTACACATGAAAGTTAACCTGGAATAAGATAGATAATCCACTTTAAATTCACATCCTATTCCTGATTAACTCTGTGTGTGGACACCCTTATTCCAGAGAAGGAGTACCTTATTCCAAATTAGCTTAATCCATTTACAAAAGAATTAATGCATGCTAAGTGCAGATATCCATGAGCTTTATAAATATCTGAATGACAGCTGCTCTACCTAAAACTGAGGGCTTGTCTACATGGGGAAATTCACCAGCATATATTCCAGAATAAGAGCATCAGCATGGGGAGTTATATCAGTATTGCAGTAGCAATATAACTATATGGGTATAATTATGCCAGTAAATGTCCCTGTGTAGACAAGCCCTGAGAGATGTTTTTCTTATTAAATACTTTACACTTGTGTGATACACACAGAATCATTTTGATACATCATGATTTATATTATCATCATCAATAATTTAGACATTCTGATTTTATCAGAAAGCACTTCACAAATTGTATGCATACAGCATCATAGATATGGAGCCATCTCGGGGGTGGAGAATGACAGCCAACTCACGCACACCATACTGAACAGTGTGGGGTGAAATATTTTGGCTAAGGATGCCAGGGTAAACACCTAAAAGAAAAAAGATTCAAAAGCAAATATTGTATTGACATTTAATTTTGAATGCCCAAACTGAGACACCTTTTGGGTCTGACTGTTGAGGTGCTGAGCACTTGAGGTGCTGAGCACTGACTTAATTTGGAGTTGTGGTTGTCCAGCACCTTTGAGAGTCAGATCCAAGTCATGTCAAATTGGATACCCAAAATCCTTGGTCACTTCTGAAAATTTAGTCCGAAGTAATCCCCCCCAGCACGTTAGTAACATGAATCTTTATAGATTTCCCAATACAAAAGGTTCACCTTCTTCAGAAGGAACTTTAGAAGTCCTTTTATTCAGTTACCAGCACTGGCTACACATAAGAAATGTACCGTGTAATAAAAGAAAAAAAGTATAGAACTCCAGGAGAACTTGACTTACTTAAAAAAAAAAAAAAAAAAAAAAAAAAAAAAAAAAAAT